>JAODUP010000095.1:620000-852500 GCA_025642065.1 Paralvinella palmiformis | reverse complement strand
CGTTGTTTTAACTCTAGCTGCTAAATAATCCTGATTGGCCAGCAGCCAATTAAAATAACCCATCCGTTGGTGAACATATACAGGGCTACATCTCGGCCCTCGGTACGATTGACCGACACCCAGCTCAGAAGACTGCGTTTCTGGGCTTACACAAGAAACTTCACCGGCCCGTCACCCCAAACACGATGCCGGCACTGTCAACAAGTGTACGATCCGGTACATTACCTGCTTAACTGCCCAGCCTACCCGAAGCACCGAAGATCACTTAAAGGTCATCTCCGCCCGGAACACCACAAACTTCCAGACCGCCACCTAGCAGCATTGCTCATAAGGAAATCAACATTCCTACCAGACATCATAACTCCACTTCTCCAGAAAGATCCCTACATATACCAAGGACAGATCAGACCGCCCCTATGGACTAGTGGATAAGAGCTTGGGCCCCCGTACCCATAATCCGTGCTGTTCGGGAGGCCGGAGGTTCCCGGCCGCGACATTATAGTAGGAGGAGGTTTTAGTCCAACCAGGCAACTGGTAAGGTTTTTTCTCCTCCGAAATTGACTTCTATAGTAAACTGAGGTTCCACCATACTAAACAACTCATAGTACGCCAATCGTCACAACAACAGAAGCCAACACCAGGTGGCTGTGCCCAATAGGCGACAGCCAGGGGTTTCTACCCCAAACTTCAACAAGACAAGGCCTTCGGTCGACATACGGGATAGCAAACGTGGGCATTAGACGGAGATCAAAGGTCGAAGTCGGAGTTGGGAAGTGGTCGAGTTACAGAAGAAAAACTTAATTTTAAGTATAGCAATAATTTCAGACTGTGAAAAAGTGGTCCATTTACAGAGGTGGTCCATCGTAATCGACTACATTCAAAATGAATGTAATCGTATATTCTCAAGTAATCGTAATCGATTACCTTGGTCCTGTAATGGCCCCAACCCTGCCAGGAACTGGGCTTACTTATTATATTGGGTCAAATGATGCCCTTGTCTTTTAAAATTTACACTTCAGTATAAGTCTGTCTTTTGTTATAATTAAGCTTGAAATATATGGTTCTTACCATATTTATATCCATCATAAACTATTTCAGACTTGGCTCGCTCACGTTTTACATATTCTTTTTAAAAAGGTTTCGCTCGTGGATGTATAGCTGATACCGACCTGACCAGTGCCAATATGATCCACCCCCCATCTGGTATCCACATCTGTAACTCAGATCCTCTGTTTGTACAAGGAACATACTTATGTCTCTGTGATGGTCGGAATTGTAATGCCGACTGGACTGTACTGGGAGGTCCCCACTTGGAATCACTCGGAGGAATTTATGAGCGTAAGTACTGTAACACTGCTATCGAAAATACAACTCACTCCATTAATAAATTGTACTAATTGTATAAAGTGTTGTAAGTATCAAATTTAAACAGTTTTCATCCAATGTTATTTGGTACATTATCAGACACATAGACAGTTCACTGCTACCCAATCTACGCAATTGAAGTCAAACTTATTACTCTAGCCCTCTGGGTGTAATAATTGGTTTTACAGTTTTATTTAACTTCACCCCAGTATTAGCAATTACAGTAATTTAATGGTTAGCCATAGAGAATCCAACAGATCGGTGATGTGGTCATGCTTCTTTATTTTTATTATTATCCTAGCTGCGATGTTTCCAGTTCTCTTGATCTTTTCCTGAAGGTTTCATAGACGTAACCAAACTTTCAAAACATGTATATCCTTCCACTTATATATGAAGATGTATATATCAAAATAACATCAATCAAAACCTCTCCATTCTGACCAGACTAGAAACTTATTTATTATGAACTGACTACACAAATATTTTACAACATTTTGGTTATCCCGGATACCAATAAAAAAAACAGTTTACCAGAAGATGAACCAAATAGATAGGTGGCCACAATATACAAGTGGCTTAAATAAATGGATGGTTTCTTTTACTGGTTTTACTAAGATATGTGAATTCGTAATAATCAAAATATTCAAAATAATGAATTTCTGTTAGAGGCATTTGAATGGTGATTTTTAATGTATCTCAGATTAATATTTGACTCTATTTACAGAGGCATTTACCTGTGAATGTACACCTTCTGGGAATAGCGATGAATGTTTCATGGATAATGTTGCTGAACCAGTTCGAGGTTGTGACTCTTCGTGTCAGTGTATTACATAATATTGTCACCGCAATGATAAAACAAACAGTGTACAGACAGTATCCCTGTAACAAAGTCATTATAATAATAGATTTATTAATATTTTAAGGGAAGAATAATGTTAATTGAACTTTGTTATGAAACTATTACTATAATTGTTATGATAACGTAAATACCGACATCGATGGCAGTTACTACTGTCAAAATTACTAATATCATTTTTATCATTAAGGTTAGTTTTCAGGTATGGTATATCTATCTATATGAATATTATTACATTTTAACACATTTCCTTAAATCATTAAAATTGTTTATTGGACACTTTAAATAATGCGATTTTCATGTTAAATTTTCTACTATATTTTAATGAGCGAGATTTAACCTGACAGCAAATATGAAGGTGAATAAAAGATTATTTCATTTTATGTTTGCGTTAAATTAGTCACTTATTGACAATCACACATGCATATATTCTGTCAACAATTCTGACACTCTCGAATTTAAGTTAAATAACAACAAAACTATCAACTATAACCCTACTAGGGCACTTCTTACACGATAAATTTGTTTTCAAGTGAAGTGAGTAATTTACAAAACAAATTTATTAGCTAGAATGATTACTTATGTAAAGTTTGCTTCAATTAGAGTGAATGTGTAAGGTAATTATAGCTGATTGGGTGTTATTAATAAATTATATAAACACTAGTTTTGTGCCAAATTACCTATACCATGATATGTATGATAATGACAAAGTGATAATATATATATATATATATATATATATTATATGTATACGATGATGGTGATTATATATTTTTAGTCAGCCACCCAATTCATGAATATATTGGTAACTACTATACTGGTTATATTTATTTTAGATTGGCTTGGGATTATTTAGAAGGAAATTATTAAATCACTTTAATTTAGAATAATAAATATCTAGAATGATAGGAAAGATGTTCTTGAATAAATAGAGCAGTTTATGTCATAAATCAGTCTCGAGTATGTCTATATGTGATTTATCATAAACAACTAAGTCTACTAATTGCATTTATCCCATAGGGTATATAGGTTAGATAATTGATTCAATAGTATAATATGTTGTATGCTTCGTACTCCAGATCATCATTGTCTATCGTGAACAACAAAATAAAAGTTACGTCTGTTATTGATCAATGGATGAACTACACAATCAAATATAACCTAGCTGATAAATATGTAGCTATATCCAGGGATAGCTCGAAATTTTATGTTCCAGATGAGAACACACAGAGTGCGGTGTATCTTCATTGAACCTTACATAAAGCTAAGGGGCAGATTATATTGCATTAGTTCGGTTTCTTTGAAAAGACAGCAATTTTTTTTCTAGTAAAAACATTTAAAACTCTCCATCTGTCTCTCTTCCCCACTATCTCACTTTGTGTATGTGCAGGTGTTATGTTAATTTTCATAACAAAGATTTGACTAGAATATAATCGCTATAACACGAAATCGGATATATCACGGTCGGAACTTGGACCCCGATTCGTGGGATCCACGACATAGCATTTTTCCGCGAACTTGCATAAAATGCGTCACTGACTGATAAACATTTTCGAAATAATTTTAACTAGTTTTTACAGTTTGTAATTCACACGTAAAACTTAATTACACACACCTTGGCTTAATCAGCCAAACCACAACTCTCCTATGTTGTGTGACTCGACCTAGTAAATAAGTTTGATTCTGTTTGTTAATTCACAGCTATTGCGTATGTTTTACTTATTGCAATTAGGAATCATATTTCGTGTATAAAGTAAAAGACCCCTGTTTTGATCATATTGTATCGGTTCCTACCCTGAAAGAAAACTAGACCGAGCACTTAGTGGTGTTTGAATGGGCCGCCATGTCCAGAGTGCTGACTTCCGTTGGGGGCAAAAAGCAATGTTGAAGCGGCTGCGCTTCGAGTTTTGAACCTATGAATACGGAAATTTAATATGATGTGTGCATTATAATTTTGTGATTGTAGATAATCTGTATTACTCCTGCACTAGTATATGTCATCAAATATGTAAAGGTAGTTTTATGCAAGTCCGGAGATCTAGATTAGTTGGGATCAAACGACAGAGAATAGTTAAGCTTAATTTTTCCCCACCAGCCAAAAAAACTACTTTTATCAGCTATTTTAAAAGTTTCCCTTATACTTAACGATGAAAAGATATTCCTTTTGTATTACTTTCACGCCCACGGCTTATGCAACCATCGACACAACAATAATTCACCATGTTTATAAACTTTATTTTGCAGTCTGCGTTTCTTTTTGCCCAGGCCGGAAGTTGGCACCTGTTTGTCATCAAATCGGCGGCCCTGTTCGGTTTTCTTTCAGATCAATGGTTGCTACCTTCATATGAAAAAACATGTGCTAATTCTGGCGGATGAATATCCCCAATCCAACATGGCTGCTACTTTTGTCACAATTTTGCAGAAACATGAATACATGGACTATTATCGCTCACCCGACAGTGTTATATCAGAGAGCTTAAATAGAGAGAGGCGTTACTCTTACGGCGCCATGTTGAATTTTGAACTAGTGGCGCCTCGAGCGACCTGAGGTATTTGTCAGATAAACAAAAGCTCTCTGGTTGTCCATATATGATCGCGTACATGTGTGCGCATGGTTGAAATGAATTGCCAATACCAGTACTATATGTTACATGATCACATACTCTTTTATTAATTAACACTTTAATTGTGCACACATGATATCGAAAAAAACGAAGCTCTGAAACTGGAAAAATAATTAAGTGATTTTACAGTCCAGTCATTTAATTAATTCATAGCCTACAATTTGCGATCACTTGACAGCTGATCATACAATAATTGAACGTGGTTTAAGTTATTTCACAGCTTTATGTGTGGAAGGCGTAATTTTTTAATGAAAACAATTAGGCATATATGAGGCAAATGCATACAAACATACTTTCATCGTGTCAGTTTATCATAGTCCATAACACAATTCACCATATATTAATCATGTCCGTTTATCATATATTAACTAAACAAATATAAGTTCATTTAAAGTCTACACCTCAATAATATAGACCATGCAATATAGACCGGCCCAGCTGAAAACAAAGAATATACATGGAATATTAACAATGTGTATGTTAGCGTTAACATGTTAGAGATGGAGAAATTAGTACTTTCACACAATAAGCTGCATCAAATCTCTTGCGCCACGGGTTCATCTATAGTTACAATCAGTCATTTGTTATCAAATGGACAGAATAACCCAAATTGCTTCCAGCTCTAAACAACCACTACTACAAAAATATGACATTTAGTCCAGATCAGTGAACTGTTTAAAGTTAGACAGAATATACCCAGAGATGTAATAGACACATGCATTGACTACTGTAACAGATAACACCAGTGAATCTGTAACCAACAGATTGGCCTGTTTACATAGTATTTCGTCATCATAGAACTTCAAGGACTGAAACAAAACAATACCTTGTAAAATAATTATTTGAACCAAGTGCATACACAATGTGTAAACACATGTTTTCCTTTTTTCAAGTTGGTTAAAGGATTTGATTTGATATGCATTTAAGTTATGAAGAGAAGTATACCAATTAAAGCACATGAGCTGAACATTCAAGTATTAATTCAGGTGCTGGTAATTTTTGTATTATGATATGAAATGGGCTGACAAAATGTCATGGATTTGATGCCTTGTTTCTTATTTAATTAATTTTATAATACACATTTTCACCATTAATATTTTATAAATATTCATTACCATTACAGCTGGCCCTGTCTCCTGTATAGGTCTCCTATCTGTTAATACCTTCCTTTTTGATTTCAGTGGATGCATGCAGTGGATTTGGTACATCAAAAATAATTATAGATAAGTTGTCTGGTTCATGAATTCCTTTTCAGTGAAATGCATATCATACATTCTACAATTAGTATTCAAGTAATTTAAGTCTTTCCTCATCATATATCTGAACGACAACACTTAATAACCCATCTTTTACTTCTGTCAATAGAAAAAATAACAAAATGAATGTTTCTACCACTAGTTGAGGTATTTAATAATTAATTTCATAACATTTAAATTATAAACAGAAGTCCATATATATCAATAAGTACCAATTGCTTACGTTTAAAAATAACTATGAATGCAGGTGATCATATAAATACTCGGCTACTTATAATTATTGTAATTAGGGAAAAATTATCTGATTATAGTAATGTAATTTTAGAAGTCCAATTATATTATTAACAATAATAAAGTAAAATATACCTCCCGCCCATAACATCTTCAGTGGCTCCAGTACATGTAACTGTAAGCTTATGTATATCTTACATACCCATTTTGTGATTAATAGGTTGATATTGTTCAATAAAATTTAATCAGATTTTTTTCTGAAACGAATATAGATCTTGGGCCTACTGCTTGGCTCACGTCAAGTAGGAGTGTGTCTACTTCAAATTGTTATGCTTATTTTTTAAATATCCTTTATTTAAAAAAAAAGCGAGATCATTTCCTTTCGGAGATGTCTTTATTTGTGCATAATTTTTCTGTTACTGCAGCCGAAAGCGGCGCAGAATGAACCAGTGCCATTAGGCGCCATGTTAACGAAGGGAGCTGTCCGTGACAATCTACCTCCGGTCGCTAGGGCCCTGGCGCTCCATGAAATTCAAAATGGCGTCCCATGTTAAAACGCAAAGTAACACGTCTTGTTATAAATAGTCTTTGGTTCTATTTCGTTTCGTGGTCCACAGGTTGTGGACCAAAACGACCGCGTTATAACCGGGCCCTTTTGTAATAATAATAATGTATATTTAATAAACTGCCCTTATTAGCAGTAGACATTCAAAAGTGCTTTACACTGATAGCTCAATAATAAGTCTGTAAAAAGAGATTTAATAAATAATGATTATTATTTATCTCTGAAAGTGTGTTTTAATTTTTTATATTTTCATTAACAAAATACCGAAGTAACATTTGAATAACTCTCCATAATAAACTAATATTAGCTACTGACAATTATTTTTAAATTAGTACCACGAAAGTTTAATTTATTTTGTTCGCCAAATTCAAATGATTTATCTTAGCTGTAACTTGGTCTACTTTGGGCTTGATGCTATCCCTATATACTAATATGCTTTTATCGAATATAGCATCACTCTCATTGTATAGCCCATCAACAAACCGATAGTGATGCAAGGCACTAAGATCTATATCTAAGATACAAATGTTGTGTCTATCATCTGTTGAATGTATTTTCATCTGTTTAACACCCGTTTTAGCTATATACTTCGATCTGCTAAAAAATGGGTAAACAAGCGGCGCTCTCTTTATGTTATCAAATGTCAATAGTCTGTTGGTTTTGTGCGTCACAATCTTAAATACTAAATTTCTAACGCCATAGGTCATCGAGTGAGACGAACAATTGGAATTCTGGATCATGGCCGACCAGGACATATGATGAGGACTTCTGGGCACGATTAGTTCATCCAGATCCTCAGCTACGATATATCTAAACATTTGAAAACAAGATTAAGTAGCATCTAATAAAATGGGGCACGTGTAACACGAAATGGAGTTAGATACTTACTTTGATTTGTATTGATATCTGAGATGACATTCAAGAATCATTGCAAATTGTAGACGACGGTTGTATTTCGTATTATCAGCAATTTTAGGGAGCGTCCATGGCAACAGATACAACACTCCTAGTCGCTGATAATATCCAATATAAGTATACAATGTTTTAGGAATATCATAACTATAAATTTGTATTAGATCAGCACCAAAGAGTATGTTGTATTCCATCCATTCTACGAACCATTCTGGATCGTACCTAAGTAAGAATAATGGTTGCCAGAGACACACGGTGAAGGTAGCCATTACTGTAGTGGGTACGTTATAGCAAAGTTCTTCTGAACTGCTATACTTCTTTGCCACATTCTGTCTAGTGATAGATATTTCCGGTGAGCGAGGTGCTATATTATAATGCAATTTCATGATGTTGTGTGACGTCACGAACATTGCTGCCACGGTATCGTTGACAGAAGCTGAAAATGCTTCGTCTTCTGTCATGACGGAGATCGTAGCATTTTTCAGTTGTGACATATCCACCATAAACTGGCAACCAAACTCCATACTGCTATATCTGAAATGATATACAGATAATTATATAAGACTAGAGGCTATTCAATTCAAGAGATTTATTTCAGATTATAAGATTCCATATACATATGAATTATGATACAGTGAAATATACAATACACATAACAAACTATAAACAAATTATGAAATCGAATATTTTCGTCCATCTAGCACAACAGCTAGAATGATAATAAAACAAACTAGAAACAATACATTGTACTAGCAAGTTGCTAGTAGCACCTAAACGTGTTTTAAAACTATACACGTTTTTGCGAACCAGCACCGCAAATGAATCAATCTTATTATTGACATAAATTGCAGACAGACTCTCCCCCCATAAAATACCAAATAAGTTTCTGTATATATTATTAAAGCCCACTACAACACGCTTATGTTTATATTGTTTATACGTTGACCACAAATAACAGTCAAAAGCATTGTAAAGGAATGATCTAAATAATTTTACTTTAATACCGGAGGAACAGGTTTTGAAGCGACTGATAAGCATATTCCTTCTTGGATGAAGTGATTTAACATATCTCATGATATCATTATCATCCTGATGTTTGTCATGTATAATTACACCTAAATATTTGTTCTATAATAGAAGACTAGGTCAGATTCATTTATAAACGACTTGAGCAATCATTTATTGTCAAGGTGGTGGAGATCGGAGAACTAACCGGAATTACTAACTAAGGAACGGTTGACTGATTGATAAATAACTAATATATATATATATATATATATATATATATATATATATATATATATATATATATATATATATGCGTTATTTTTTCCCACACTGTTGCAAAACGGGCAGGCATTTTTGAAACCACATCGGTTGCGAAACGGGGTTGTTGTTCTAAATAATAGAAACTAAAATCAAGTGCCCATTTGGATGATTATGTCATCATAATTGTGGGTCGCCATTATCTTTTTAAAACTGTTTTTTTTTCTTCATAACATTTGGGAATATCAACCCAAACTTACAAGATCATGATTCAGGTAAACCTATTTTATCCTGTTTTGTATCCCATATCTACAGCAGAGCCCTCTTTTTTTAATCCAGCTAATTAAAAGATTAAAACAATGGACCCTCCTTCATAACTACTGTTTTGATTTGAGTAATTCATTACGCTTGATTGATTCCAGTATGCCATCTTTATTTGTTACAGAAATTTGTAATATGAATCGTGGTAATTTGTAGCAAATTCAGGTAAGTTCTAAGAACTAATTACCACCTAGGTTAAGTCTCATTAGGCCTAAGTGCCTGCTGTACTAGCATGTGCTTCTATGGGGTGTCATTTGTGCATTATCCCATAAGTGCTCAAAGCCTTGCATAAATGAGTCATTTCCAAGGGAATTCTTATATGTTTCACTCTATCAGACCTCAGCTCCTGGCGGTTAATTGCAAAGTCTTCAAATTCTGTCCAGTTATGGAAGATTATTCAGGCCTTAATACCATGCTGGTAGGTAAGGGGTCCTGGCTTATTTCTGAGGTCATTTGACGTCAGCATTGCGAGAATGCCAATATTAAAGATAACTGATGAGGTCCATCAAGACTGGTCAGTAGTGGTAATATTAGGTGGCTTTCATACACAGATGAGTTTTCTAGGCAGCAATGGCCACTTATGGCAGGCTCTGGACTTTTCAAACTACTAGAGACGATTTATACAACTAGCGGTGTCATTTACATTCTTTCAGCGAGTGCACGCGTCCTTGCATACCATGTTCTTTGCAAATGCATACAACTACACTCTGCCTACTGCTGCTGAAGGAGATGAGGACACATCTGGCAAGGATAGTTATGAAAGTCAAAGCAACTGCGATTTGGAAATGACAAGAGATTTCCTAAATGGTTTGTTGGGTTGTGATGATTGTGGAGATAAACTCACATCCAGATTCCCTGCCGTCTACTGACCTTCACTATGTGTTTGATAGGAGAAACCCCATTTAGAGAAAAGAGTCTGTTAATTATTTGAAGAAAGCTGAGTTTTTGTCAAACCCAGTAAACAAGCAGAGGTTCATTAACATTTGAGTGATAAACTTCAGAGAGTAGGATATGTTGTCCAACATGCAAAGGGAGATGCCGATATACCGATTGTCATGACTGCAGTGAAATCTGCTGAGTTTTTGTTACACTGTTCTAGTCTGAGAGGCCAAAGACTTGCTGGTTTTGCTTTGCTATCATGCAAAGAATCTGTCACGGGCAATATACTTTCGACCAAAACCAAAGTTACATTCAAAAGGCTGCAGAGTATGGGACATACAAAAGACGAGATATAACCCAAAGGAGACTACATGTGAATACATTCTGTTTTCCCATGCCATTTTCGGTTGCGACACAACTCCAGACTGTATGTGCTCAGGAAGCTGCTTGGTGATTCCGAATTCAGAAAACATGCAGAAATCTTTTTTCTGGCCCATATACGCAACATGATTTAATTACTGAAGCTGGGGAGAAGACAATTATGTCCATGTGCAATGGATGAAAAAATGACAGTCTGGACAAACTTAGATGCCAGCGATTTAAAGAAAGGTTGTCAGGTGTTCAAAACAGATTCAGGCACGGGTTTTGTCCCCAACGTCAGATGCTGCCAAGTACCAATCACTACGTGTTTTCCATCAAATAAGCGAGTGGAAAGGATAATGTCACTGAATATGGATGGAAGGAGAAGGGGATGGTAACTGTAAAACCGGCTGTAATACTCTAAAATGCACTTGTCGCAGGAATGACATTGAATGTATATTTACCTGTGGTTGCTGTAAAGGCACTAGCTGCTCTAATGCAATGGATCCAAAGGCTACTAAGACTAAAGTTGGTGAATGAAGAACCATTGAGCTTCAAAAAAGTGTTCCGATAACTTGGCTTTTATCTTCTTCTGGATATGTCTATCTGGTGCGGCAGTACGTTTTTCTATGTTACTTGTTATTTTCACAATTGGCTCATAATGACACATTTGGGGGGATTCTTTCATGTAACACTAGCATTGAACTATGATATCTAGATCGTGACATTTTTCTCATACTTTTTGGTTCACAGTTCTACAAGTTATGATGAAAAGGTGGTATGGCAACACATAATTAGCATAATTATGGTTACATAATTAGCCAATCACCCAAATGAGCACTTGATTTTAGTTTCTATTATTTCTAACAACACAACTGATCAATTTGGATAACATTTAATTGCTTCTTTTGATGACAAATGCAAGATTTCCAATTGTTTATCTGGTTTCTTTTATGTTTGTACCTAATTAACATAAATTAGCATATTTAAAACCCTTCTACCACTTCTATTCATTTCTATTTTAATATGTTATTTCTGGGGTATATCAGAGGGGAATCACATAGAGAAACAAGTTTTTGCAATTAGTGGTGGGTCAAGTTATTATTTGACTAGACTATAATAAGTATTTGAATAACTTTAAGAGAGTGTTAAATAAGAATTTATTTAATAACTACTAATTAGAACTGCGAATTTATTGTGGATAATATAATATATATTTAAATGATCACCGTCAAAAATATCAATCTTTCGATAATCAAACATTGTTTACGTCTCTGTAGTTAACCTGGATGTTCTGGATCTAACTTGTCGGGAGTCCTAGTATACTACCTGGGTTGGGGAGGGGGAGAAATGGACAATGCACTGTGAACAAATCGAATGAAAGTATGATCAATAAATAATATACCCTTCTAACCTCTTGCTGATATTACTGATGAATAGAACTATTAATTTCAGTTGTAAAACCGTTTTAATGTGATGCGTCTGTGAAACAATCCTTACCTTCTAACTCCACCCATATTGGTCATTTTGTTTACAGGAGACATGATCACACGTGGAGAATGATGAGATCCCCAAATCCATATTAGACAATATAGTGTTGGCATTAGTTTGCTATTTTCACATTCTTTATCACGTAATGTTGCAATAATTCTAATAGATGAAGTGTTTAGTTCCGATTTTGAATTCAAATAGGCCGAGTACACATAGGAAACGTTGGTAATCACTGGCTGCCAGTCATCAATATGTAAATCTGTCCTATACAAATTATATATTATATTGTTGACAGGTTCTTCCGCATTGTTTTGATTGTCATCAAAGTAAGCCGTTAAATTATAGACAATCGAGCCAGAATCATGTATTATAAATATAATTAGAGTTATAGCTAAAAAGACAAATAATAACTGGATATCTCTGACACGATAAGCAGGTAGCTCCATTATGTGCTATGTCACAACACATTGAATTAACAACACTTTCTGGTGCACAATTATTAACTCTCCAGTAATTGAACAGTCACACACACACACAAACACATACACAAACACACACGCACGTACACATACATACATGCACACGCACACATGCATACGCCCACGAACACATACAAATAACTTCAACGACCATGAAAATATGGCACTAAACTAATTTTAAAATTGCGATATTGAACATTAATTTCATAATATCGATCCATAACTCCTGTTTTGTTCACAAATTATCGGATACAGTATGTATGAAATAGATACACTTAATCTTTATTGCATAGTCAATATCTGGTACAGGAACATCATCTGAAAACTGATCCTTATATAATTAGTCCACAGCACATATTACTTTTTTTTAAGCTATTACCATTTATGGCTCGCAATTAGGTATTTTCCTGGTGTATGACTAACAATAATAATTTCAGTAGCTGGAGTTCTTTATTTTGTACATTGAGTTCTCTATTAGAACACCCACAATGTTAACAGATTATCTCATTACATATATCCAATACCCAAACCGCATCGGTATTTTTTTGAGCAGCTTCTAGCTGAATAGTCCTTGATTTTCAATATACCCCCGGAAAAAACCTGGAAAGGGAAATTCACCCTAAGCATTTTGAAAACAACTGCTACAGAAGACTACACATGTGTCAGCAAGAAAAGTCGCCACTCTGGATTCAGTCCCCTGAAGAAACGTCCAGAGTTTGAATTCACGGTTCGAGGTTCGCTGTGCCTGTGCCTTATTATAGACAGCTAAAACACACATTTCCCGTGCCAGAGATTGAGGTTCGTCTTTTCTTTTTACCAATTTTGTAATATTTGATATAAAGGGTTAGTGACGAGTAGGTCATAGAATTTATTGGATTTATATGCTTATGAGGTATTTGACCCTCCAGCAAATATCACAAGGCATATTATGCTGCGGTTGTTGCAGAGTTCCGTTTTCTATGCGTGGAGACTATATTTCCTGGTACCTGCATTGAAGAAAAGTTGATCTAGAGCTGTATATTCCATGTACTATTTGTGTATTTGGAGGGACGCCGTTTAGGTGTCTGGCCTGGTTATCCAGCATTTAAATGACTGTAGCAGGCACAGTAAGCTCTTAAAGCATTATAAGTACTCCTGACTCAGGAATAGAAAAACTGCATCGCATCTCAAGCGGTGACAGCGGACACAGCTCGCGCGATTGGTGTGTTTTATATAACAACTTTAGTTGCATATAAAATTCACCTTGGTTGTATGTGGGAATAGAATTATCTTTCCTAGGTCCAGTTATGTCCAGTTTGTACTATGACATTCAAGATTAGCTCTAATCTGCTTGTCATAAATAACATTTAAGAACTACAATAGGTAGAATAGCAGAAATTAGGTCAGGTTTGAAAATGATAACATAGTTCAAACAGTATCGAAGCTATGACGCGCTAATACGGTCTGCTTCAGCGCAGATGTCAGTCTTTTAATAGCAATTAAGCTAAACAGTTTTAATAGTAGTCGCTTCGTGACGCCTGCCCGTTATTAAAACTGATCTTTGAAGACAGTGACATTTGGGTTATATAGTTTATATAATATTGCTTTGAAGAAAGATACA
Source organism: Paralvinella palmiformis (assembly GCA_025642065.1). Taxonomy (NCBI): domain Eukaryota; kingdom Metazoa; phylum Annelida; class Polychaeta; order Terebellida; family Alvinellidae; genus Paralvinella; species Paralvinella palmiformis. The sequence goes on along the minus strand of JAODUP010000095.1, from coordinate 838,295 downwards.
GCAATTGAAAAATAGCCATAAATAGGGCTGCTTAGATAATTAAGCTAAACATTCTCACTACTGCCGTGATCTGACTTGGGTGTTCTACTCACAAACTCCACGGCTGTAGGTGATTCGTATTTTGATATTGCTTGGCGGCTTAAAAAAGGGACTGGTGAGACATTACACATGTCTCAGCAAGAAAAGTCGCCACTCTGGATTCAGTCCCCTGAAGAAACGTCCAGAGTTTGAATTCACGGTTCGAGATTCTCTGTGCCTGTGCCTTATTATACACAGCTAAAACACACACGCACAAACAAACTGTGTTTAGTTATACCATAGTTATAGTTGCGCAGGGGTTATGTTTATTCCGTGGCGCAAATATCGGCGTATGCTGCTGGTTGACAAAATTAGTTAGCACTGTTAGGGTGTTAGTAGATTAAATTGCTGGCATTTTACTTTAACTTGTTCACATACAATGATAAATCTGTTGGTGAAATGAACTTGTATTCTGCTGTCAGTGTCATTGCCCATTTAGACTACAGCAAGTGCAAGGAAGGTTGAGTTGAAGATAATTTTCGAAACCACTAATTTTGATATAGATATGGCAGTTTTCGGACACATAATTAACCACAAAATTGTATGTTTTCGTATTAGAAAAGTAGAATCCATTTCAAAACATTTATCCAACTTCAAGGTTCCCATAAATGTGTATTTCGTTCTAAATTATTTATTTTTGGCACCATAAAGTTTCTGAAAGTGAAGTATGGATAACCAGGCAGAATTCGCACACTTCCGGCAGAATTCTTAATAATTTGCAAATTCGAGAAAACAACCAGAGGAACTATTAATAAATGTCATATATTATTTAAATAAAATACAAAGACATTAAATCCCCACAACTAGAATGACAATTATCACAATTTGGTACTTGCTCATCTTTCTGATGATATTTTTCGGTTTGTTTAATTCACATTGCAGTATTCGGACACCTTCAACGAAACACACTGGGCACCTCCGTGGTCTAGCGGTAGCGTGTTGGACCACAAATCACTACCACCCGTGTTCGAATCCCGGCGTGGGCATATCTGAAGGTTGTTTCGTCTTTCACTTCGTCTCATTACCTTTGGAAGTCGCTCGGCCCATTTAGCCTACCATGTGCACAAAAATGGCCGTAAAACATCAATCATCATCATCATCAACGAAACACACTGCGTTTGAGATTATATTCAAAATAGCAGAATTTGAATAAATCGTACCTTAGTGGATATGTTTTGGCCAAAAGCACACGAAATAAGACTAATAAGAGACTGCGAGATGATTCAAATGAAGCCTTGCTTCTTACTACTACTGCGTGAGAGTAAGAAACACCTCTTACGCTGAACAATGGAGGAGTAATTGTAATTGTTTTATACCTTAACGGAGTGTTACACGAAACAATTTAAAAATTTTGCGGCAAGAGGACAGTTGTGTATGTTGAACGTCATTACTTTATGTGAATATGTCATTGATTTATGTGTGCCTCAAACGAATGTGTAACGAATTGTCCGAATTCTGGCAATGTCCGAAAAGTACCAATGTCTACTCTAATTTATTTACTCTTATTTTATATGTGTGTGTATGCGTGTGTGTTTGTGTGTATATGTGTGTGTTTTAGGGTACATATAAAGAGGCAACAGGCACAGAGCATAAACATATCTAAACATCCTTCGAGACCTACCTCCATAAATCTAAATACAAATACAACTATACATACATTAATCTAAAAATAAAATGTTCAATACCTCCACATATTAATAGATGTGTGCGTATACCTAAGCATGTGTCTGGTCTACTCATCAGCCTGTGGGAACCAGCTAATTCGCTTTTCGTACGCGACAAATATGTCACGCCCACAGGAAAGCGGCTAAATGCAGGCTACGTACAAAAAGCGAAAGCACGTAAAAAACATACCATTTGTTACCACAGCTCGCAACAAACAACACGTGCGTGTGGTTCAATGGTGACTTGCTACATACATATCATAACTATTTTGACACCACAGTTTACATTCAACAGTAATTTTCTGTGGTCCAAAAGAAACCTGTATATAAAACATTCGACACCTCAGATGCTGACCTCAGCTTTATTCTGGGTTCGAATAACTGAATAAATCCTACCCATATGAACCATGTATCAATACACGTCCGACTGGTCTGGCGTCGAAGTTCTTCTCTAACCTAAGTGAAAATCTAAGCCATATATATACCCTTAGCGTGTTAACAAATATTACAGTTTGTTCATAACAAAGAGAATGTACACTAACTCAGTATGGACTCACTGAAGCGATTTAACTAAAATAAAAACAAAGTAGCAATACTGCGCAATGGATTATTACTGGACTAGAACGAAATATCGTCTCAAACCTGAGTAAATATTATGGTTTACTCGAACCTAACAGCTAATCCTCATACGTTTCCGTTCATCACAAAGTGAACGTTCATTCACGCCTAATTTAGCGTCCCTAAGTGTATGCAGTTAGGTGTGGTGAGATCTAAATTAAAGCGCCTATCCACTTGATCTATTTGACCCATGGTCGACAACAGCGGATTTCAGGCAGATCTCCGATACTGCGAATGACACGTCGGGATTATAATAGCTATACATTTAACAAATTTCCCATATCAGTGTAATCTAATTACTCATAATATGGGAAAAAACTCTGTCCGCAGCTTAATACCCATGGAGATGCCTGCCGGAGTAACAAACGACTCCAGGAGTATAAATCCATCAAACAGCATTGTATAAATTAATAGGTCGTTTCGCCAGACCACATAAGAGGACAACAACATAGATTCTACATTATACATAACAAAGCTAATAGATGTCTGTGTGTATATGTGTGTGTGTGTGTGTGTGTGTGTATGTGTGTGTGTCGGTGTTTGTGTGTGTGTGTGTGTGTGTGTGTGTGTGTGTGTGTCGGTGTTTGAGTGTGTGTGTGTGTTACATCATACATGTACACGACATGAAAGAGCAGTAAAACAGGAGCAAGTACGAAAACGTGGACACACACACACAAGCACCAGCCATCACGGCGAAAGAGGAGAAATAGAAAAACAAAAGATAAGATGAACAAAAAACAGGACCGATTTGTATAATTAACATTATTTATGACAGCCAAGTTACAGTATGGGTGGCTGCAGTTGACTATGGCAGCGTAACCATCTAGACACATCGTTTTTAGAAATCGCTTAAACGAGTTATATGTTGAATGGATGTTTAGTTTCGGATACATTCATTCCACAACAGAGGAAACTGGAACACTGGCAATTTATCAATACATTTTCATTTAGATCTGGTTGCATGTATAACATTTATATCGCAATTTAACGTAAATATATTACGGAATTACACTTGCAATTTATCAGGAGAATACTTATGCGTAAAGAGCAAAACTTGAATATTGTTACAAATGCCCAGAGATGTTCAGTCATATCTGTGGCTCAGGACATAATTAATACACATCACGTTGTGGTGTAGATGACTAATGACGCTTTGGCGAAAGGCCCTTTATCAATTTCAAACGTGTATTAATTTGAAACAGTATCCAAAGCATATACGTGTACATGTAGCTTACTTCCTTTCTGACAACCATGTTCTATAACTAGATAATTCTAAAATTTTAATAAATCAATATTCATATCGCCTATAATAACACAGTGTGGGTTCTTTATTGACAGTGTTCATTATATCAAAAAGAGTACCCAAAACAATTTCCACAACATTTTGTACTTCATCTGGGTGCAGGTATTGGTTGGGAATAATAAAACTTGATTATTATGGTCTAACGAGTGTTTTCTGTTATCATAGTAATTATTATCATATTCTGATTTACTTATAAAAACTCGATTTTCTGAGAAATACCTACAAAAGCTTGATTTTCTGAGACCCTCCGATTTACGTATAAATCTACCGTTTTGACATTTCTGAAACTTAACATGTGTACAGGAATATATATATATATATATATATATATATATATATATATATATATATATATATATATTACATCTAATGACATGTATGTACTCTATGTTGTTCAATCACTGGAAATTCCACCTTTAATTAAGTGGCTGGGGTTCCACCTGTCTGGAAGCTCCACCTGTCTGTAAACGCCACTTTCAGCAAGTCCCCACATAGTGGCGTTAAGAACAGGTTTGACTGTATATATATATATATATATATATATATATATATATATATATATATATATATATATATATATATATTACAAACATATCCAATGACAACTCATATTCAAAAGATGTATTCAGTACAAGTGGGGAATTTAAGCATGTATGCAGTAAAAGTACATTTTTGTGAGGGTTCACACAATGTCAAATGATAAATGTACACTTATTAAGGCATTGGTATCTATGCTGTTCAAACCTGAATATAATTACATGCTATCGCAGTTCTGTATCTTCAACTCGAATGAATAGTTCGGGTAATAGCACTTTCATGTTCGAACCAAACAAGAGTTCTGCAGGTGGTCGACCTGTTGTCACATGTGGCGTTGGGTGGTAATTTCGTAGGAATTTGTACATTTCCTGTCTCCACGACTTCCCTTCCACAGTAGCACTTTTAATTGCCTTGTTCAAAGGTTTCATAAAGTTTTCTGTTTGCGCGTTAGATCTTGGCCACAGTGGCGTAATCCGACGATGACATATACCACAATATTGCATGAATTTACGGAATTCAAATCCTTGAAAGTCCGTTGTCAGTTTCTAATGTTTCTGGCATTCCGTGTGTTGCAAATATTTTGTCAAATACTGGGATTACACTTCTGGCTGATGTGGATCTCACCAGCTCCACCACAGGAAATCGTGAATATTCGTCAAGAACTACTAGACAATAATCTCCGCTAGGATATAGCACACAAAAATCAGCACACAGAGACTGCCAAGCTTTATCAGGTAGCTGTGACGTTTGTAACGGTTGTAGACGTTCATCTTTAGTGACCACAGCACATGTAGCACAGGTTTTCATATGTCTTCGATGAGCTTATCCATGTAGGGAAACCACACCTTAGCTCTCAACAGGGACTTTGTTTTTACCAACCCCTTTATGCCCTTTATTTTTGTACAACTTTACGCCTCTTCGTCACAGGAATAACAATCCGGTGTCCTCGTAACAGAATTCCGTTCTCTGTAACACTAAGTTCACTGGACAATGTTCCGTATATTGACATTTCTTCACAGTTTTTAAATTCATGCCATAGCCCAATTTGTTGACATTTAATCACATTTTGCAGCATGGGGTCCTGTTGTGTCGCTTGAATTACTTCTATATGCGACAATGCTTTGGGACACGCTGTTTCACACACGTAGTTGATATATTCATCTGTGACCTTCCTGCCAAGCTCACTTGTAGATGCGACTGGGTGACGCGACATGTAATCAGCTGGATTATCAGCGCCGGGTCGGTACACTGTGTTAAATGTATATTGCTGTAGACGTAAACACCATCGTTCAATGCAAGGAGATGGCTAAGCGACACCATTTGAGAATATGCTTTGTGGTCTGTGACCACTGAAAAGTTTATGCCGTGCAGATACAGATGAAAATGTTCGACTCCCCATCGAACAGGTAGAGCTCCTCGCTCTGTTTGCGAGTAATGAGATTCTACGTCGTCCAGTGCACGTGATGCATATGCGACAATTTGAACATCTCTATGGCCATCTTTAGTGGGTTGTATCTGGGTTAAAATAGCACTAACACCATGCGGTGATGTATCGGCCACTAACTCGGTCTCTAACTTGTGATTGAAGTACGACATGACACTATCACTTGTCAAACTGTCCTTCAATTTTAACCAGGCATCTTCACACTCACTGGTCCGCTCAAACAGACTATTCTTACGAGTGAGCTCTCTTAAGTGGTTTCACAAGAGAGGCTAGACCAGGTATATATCTTTGTACGTAATTCGCCATGCCTAGAATAGACTTCACCTGTCGCTTGTCTGTCGGTCTCGGCACATCACGAACAGACTTTACTTCTTTCGGATCTGGCGAAACACCATGTTCACTAAACATGCTGTCGAAGAATTCCACAGAGGATTGGAAGAATTTGCATTTATTTCGATTGAGTGATAAGCCCTTCTTCATGAGACGTTCCAGACATGCACGGACGTGTTTCTCATGTTCTACATCATTCCAACTGGCAATGATGATGTCATCAGAAATGTTCTTTACTCCATCAAGCCCATGTAACACTTGCTCGATGATTTGTTGAAAGTTTTCACTGGCGGCATTTACACCAACATTTAAACACTTGTAACGGTACAGTCCTAGATGTGAACTAAACGTAGTGATGTATCGGCTGTCAGGATGCAGCTCCACCTGGTGATAGCCCTGATTGAGGTCCAATTTTGTAAATACACAACAACCATTCAGGTCATGTATCAACTCATGAACAGTTGGCATTGGATGTTTGACTCTTCCTATGGCTTGGTTAGCAGCCCTCATATCAACACACAGTCTGGTGTTATCAGGATCACGTGGCTTAGGTACACCACTATAGGTGACCCCAAAAGGGGGGGAGGGATCTTCACATATGTCATCCTCATATAGCTGCTTGATTGCCGCTTAATTTGGGGTCTTGTTGAAAAGGGAACTGTCTGTGTTTTTGATGCACGGGTTACTGTATCATCAATATTCAGTTGTAGCGGGAAATCCTTCAGTTTTCCTAGGTGGAATATTGAATCAAAATCATGTACAATTTTATTTGTCACATTTGATCTTGAATCTTCTGTAGCATTGATGATTGAGATTAATTTCAGCCGTTTTGCAGTGTCATAAGACAGTAAATAGCTTTTAGCCTCACTCACAACATAGAATTCATCATCAAATTTTACTCCAGTCTTAGGCGATGTAATTGTTGTACTGAATGTTCCTTTCAAGTCTAATACTTTTGTGGACGCGTAAGGGAATAATTTCGTGTCTGATTTTGATAACTCACAAAATTCTTTAGAATGTTCACACAGTGTTTTATGAGTTTTCACATCCACAGTGTTTACACTAGTTCCACTGTCTAGGAACATCATAACATCTACCCCAGCTAGTTGAATGTTAATTGCAGGAATTTTCTCCTCACCTTTTCGTACTGCCAGTGAATAATCAGAACCACTATCACAATTACCTGCGACGTTGCTGATAGAAACTTTATTTGTTTGTTCTTCGCTTACAAATTTTCGAGTAGTGTCCATACGATTTACATTTGTAACAACGACGATGTTTTGCTGGACACTCATCTTCATGTGGGTACTGACCACCACAGTTGAAACAAGTGCGCGAGGCACTAGAAAATATGTCAAATGATTTTTCAGACGATTTGACGTTTCGGCTGTCATTCCACCCTCTATTGTATGAGACTGAGAAAGCGCTAGCTCTATCAATTTACCATGATCTAGCAGTGTTTTCAAGTCCATAGGTTTTGAGAAGCCCTTTTTTCTCAAGCTTTTGGACATACAGCCATGAATCATTTGCGTTTTTACTTCATTTTCCACTGTGCCTTCTGTAAAGTCACAATTGACAGACAATTGCTTTAATCTTGTGCAAAACTGATCCAAATTCTGACCTTTTTTCTGACTTGCCTGTCTGAAAATGTATTTTTCAAACTCATTATTATATTTTGCCACAACATAGTCATTCATTTTCGTTTTGACAGCACTGTAATCGTCTTCTTCGTTCTTCAAAGTTTCATAAATGTCATAGCACTCTGCACCCATATAGTGCAATATCAAAGCTTTTTTTCTTTTCTTCTCTGGTTCCGTATCACGAAAGTCCATGGCGGATAACAACACTTCAAAATGATCAACCACTTCGTCCAACGTGGACCGGCATTATTTAAGACCTCACACTCAAACGTTGGAGATATTGGCAATGCACCTGCCATCGTGTACACACAGATAACGATTAACACAGAATAACCTCGTCGCCAATGTTATGTTTGTAGATTGTCATCTAGTATATTATTAATAAATCATAGATACAATCTTGACCATCTGGTTTATTCTCTAAACTGTTTTCGGTCCGTTACAATTCTAAGTACCAACATCAAGTCCTCGATATAATTAATTGTGGACTGCTGTAAATTGACAACATTACAACATAGTGAAATAAGAATCAAATGAGGTTATTTGGGAATTGTGTGTGATTATTGAAGAATGGAACTCATTGAAATTAGATGATGTTATTTAGGGATTATGTTATCATATTTATTAAATGGTGCTTACCGGTAGTTCTAGAATCATCATGAGCCAGTGTTATTGGATGAAATGTGAGCTAAATACTCAGTAGATTTCACAATAAAATATATATTTGATATTTGCATAGGAATAGTTTTCACATTATTCAGTCTCAGGGAATGTATTCAAGAAATACATCAATTGCAAATATTGTTGAACACATTATGCTAATCTACAATAAGTTATGCCCAAAAAATTTATGAATAGGCTTATTATGGTTACTTATTATGCCTTTATCTCACTTTTTCTGGAGAGGGAATAAAAGCGTAATATATTTATTAACTGATATCACAGCAGGTAAATGTTTCAGGTAGCCTGTAGTATAGTTAACTATACATTGCATATCATAGAGACACGTACACTGAGAGGCAACATATTATGAATATTTTTTTTCATGAAACAATCTAGCATAATGCAGTTAGATATGTAATAGAGTGGTTAGATAATTATTTAACCTAATTTGTTTAATTTACTAATTCATGAATATGAGTTAATCAAATAAAAAGTTCATGTCATACATGAATGTAATATTTTAGTACTCAATCAATACTTTAATATTAGCATGGAAACATATTAATCAAAAATATATTAAACTAGGATTGTTTTTTAAGCTCATCCCTTACTCTCATCAATATTATCACTCATGACATTTTTACCTGACCTTGTGTTCTGTATGTAGGCCTGTAGTCTGTACCCAAGATCACAGACACTGAGACATGGTACGAGTCAGAAGGCCATAGTAGGAGGATGGTACAGTAGGCAGCTCGGCATACTGATATGTGACACGTTCATACATATTAATGCATTTACCAAAACTGACCCCTAGATTTGTTCCTTACCCATTATGCGGAACAGAAGATGCACCAATCTATGAAGCTGGTGTTTTGGAGGATTTAACATGGTGCAATAAAGCAAAATAGATCATATTTATTTCATTGTCATTTAATTTAAGAAGATTTTAAGTGAGTTATCCATAGCTGAATATCCTCAAAACAATGTTCTACATTCTTCAAGAAGGATCAATTTAATTCACTTAATCCCAAGTGGGCGTCTATACCAGAGAGTATGCCCTGTCGTACACCAGATAACAATGGCAAAACATCAAACTAAATACCATAAACGCGGACTGTCTGGGAGCATTGTTCAAAATAAAACTGACACCATTCAAGTAAATTACCATATAAACCAAACATGTTTTTCAACATTATGACTAATTATATCAAATACAATAGAAAAACAAATAATACTGGCTTACCGTTATCAACTGACACCATAATATCAACGAGGTTGTTTCAGTGCAGTGAACACTTTTTTATGCAGATTGTTCTGATCCATTAAAGTTATTGTTTGAATAAATATTTCTTTAAATGAAAAGCAACTGTCCTATATTTCTATAATTTCAGATACAAATCTTAAATTTGGAACAAGCCTGTAATTATTCAGAACCCAAAGTGTTTTTTAATTGATAGCTATACAAGAGCACCTTTCATGGAATAACACCCAGGGATAATGATTTATTAGTTATCTATATAATTGAACTTATCAGAACATATTGACACACCTTTTTAGTAGTCATGTATGCATACTATCAACTGCAGAGAAATAATTGAATGACATTTTCTCAACTGTCTGATATCACACTCTGTTACAGCCTCAAATATATCTGTGATAGATAAGTATGACTATTCTGCCAATGGCATACCCAGTGATAATGTGCTAGAAGGAAAGACACAACCACGGCTTCCCCCATCAAGTTGTTACCTACTCGGAAGATGACAAGATCTAAGATCCAAGCATGTCTTATGTATATGTTCTTGCACATGTTACATGAGATTGGCTGATCTGGAAATGTCAGCCACTGGTTTGGTATCTGTATTAATTCCAACATACATGTATTCAAATCACCAAATACCAAAATATGCCACTGTTGATGTTGAGAAAGTGAAAACAACTCCAAACATTCTTTTAGGAAATACGCAGTTTTGATATCATTCTTCTTAGTGTAATCAGTAGATAATAGCTTTTTGTCAGTCGATCCTATAGCTGCATGAGGGAATGAGTATCGAGCTGGAGTCAGTAATAACAACATAATCAAGATCGATATCTTTAACAATATCGAATACTTGGTCACATTTATTACAGGTTAACTGACCATTTATCAGACCAATAGTTACATTTTCTACATGTATATCTGTGCCGTTATATCATTTGTGTGGCGTTTGTTGGCAGAACGATCCAAATATTTGCAGTAGACCTTATCATTTGTGTTTGGTTTCTTACATATTGATGAGTAGATGGTCTTACCGTGGACGTGGGGTCTTACGCAGCAGATAACTAATTGACTTTCTGGCGCATTTAGAGTATCAGCCCGTGAGTTGAGTGTGTCTGTAATGTTTCAATATGTTCTATTCAGTAGAACAATTAATAAGTGATAACGCCAGTTGTTTGTTTGTTTTGTTGTTCGGGGAGAATCCCCAGGCTGTCGCTTAATCAGCACAGCCTCTATGTTGGAGTGGTTGAGAAACCTCCTCCCCCACCACTCACAGGGGAGCAGTACGGAAAGATGGAGCCGAAATACCCTGAGGGTGGTCACTGCCAGTGTTTTATGTACTCAAGGGGTTTTTAACGTCCCCCTTTATTTTAAATAATTCAGTGGAGACAGCAGCGCCATTTAACGTGGTCAGCCACCCACGATGTTGTGAGCCGACGGGGTTTGAACCTGTGACCGTTTGCACCAAGTACCGGGTGCTTAACCGCTAGGCCACCGGAGCTCACTCTAAGAATGTTCCTCGCGGCACAATGTAATAGTAAAGCGGTCTGTACATCTTCGAGATGTTTATCAAGCTGGGTAATTTTTACATAATTCTTCCATTCCTGCTTCCACAACTTCCACCCCTCTTCTTTCAAATCCATCATAGTTAGTGTTTGTGGAGAGTTCACTCTCAGGTGAGACAAACGTGGTGGACCTGCTTGGTTGTTAGCGCTAGCAGCAACATGGTCGCCGTCATCAGCCATTTTCTTCAATTCACTTATTATCGCTCAATAATATTCATTTCCAACATCAAATTTGTATGTTTACGTGCTAGAGTGGTCACTGACGATTAGTTACCTTTATAGTTCGTGAACTTAGCTTCTTTTTCAAACCGCTGCCACCATGTTTCAATATGTTCTATTCAGTAGAAGAATTAATAAGTGATAATGCCAATTGAGAACCCATGGCTTTATTAGGCTAACAATAGACAACAATTGGGTAGGTGGCACCACAATAGGGTGGTATCATTATATACAAAGGAGTAGTAGTAGCTGTGCCACAATATAAGACTATACTGATATAATTAAAACTAGTGGATATTACAACATGTAACGTTTATAATATATTTCGTATAAGCAGAATACAAAACATTGAATATTTCTCATGGAATTAGAAATATAACTGTTTGTTGCTATCCTACGCTAAGCTAGACCGAGCGACCTAGAAAAGAAATGAGGCGAAGTGAAATATGAAATATACCTCACACATGGGCAGGGAGGGGGGTTTAACCAAGGCGTTAGAAAAGCCGCAATATGTGGCACGCAAAACAATAACACCGGATGTTTAAACGTTTTCAAGAGATACTATTTTTTTCTAAATAAAGCATTAATACACACGCGTCTTTGAGTGTAGATACTTCATTTGCATAAAATATTCCATCCTGTCAGTCAGTAATAAGTAACGGTGATAGAATATACAATTGATGTTCTCATATTTTAGTCATTCAGTGAATTATCACTGATGTTTATCAGCGAACTTATAAAGTAATACACACAGAAACAAACACTCAGATCAGATAGCGAGTAGTTGTTTTATAGATAGACTCATTTGACTACCGAGAATTTTGAATAGATTTCCATAAAATACGAAGACTCGTAATCTAGTAGCAAGTTATATGTAGTGATGATGAATCGTCAATTTCAGAAGGTTTATAGTTGTTTTGGGTTCGTGCTGCTAAGTTCCTTTTTATTGTATATTATAATGTTATCGTGTAACAATTTTTATTTCACAGAACTTAGCCCACGACTGTTATCTAAAATAGAGGCCTTGTCAGTTATAGAAGATCGCAGTCCGGTCGCTAGATGTCAGAACTGATGTATCGAGTTCTGGGCATGAGTAGAGTCGATTAAATGCCGCACGAAGCAGCATTTAAAGGAACAGCTGAAACCCACAAATGATGTGACTTAAGTGTGTAATGCTTATAAAAATAACCCAAAATCCCTCAATAATAATCACGAACTTTACTTGATATCTCAGATATGAGGGGAAAATCCTAATTACTCGATGGTTGCCATTACGGCTTCATCGAATGGCAGATTGTGCGCAGGAAGTAAAAAGTGATGTGTTCTGACGTCAAGTGGCACAAAGATCATGTAGCCACCTCGATCCCGATCAAGTCAGAATCCAGATGCTCTGGCTTACCCATCTTCGTGACCTTATCTGCCTCCATAGTACAAGCTACTAGCTACTATTAACTGACGCCGTCGTCGGTTCATTATCATAAATCTGACATGTCATTCTTGTTACAAGATGACAAACAATCTTTAGTGTGGAATTTCACTATTTAGTTTACTTAGCTATTTCAGCAACATACAAGGCTGTTTGGGTCGATAATACTGTAGTATATAAATCATTATATATATATATATATATATATATATATATATATATATATATATATAAGAGAGAGAGAGAGAGAGAGAGAGAGAGAGAGAGAGAGTTATGATATATGGTTTAACTCAAGTCAGTGTATATCCAAAGTATGATTTTAGGGAAGGTTTTTAATGCGGGTTTGGTTTTTATGTATTAAGATAATGCAATGTTTATTCGTAATGATACTGATAATTAATTATATGTTCATCTGTAATTACTCATCATCTCTGTTTATATGTACATTCTAACTCATTCTAAAATATTTATGCCCAAAAATAGTGCTCTGCACTAATGTTATTTGTTATTATACTCGACCATATATAATCTTTTCTTCTTTTGTATGATGTTATATAAAATCTTTCGCTGAAATAACCTTTTTTCCTTCAAAATCTACAAGTTGGCTGGTTTAAGCATTTCAGAGTTACATATTCTGGTTCGGAAGCTACTGTATATTCTGTCACCTTATGGTCGAGGGAACTCCAACCTGGATCAGCGTAAACATCGCCAACATATATACATGAGATACGCATGTTTACCGCTAAATGTTTATCAGTGATAAGACATTTACACACATTTATGCAATTTGTCTGTGCAGATATACGTACTTAGGTACGGGTGTTGGTAGACCGACAGAGAGCCTTCGATTGGTGTTTGGTGAAAACATTCGACGCCACGTTGTATTTCTCTTTCGGTGTCCGACATTATCATATCGATGGCACACATCTCGGAATTAGACACTCATTTGCTAATCCGGAAATCGGGATGTTTTTGACGAAACAGTCGAATCAGAAACATATATCGGAACAGCAGGATATCGGAATAATGGAATGTCAAATAAGTAGGCTCGGATAAATAGCACTTACAACTCAGCTATGCGCGCGCGTGTGTGTGTGGAGAGTGTTGCGAATCGGATTTTTGGGGTCTACTTGTGAGTGTAATTATGTTGACGTTCTCTGTACTGTGACCGCAGTGACCCACAATGATCATATATGAATAACGCCCTCGAGTGGCTAGTCTCGTTCTGCTCCTTAGCAGACAGTTACTGTGACCAAGTTATGAGTGAAGTTAGAAAAAGTATCCTAGATGAGATAGAAATATGTATTTATGTTTGAAAAAAGTAGACATCCCAGATGGAACTAGATAGTCGATTACTAATTATTAATAAACTAAGTCTGCTACTCCATTATCAACAAATAGTAATCTCTACATTTAGACACACACACAAACACACACACACATAAACACACACACACACATTCAGGGGTCAAGTTTAGAGTGCACTCATATAACTTCCATACATATACATGTTTAGTCGCAGATATTGGTAGAATTACATTGAATGTTGAAATACCTTTTGATGAAGCCAAAATACACATTTGATCATTCATTCAAATCCCTTATAATACTACTTCATCACAGACTCACAAAACTGACCTCTAAATATTTATATGCATAGGCCATAATACAATATATATTTATAGATAACTTATGCATATACTTCGTCAAAAAATTAATTTGGAATAAGTTTGTGTTAAATCAAATAATTCACATAGCCTGTGAAAACACTTGCTATATGTATATTTAGAGTGTAACTTTTTCACACAAACAAATACTCAGACACACAAACCTCTGATCCACATATAGTCACAGGCTTTACTCAGTGTATGCTCTTTTAACAACATATCCCAATTATTAATCAAAACATTAAGTAAAGTTCATGAAGAATTAATTTCACAGAATGGTTCTTAGAATTACAACATGGACATGAGAAAGTCATAGTATTCGTCATGGAATGTAAAACATCCATTTATTATTTTATTAGAATCCTTTATAACACCATTTACGTCAGATAATAATAATATTAATAAAGTCAGAAATGACAGTTATTTTACGTGGCTGGTTACCTGAAATGAGGGAGACACATATGGTTGGTAATGTATTGCTTCACCACGAGGACTAATTGTAAACAAATTTAGAATTTACAATATATTTCACAATCGGCTGAGAAAACTTTGTCAGTTGCCTCGTTCGATGAAAAACACCTCCTACTATACTGTCACGGCCTAAATTCGAACCTGCGACCTCTAACACAGCATGACCATGAGTAAGAAGTCCCACGCTCTATCTATTCATTTTTTGCTATGACGTAGGAAAATATGGCGGTGTACACTCATCCTATTAGCCTAGCCAGAAACATACACTCAGTCAATATATATATATATATATATATATATATATATATATATATATATATATATTTTATTAAATGATCATCTTTAACGTTATGCTGGGTAAGTCGACCGATTTCAGAGTATAAAACATGAACGCCTATATGGTAATATACTCGAAAGGAGACTTCCACTCCCCCCCCCTCCTCCAACTTTGACTGATTTAATTGAATAACACTTTTGCAAATCTTCCATATATAATAATCTGAGGACAACTGCTTACTGTTAAAAATATGAACCCACACACATACACACATACACACACACACACACACACACATATAACACACATATATATATATATATATATATATATATATGCATGAGAACTAGTACCTTTTATCCATATACGACAATATATTACTTTCGAATGAAGTAAACAAAAAGCAGATTAGAATCACTTGAAGATATTCTTGTCCGTATGCAGTCAAACATCACGTGATCTCTATCTAGAGTCGTGACTCTCTCAGCTCTCTGTTGGGTTCTTCGCATTCTAGAAAACAGCTTCAGTGAGTCATTAGCATTCGCCATCTGCCAAATTTAGACGTGATTCAGACGGTTAGACAACCGAACAACGTGCTTCGTGTGTATATAAAGGATCAGAGAATTGATGCTGCATCAGACGAGATAAAGGCTAGATGGTGTGTTGATACTGGAAGAGCTTCATTCATACCAGGTATGTATCTCTCTCTCTCTCTCTATGTCTGTGTGTGTGTAATCATTTCAATTAGATTAATTATAGCGTGACGTTAAAGTCTCCTCTCATGAGGTAACACACTGACAGTATAGGTTTTCGGGATAACTTGGCGCCATCTTGCTGTACATCTGTTTCCTGTTAGTTAGAAGATAGTACCAGCCACTTAATAAACAATATATACTCTATACCAAAATACGAAATACTCACACTACTCACATTACTGATGTTAATCAGCTCCATATTACAATTAATAAAAAGAGCGCGAAGGAAAATATTATGACCACGTTTTGGAAAATGTATAAACTCTATATTATGACCTTGACGATGCTGAGAATGATGATGATGATTATTTTGATGATGATGTGGCTGAACAAAGTAACCAACCGTTATAATGGTCAAGTTTTAGAATCTGTTTAAACTCTATATTTTTATCTTGACGATCATGAGAATGTTGATGATGATGATGATATGGCTGAACAAATTAACTAACCGCTCACTCATCCATTCCTCATAATAATAACAATGACATGTTTTCACGTGTATTAAGATATCGTTTATTGTTTCTCTTATTCTTGTTTACTAATAACAAATGACAGATGACATATCAGTTCGTAATAAGATACTAGTCTGACATCCTATCTGGAAATAAAAATATTATCTCCATCAAATCGTTTGATCTTTAATTTATTTAGTTTATAAATCTAGATATACTCTCCCACCCCCGACACGGGCGCCTCCGTGGTCTAGCGGTAGCGTGTTGGACTACAGATCACTACTACCCGTGTTCGAATCTCGAGGTGGGCATATCTAAAGATTGTTTCGTCTTTGACTTCGCCTCATTACCTTGGAAGGTCGCTCGGCAAATTTATCCTGTCCTTTGCACAAAAGTGGTCGTAAAACATCAATCATCATCAATCATCATCACCCCGCCCCCGACACCGTCGAAATAAAATATAACACATCCAGTTCCTGGATTTAGAACAATCGGGAAAATGGATGTTTATATCTTTAATTCGTCTTTGAATTTCAGAAAGATAATGACCTTTATGTTGACCTTGGGTTTGTGTTTGGGAATTCTGGCGCAGGTTTGGTGTCACCCACCGAATAATGACGACTTCTTCCAATCTGGATTCCCGATGGGTTCAAACTGCGGGAAGTAAGTAAAATGTCAAGTACTTGTAACAGTTGTTTGGGTGATATATATATATATATATATATATATATATATATATATATATATAATACAACTGACTGCACAGTCAGTTTGTGTGTGTGTGTGTGTGTGTGTGTGTGTGTGTGTGTGTGTGTGTGTGTGTGTGTGTGTGTGTGTGTGTGTGTGTGTGTGTGTGTGCGTGTGCGTGCGTGTTAGTCATATTCCAATTTTGTGATTTAATTTCAGTTCTCACTTTTGTATGACGAACTTTAATGTTAATGTGACGGAGAAGATATATCCCAGCTGCCCTCCTAACACCGACTGTATCAGCTGTAGGTTTGGTGGAAGGTGGGGATGGTGGAGAAGGCCCTGTCCTAGGTAAGATAGACAGACAGCATGATAGATAGACAGAAAGACGGATAGACAGAAGGACAAATATACATACATAAATATATAAATATAAACAGTAGGTGGACAGAGATCAAAACGAACGGATAACATAGGGAGCAGACAGGGAAATAAACAATAAGATGGACAAATATGCAGTGACAGACAGACAAAGACATAAATAAGCATAAACCAAACAAACAGATATCATAAAAATGCATAAAGCAAACTAATATGTCCAACAAACTTGACGCCATTTTATTTTTAATCTCTAAGCTGCTGTGACAATCCAGTTATTGTCAGTAAGATAGTCCAGAAAAACAGGACTGTTTGTTGTCCTGGATATTTTGGCTGGAACTGTGACAAAGGTGAGTACCACGAGATGTAAATAACCCTCACTGACCATTGAGGCAATAATTAGCTATTACTCTTAACCTTAATATATATATTTACAGGTTTAGCTAGGTAAAGCAATTCTGTTTGTTGTTGCTTACTGGTTTCCATGGTGATATAATAACATGTGTCCTATCAATATATAACTTAGATAATATTTTATAGTGTAGCTATCGATACATAAACACCTCATTGGATAAGTCGATATGTAGATGTATAGATATGTTTTTATTAATGTCTTTCTTGTAGCTTTCTGTGCTAAGCCTTGTCTTGATAACAAGACTAACTGTATCGCACCAAACAAATGTGGACCAGGTAAATATAGGAACAATATGGACATATTAAAGAAAATAGAAATATGATTTATTAGTATTATATAACCGTTGCGCTATATATATATATATATATATATATATATATATTACAGCCTGCTACCCACCATGCGCTAATGGAGGTACCTGTGTCAGTGGTACAGATACTAACATTTGTTCCTGTAATAAAGGTTGGACGGGACCTGCTTGTGAAACGAGTGAGTATTTCTGATAGGAAAATTAACAAAATATAATAATTAGGTAACATCAATATAGACATGTACCCATAAAGTACATTTAGGCAATATTCAGTACTATGTAATAATGATATTTAAATGGTCATATGATAAGATTTTTATTTTATAAATGCAAACAATAGATATATCATTGATATATTATAGATATATCATTGATATATTATAGATATATCATTGATATATTATAGATATATCATTGATATATTATAGATATCCTATAGATATATTTTAGATGTCTTACTGATATATCATAGATCTATATTTATCTGTTATCAGTTATCCAATGTGATGACTCAATAGAAAAACAATGTCAGAATGGTGGCACGTGTTTCTACGGAATCTGCGCCTGTCCAAGGGGATACGGAGGAGTTTTCTGTGAGACAGGTAAATAAAATGTGTCTAGGCTAGCAGAGGCGGGGGTGGGGTGGGATGGTGGAAATAATACCATAATATAGATACCAGCTAACATATCTATATCTATGCCAGCTGGTACGTAAACAATTAATTGCCATTAGAGAGAAAAGATCATAAAATAAAAGCGGTACTCGTTTATATAAAATGAACAATTCGCAACGATTCAATTCTAAAGAAGTTCGATCAATATTGTAAGGTTCCAGATACGAGCCCATTATCTTGCTACTAAACTGTCACTTGGTTACTATTTGATGAAGCGATAAATTAATTACTGACATATTTGATACTAAAAACATATATAGTGTCTGGAGGGTGGGAGAGGGAGAGGTGAAATTGTAGGAATCAAATATAATAACTAAAATCATAAAAGGAAATCGTTTTAACTTTATTTAACTGATTTGTCATTAAGTACAGGCTGTTGACATTTTGTGTTACCTTTATCTAGAGATGTGTAACCCGCCCTGTCAAAATGGTGGAATCTGTGTCGAACAGACATGTAGATGTACCAATGCCTTTACTGGAAATTTCTGCCAGATTGCTCCAGGTAAGACAAACTGTCTACAAAGTAGTGCTAAGAAGACACTATATCTGTACTGTGTAGAAAAACTGTCTACAAAATATAGTTATAGAGTCTTCTTAGAAAGAAAATAAATACAGCTCAGACGCTGTAGGTCGAAAATTCATATAAAAAATAAGTATTTTTACGAAATTTTATTTTTAACAACACGCTTTCTTTGCAGATACCATACTGCCGTGACTTAAATGAAATGGATACAGGAAGAGCTATTTCTGTAATAACAACAAATTATTTCTAAAATGTAAATATATAACATTTTCCAAGAAATGCAGAGACAACATATTCGTCAGATTGTAGTTTTCTCTTTTAGTCATCAACTTACACTGTTCAGAGAGAGAATAAACGATTACTTTGTATGCAGTAGTTTTGCTCTGATTTTTCACAACTATAAAACAGACAGGAGAAGCCACAGGCTGTATGAATACAATTATATACTTACATGTTGAAAGGCAACCGAAAACGTTTATAGAAATATTGATAGTAGACTTCGAAATAAATGGCTGTTTGAATAACAGTGTAAGGATACTAGTGTTATAAATCAAACCTTTCTACGCTTGATAATGATGATGATTATATAAATTTAATAAAGTGTCCTTAATGGCGGAAAATACTCCATTTAAAGGAGCGAAATATGGTAAGATTTATTATTATTATTATTGCTAATATATATATATATATATATATATATATATATATATATATTATATATATATATATAACACACACACACAAAACTTACATGCCATCATACTGATTATAGAAACTAATTTAGTATATGCATTGAACCTCGTCAATTAACTGAGTGAATGTTAATTAAAACTTACAGTGAAGACTGTTAATTGGTTGCCCATCTCCCTCCAACCTGATATGGAACAAAACAAAGAGCTTACTTTCTAAAACTTATGCACAGCTACAACTTATTCATGATAAAAGATTATAATGTTTCTTATAATAGAAGTTTCTCATTTAATGTCAACAATAAACAATATAACTTTAAACAGATCTATATAAGGTTTCTATAATTTAGTCAATAATGAACATAGAATTATATACAAGTATAAAACACTATTACAATAGTAACAAACTATAATCTTATTAAATGTATAGCGTATTCTACACGAATTTTAAAGAGACAGAATTACTTAGTATAAATAAATATTTAAGACGATGTATGTTATTTAAACAGGTTTAAACTCCAATGGCAATAGTCACCTTTAAACATAAATATAATCTAGTGTACATTCCAGACCACTGGCATACATATATTAAACAATACTAAATACAAAGGCACATTATATCATAAATTGCATGAACTGGGCCCATTAAATATCTCAGCAGCAGAGAGCATACGAAGAGACATTAATGGCTATATTTGTTACTTTACCAAGGCGAATTTTAGAAGCTACTAAACTATCTGGCTGCTTACCGACGAAGCAATATCCCACAAAAGATTATTGGTGTCCGGATCTGAGCAAGCTGAGAGACTCCAATCGGTTATGGTGGCTTCTATGTGTTAATAACGACTGGCCATGTATCGGGGAGGTTTATAAATGCTGAAGGGAGTGAAGAAAATGTTCTGCCAGTTTTGGAGAAAACGAGTGGACCAGGTAAACAAAGATTACTTTCATGTCCTTAATGAAGTGCTACAACAAAACAACAATCTTATATTCTGGAAAACCGTGAAGCAGAGGAGACGCAGCTCTCGTCCATATAACCTTTCTATGGAGGTCAAGTCTGTCAGACCTTTATCGTTCCGCTATGACGGATTCTGGGTCAAGTGAAGTTACTGATGTACAACTGGTTATAAAAGATACGGTATCCCGAAAATACAATACTATTTGTGGTCAAAACCTGAACTTTGACATACATTCTTCATCAACGGAAGACGCTGAAAATGCTTTAATTCCATACGGCAAAACGGCTTATTCTATAAATTACATTATTGCCACCCCCCCCCCCCCCCGGATGTATTATGACGTTTTTTAAATAAATGGTATTGTAACTTAACTGCAGTTATTAAGTGGAATGATCGTGTAAACAATAATCTTACGTTTAATGTCATTAGAGGTACAATACAATGTAATTTATTATCACCGCTTTTAACATGTATTTATCTGACTTATTATATTAATTAGATGGTGTAAATCAAGGTTTACGAGTTGATATTCATGTATAAAGTACGAATCTGACAAATGTCCAAATGAATTTTACTGTAGTGGCCAGATGATGTCACATAAGAAAGCAATATCTGATGGTATTAACAATTTCTTTACAAATATTGGTGCGATGTTGGCCAAAAAAATTGAACATTGTCATAATACAATTTTCTCTGATTTTATGAGTAATATTGTACAAAATTCTCTGTTTCTTGAATCGGTTATTGATGGAAGAAATTTAAAACAAATTGTCCAAATTCTAAAATCTTGTGGTTATGATGGTATCAATGTGCCTTTAGTTAAGTCTTTACTATCCTCCACCAATATTATACAACCTTTAAATTATATCTGTAAAAAATCATTTAAATTTTGTATATTTCCAAATGAGATGAAGATTGCCAAAATTGTACCTTTATTTAAGAATGTTAATCATAAGGAATTTTACAATTATAGGCCTGTGTCAATTTTGCCTTATTTTTCAAATATTCTTGATTTTTTTATAACAAATTAGTATCATATGTAAAAAAGAGCAATATTATGTACAAAAGTTAGTACGAGTTCCGAGAAGCCCACTCTACATGATTGGCACTTATGGAATTAACTGAAGATATTACTAGTAATTTAGATAATAATTTGGTAACAACTGGTGATTTTATTTATTTGAAGAAAGCATTTGATACCATAGATCATTCCATTTTGATTAATAAACTATGCCATTATGGTATTCGAGGTATTGCTTCAAGTTGGATAAAAAATTGTTTAACTAACTGAAAGCAATTAGTTGTTTATGATGATATTTGTTCAGATTATAGAACTATGTAATGTGGAATTTCACAAGGTTCTATTTTGGGACCTATTTTATTTTACTCTACATCAACGATATGGCAAATATTTCAAATAAATTAAAATTTATGTTGTTTGCTGATGATACCAATGTATTCTATGCTGGCAAAAGTATAACAGAGGTTAATAATATGATCAGCAATAAATTAAAGCAAATGAGTCAATTGTTTCAAGTTCACAATTTATCTTTGAATATCAATAAAACTAATTACATGTGTTTCCATAACAAGCCTTAAATATCGATGATTGTAAAAACAAGATTGATGGATTAGAAGTCAGTAGAGTACAAGTTACTAAATTCCTAGGGGTAATCGTATTATTTATGAAGTTAAGCACATGCTTGAAAATAACCACTTAGACATGTTATATTGTTCATTAATACTTCTCTACTTAAGTTACGCGTGTTAGATATGGGAAATACTTACAAGTCTCAATTACACAATTTCATGCTATCACAAAAGAAGGCAATGCGTAATATTGTCAAATCTAGTTATTTAGATCATGCCCATCATTGTTTGTTCAATATACGTATATACTTGCGTATAAGACCCACCTGTTTTTAGGACCAATAAACCCACATGAAGTCGAACCCGAGTATAAGACACACTAAAATCAGCAATATTAATTCAAAGCCAAAAAAAAATCATCATCATCATTCACTTCAGCAAAGATCTGTTGTATCTGTTCGTATGTCATCATGTCCTTACACATCTCGTCGCCTTCTTTGTCAGAGTAAGTGTCAGATTTGTCAAACTGTTCAGCCCACAATACATCATCTTCCGTGCCATTTAAATCATTGCTGATAGAGCACTTCTTTAACGATTAGGTAATGATGGCGGGGTCGATTTAATCCCAGGCCGTTTTCACCCTCTGTGTGACTATAGGTAACGACAGCCACTTCAGGTTGCCTGCTGCTGTGCGTTTGTTTCCGTAATGTTGTTTGAAGTAGTTTTTTTAGTAGTTCCCATGTGCCAGCTTTGGAAGCAATTAACATAGTGTGTTTGCTGTAATAATATTCCTTTGATGTGGCTTCTATGTTCATTCTTTGTGTGGCCTCATTTACCGTTCCATTCAATTACACATGCTCACATATCAAGATAGCAATGACTAGTCTTTGTGACCACATCACTAATTAGACCATCGGATTAAATAATCATGGAAGTCATCACAATTAAATTCGGATTTGAAAGAAAACTGAGAAAACACACTTAATAAATTTGTTTATTTTTCATATATTCATTACTAATGTTAACAAAACAATATTATTGTATTTCCCGCTAAATTTTTGGCGTCGAGTTCGGAATGTAAAAAGTGCGTCTTATACATGAGTATATAGGGTAAGTGCTTGAAATTATTAGATATTGTAAAATTAAAAACCTTGATTATAATCTAAAAAGCCACAAATAACATGATACCTATCAATCTATAAAAAAAAATTATAACAATAGAAGAAATACATTCATATGGTACAACTACAAGGTCTAGTAAAAATGGAAATTTTAATGTAAAGTTTTGTAAGACGAAAAGAAAGTTAATGTTAAAAGTATTATGGGTATTAAATTATGGAACCAATTAGATGTAAATGTTCACAATGTTAAAATAATTAATATTTTTAAACACATAATTAAGAATATGTTCATTTCTTTATATGACTAATACCAATGCTGAAGTATGTTTGTTAGTTTATTTACTGTTCAAATACAACATATATAATATAATATACACATAATATCTTATTGCTACAATAATTAATCATTTCATAATTAACCTGATATAGATTTTGTGTCGTTTCATAATGTAAGATATAATTATGACTATTGACCATTCCACATATTATTATTTATAAATCTGTCATCAATGTTTTTAAGGTTAGGTTAAGGTTAAATGTGTTTGCTTTCATTAAAATTATGTATTATGAATGTTGAATTAAACGAATTGAATTGAATTTCTTACACAAGTTAATATAAGATAATAGATAATAAAATTTATACTGTGAAAGTGAATATATGATTGCATGTCAAATTCCCGATATATAAAATATAAAATTCATTTAATCTACAAGACAAAAAAAAACATTATCCAGTACAAAATACTAAACCTCTGAATGTCAAACATCATATATTTAGTTACTCCACCTGACGAATGTAATACACGTTTCTCGAAGCGTGAGCAATAGACCGTGACGGGGGCACCAGCGCGCGCGTACACGCACACACTGTAAAGATCGTTCCACACTAAATTAGTAAATACATTTATTCCACTCGAAACACGTCATCAATAAACCGACCCAAATTACTGCACGGGACTTACACTAGGGAGCTCTAAGTAAACACTAATAGAATCTTCGATATGTTACGCAACAAAATATAAAGACTATGGTAGTCATACTGTTCTACAAGACAAGCAAATTGAGCATTAAATACACACGCTATTCCACTGATCCGATCGTCATTACTGGTCACTACTGCCGCACAATGTGGACCACGTGATGCGGTCCAGTTACAGGTCAGGTCAGGTCAAAAGGAAAAAAATAAACAAAATTATAAACAAACTAACCATAAATGCAAATTAGCATTTTGAAGGCTACACTGGGTGTTACTTTTACTGCTAAACTGATTTCAATCAGCATCTTGATACTCACATTCCCAAATATAGAAATAGCTCCTATTCTCTCTATTAGGTAAAGGTTCAAAGCAAAGTTTATGATCCACAAAATTCAATTAAATGATAAATCTTCTTTTAATTTTCTCCTTCATCAAAATTTAATTAACCATAATTTCACAAAATAGTTCCAAGAATTACAACATGAACATGAGAAAGTCATAAATATTTAAGTATTCGTCATGGAATGTAAAACATCCATTTATTATTTTATTAGAATCCTTTATAACACCATTTAAGTCAGATAATAATAATATTAATAAAGTCAGAAATGATAGTTATTTTACGTGGCTGGTTACCTGAAATGAGGGAGACACATATGGTTGGTAATTTATTGCTTCACCACGAGGACTTATTGTAAACAAATTTAGAATTTACAATATATTTCATACTCGGCTGAGAAAACTTTGTCAGTTGCCTCGTTCGATGAAAAACACCTCCTACTATACCGTCACGACCTAAATTCGAACCTCCGACCTCTAGCACAGCATGACCATGAGTAATAAATCTATATTAAAGAATAATTACAAATAATTTGTTTACACAAAATATAACCATTTTTTGCTATGACGTGTGAAAATATGGCGGCGCAGACCTCATCCTTCGAGCCCGGCCACAAACAAACTGACTGCACAGTAAGTTTGTGTGTGTATATGTTTATATATATATATATATATATATATATATATATATATTAAAGTCATTATTTTTAACATTATCATAGGTAGTTCGACCGATTTGAAAGATTAATGTAAGACATAAACGCCTTCATAATAAAATGCTCGAAATGAGACAATTACAACTTTGCATGATTTCATCGAATAACACTTTATAATTTCAGAACATTTGCCAACTGTTCAAAACATGAAGATATTCACAAACCGACTCACACCCACGCACACAAACACGCATTCACACACACACACACACACACACAAACACATGCATACACACACACACACACATATATATATATATATATATATATATATATGCGTGAGAACGAGTAGTAGTTATCCAGTTTTGATAATACGTTACTTACACACGAAGTAAATGGTAAATAAATAGGAACACTTGAAGATATTTTCGTCCGTGTCCAGTCAAACATCACGTGATCTGTATCCAGAGTCGTGACTCGGTGATCTGTATGTCGAGTTCTTCACATTCCAGAAAACAGCTTCAATGAGTCATCAGCATTTTTATAGAAAGTCCAGGTAGGATCGATCGTGTTGAGAAATCTCGCCGTCTGCCAAATTTAGACGTGATTCAGACGGTTAGATACGTCAGAAGACAACCGAACAACGTGCTTCGTGTGTATATAAAGGATCAGAGAATTGATGCTGCATCAGACGAGATAAAGGCTAGATGGTGTGTTGATACTGGAAGAGCTTCATTCATACCAGGTATGTCTCTCTCTCTCTCTCTCTCTCTATGTATGTGTGTGTGTAATCATTTCAATTAGATTAATTATAGGGTGACGTTAAAGTCTCCTCTCATGAGGTAACACACTGACAGTATAGGTTTCCGGGATGACAAGGCGCTATCTTGTTGTACATCTGTCCTGTTAGTTAGAAGATAGTACCAGCCAGACACAAGACAATAAATACACTATATTTAAATACGAAATACTCACACTACTCACATTACTGATATTACTCAGTTCCATATTACTCAAAAACTATTTTTAAACACCTATATGTATAAACTCTATATTGTGATCTTGACGATGATGATGATGATGATGATGATGCACAAAAGTGGTCGTAAAACATCAATCATAATCAATCATCATCACCCAGCCCCCGACACCGTCGAAATAAAATATAACACATCCAGTTCTTGGATTTAGAACAATCTGGAAAATGGATGTTTATATCTTTAATTTGTCTTTGAATTTCAGAAAGATAATGACATTTATGTTGACCTTGGGTTTGTGTTTGGGAATTCTGGCGCAGGTTTGGTGTCACCCACCGAATAATGACGACTTCTTCAAATCTGGATTCCCGATGGGTGCAAACTGCGGGAAGTAAGTAAAATATCGAAGTGTGTGTGTGCGTGTGTGTATTGTGCGTGGGGGTCTGTGTTACAGTCGTATTTCAGCGATATTTGGTGATTTAATTTCAGTTCTCACTTTTGTATGACGAACTTTAATGTTAATGTGACGGAGAAGATATATCCCAGCTGCCCTCCTAACACCGACTGTATCAGCTGTAGGTTTGGTGGATGGTGGGGATGGTGGAGAAGGAGATCCTGTCCTAGGTAAGAGAGAAAGACAACATGATAGATTGACAGAAAGATGGACAGACACAAGGACAAATATACACACATAAATATATAAATATAAACAGTAGGTGGACAGTGATCAAAACGAACGGATAACAAAGGGAGCAGACAGAGAGATAAACAATAAGATGGACAAATATGCAGTGACAGACAGACAAAGACATAAATAAGCATAAACCAAACAAACAGATATCATAAAAATGCATAAATAAAACAAATTTATAAACATTCATAAACCAGACAAATTGACAAACCTAATATGTCCAACAAACCTGACGCCATTTTATTTTTAATCTCTAAGCTGCTGTGATAATCCAGTTATTATCAGTAAGATAGTCCAGAAAAACCGGACTGTTTGTTGTCCTGGATATTTTGGCTGGAACTGTGACAAAGGTGAGTACCACGAGATGTAAACAACCCTCACTGACCATTGAGGCAATAATTAGCTATTACTCTTAACCTTAATATATATATTTACAGGTTTAGCTAGGTGAAGCAATTCTGTTTGTTGTTGCTTACTGGTTTCCATGGTGATATGATAACATGTATCCTAACAATATATAACTTAAATAATATTTAATAATACCGCTATCGACACATAAACACCTCATTTAATATATAGATATGCAGATATATTTATTATTCATATCTTTCTTATAGCTTTCTGTGCTAAGCCTTGTCTTGATAACAAGACTAACTGTATCGCACCAAACAAATGTGGACCAGGTAAATATAGGAACAATATGGACATATTAAAGAAAATAGAAATATGATTTATTAGTATTATATAACCGTTGCGCTATATATATATATATATATATATATATATATATTACAGCCTGCTACCCACCATGCGCTAATGGAGGTACCTGTGTCAGTGGTACAGATACTAACATTTGTTCCTGTAATAAAGGTTGGACGGGACCTGCTTGTGAAACGAGTGAGTATTTCTGATAGGAAAATTAACAAAATATAATAAATAAGTAACATCAATATAGATATATAGCCATAAAGTACATTTCGGCAATATTCAAGTCTATGTAATAATTAGACAGAAATTATATCATCTGATATTTGTTTTATAAATGGAAACAATAAAGGAATGGCTCCATTAACTTGAAACGATAGCCGTGACAGTGATTATAGATATGTCATAGATATATCATTGATATATTATAGATGTGGTATAGATATATCATAGATGTCTTATAGATATATTATAGATATGTCATAGATATGTTATGATATATGATAGATATATTATAGATGTCGTATAGATATATCATAGATGTCTTATAGATATATTATAGATATGTCATAGATATATTATAGATATATTATAGATGTGGTATAGATATATCATAGATGTCTTATAGATATATTATAGATATGTCATAGATATATTATAGATGTCATATAGATATAGCATAGATGTCTTATAGATATATTATAGATATGTCATAGAGATATTATAGATATATTATAGATGTCGTATAGATACATCATAGATGTCTTATAGATATATTATAGATATGTCATAGATATATCATTGATATATTATAGATGTCGTATAGATACATCATAGATGTCTTATAGATATATTATAGATATATATGAGATCTATATTTATCTGTTATCAGTTATCCAATGTGATGACTCAATAGAAAAACAATGTCAGAATGGTGGCACGTGTTTCTACGGAATCTGCGCCTGTCCAAGAGGATACGGAGGAGTTTTCTGCGAGACAGGTAAATAAAATGTGTGTAGGCAAGCAGAGGCTTGGGTGGGAATAATACCATGATGTAGATACCATTTAACATATTTATAGCTCTACCAACTAACGACATCAGAGGAAATCGTTTTAACTTTAATTAATTGGTTATTCATTAAGTACAGACTGTTGACATTGTTGTTACCTTTATCTAGAGATGTGTGACCCACCCTGTCAAAATGGTGGCATCTGTGTCGAACAGACATGTAGATGTACTAATGCTTTTACTGGAAATATCTGTCAGATTGCTCCAGGTAAGACAAACTGTCTATAAGGCACAGTTATGGAGTCTTATTAATGAGAAAATAAATATAGGTTAGTCGTATTTGATCGAAAATTCATGCACAAAATAAAATGGTTATTTTTCTACGAAATTTAAATTTTAACAAAACGCTTTCTTTCCAGATACCGTAATGCCGTGACTTAAATGAACGGGACACTTGTGATACTTCCGTAATAACAATTATTTCTAGAATATAAATATATGACATTTTCCAAAAAAATGCACGGAAACATCTCCGTCTGGTTGTAGTTTTCTCTTTTAGTCATTTACTTACACTGTTCAGAGAATAAATGATTACTTTGTATCCAATTGTTTTCCTCTGATTTTTCACAACTACAAAACAGCCATTTTTATCTACACATTACGTCCACAGGGGGAGCCACGGGCTGTACGAATACAACTTACTTATTTACATTTCGGAAGTCAACCAAAAAGATCTAGACAAATATTGATAGTAGACTTCGAAATGGTTTATTAAATATCAGTGTATGTATACTAGTGTTTTGCATCAAACCTTTCTGCACTTGATGATAATGATGGTGGTGATGATGATGATGATAATAATAATATGAATTTAATAAAATGTGCTAACTAGCTGAAAATATCACATTTAAGATAAACTATACATGTTTTATTACAATATATATATATATATATATATATATATATATATATATATATATATTTAAACACACACACAAAACTACCAAGCCATCATACTGATTAGATAAACTAATTTAGTAAATGCATTGAATCTGGTCAATTAACTGAGTGAATGTTAATTAAAACTAATAAGGAAGACAGTTAATTGGTCGCCCATCTCCCTCCGACCTGATATGGAAACAAAGTTTAAAGCTTATCTTGTACAACTTATTCTCACAACTACAACTAATTCATAATAAAATATTACACATGTTCCTTATAATAGAAGTTTATCACTTATTGTCAACAATAAACAATGTAACTTTAAATCGAATATATATATATATATATAAGGTTTCTATAAATTAGTCAATTATGAACACAGAATTACATAAAAGTACCAAACACTATTACACTAGTGTATTTACTATAAACTTAGTAAATCAATGGCGTACTCAATACCAATGTTTAAGAGACTGTCAGTTAGTATAAATAAAACTTTAAGATGATGTATGTTATTTAAACAGGTTTAAAATCCATTGCCAATAGTAACCTTTAAACATAAATGTAATCTAGAATACATTCATTACCAATGGCATGTTTTCAAAATAATTTTTAATTAGGAAACACATATTAAACAACAATATTATCGTTTGTTTTCTTGGTTTTTGCTGTGTTTGTTTGTTTGTTTTCAGGAGAGGGGTCTTATTGGTAAAGAGCCACAAAACAAAGTTTGTTGAGGTAATTTATTACCTTTTCCTACCTCCCTCGGCAAATGTACTCATGAAATGATTGGATATTCATGGATATAAATTAATCGAGTCTTTTATAAATAGACCCACGCCACCTCTACCATCCTCATTTCTACAGCGCGTTATAATATTGTGATATCCAGGGAGAACGATGCGGGGGTCTCTGTCAACACGAAATACCTCACTCACTCCAATTACATCAAAGGAAAATTCCTTGTTATGCAAATCACATACAAGATTATAGAACGCATCCCAATTTGACGATAAGCTTCTACAGTTTAAATGAAAACTAGACAGAGCAATCTTTGTACCTTCGATCATCTGGGATAATTGATAAGGTTCATAATATTTACAGTCTTGGTTACCCTGTTCAAGAGGCGAATCTCCATTTTCATCCAAATAATCCGTCGATTCATATAGAGTTTTAAAGTTATACCTGTTATCTACCTGGACCTGGTTAAGAGAAATGTTATCTGTAACCATTTAATTTAGATGACACGACCAGACATTCAAACACTAGCAGATCTGATATACCAATTTTCACTATATTGACTATGTGATTTAAGCATTCAAAGAAGAGAACAAAATTTATATACACTTGAAGATAATAACGGTGCATGAAGGATGCTAGATAGGTGGGAAAAATCTACCTTCCTACTTGGCAGATAATAACTGATGCTTAATTTAATTTTGGAAATAAAAATTGGACATTGACAATTTGATTTGGATAAAATAGTGAATGACTTCAAAGGATGGTCCAACCATGTGGAACGACCACTAGGAGAACAATGTACAGTATAGCATAGAACATTTTAGTGCAGAACAACACGTGATAGGCCCATTCAATACAACAAGGAGTGACTCATTCCTATTTGTACACTTGAAACAAAGAATATACCATTTGAATGTTTATAGAATAACGGGTGAGCCACGTGTTACATTGCAATCAGCTGTGGTCATAAACAATGAATGATACAACTGATTGTATAGTTAGATAACATGATGTGTATTATATCAGTATTCATGTGGATAAGAGTTTAATAAACACTGGTTACACTAAGATATAGGAAATTATCCAACAAAATTTCACATGGTAGTAGATTAGTGCTTATTTTACAGTTGATAGTGCAGAAAGAGGCTAATATAGTTCATGCATACATCAGGATGTAAGTTGGATTCATCTACTTTAGGAGAGTAAGTATTGTAATAAGTTAGAAATAAGTTATATTAGGACTAAGTTGTAAAAGCAATATTATATAGTCAGTTTATATTGCAGAGGTGATACATATAGAAAAAGTTAGTACATATAGATAGAATTAAGTGTTTACCTCACGCTTCGATTTACAGGTTATCACACAAATTATGTAACATCTCATCAGACACAATTTGCTTGATTTCCCCGTTTTGTAGCTTCACGAATATTGCGCCTGTTTTTGTCCAAGTGTCCAATAATACTTTCTCGCGTTTCAAACGTCTGGCCAGGGCGAATAGGCGGACACGATGCTTCGTCAAATCTTCATTTATATAAACTCCTGGCTTTTTCGCCTTCAGGCTCATTCTTGCTTTCATAAATTTGATCTTGTTTTCAAATTTAACAAATTTTACCAAAATATCTCGGTCACGGTTGCCGACTCTATGCGATCTGGCGATGTCAATGCTGGTGATGTTAAGGTTTAAAGTTGTGCCCAGATCAATCACCATTTGATCCGTATCTTCAGGAGATGATACATCCTTGGATTCGGGAATGCCACGAACCCTGAGGGAGTTTCTCCTGTCAAACTGATCAAGCCTATCACATTTGAGTTCAAGGTCTCGGGTTCTGGCTGTCAGATCAGCTATCTTACTATCTTTTTCCGCAAGACGCTTCTCATAGCTGTCTTTGAGGGATTGTCCTTGGGCGCGTAATAAGAGGACCATAGCTTCCAATGTAATAGGAGTTTTACCTGCCTTATTAGTGGTGATGAGCTTCTGAACAGCTACCTCAAAAGGGTCAGAGTCCTGTGGTTCAGACATGGAGGTTGAACTTCTAGTACAGGTAGCCATATTCCGTTTTTAAACGTTGGTCAATAACAAGTGACGTCACCAGTGTACACCTAACAGTATTTACGTTTTGGTAAAGGTAATCAATGGAGCGTGACCAAATGAACTTCTGTCAAATAACCAACTTTTTCCTATGTAACCACAAAATAATCCTAGCAATACATCAAATATCCATGCTATGATATATCATATCCAGGAATATCCAATCATTTCATCAGTACATTTGCCGAGGAAGGTAGAAAAACCTAGTATATTACTTCATCAAACTTTGTTTAGTGGCTGCCATATTGGATCAGGTCGTCACTGGTATATAAATTTGAATCAGATCACTTAGATACAGCGTTTTGAATGTATGAAGCGGGATCTTGTACTGTGATATAAAACGCTCAGGAAGCCAGTGAAACTTGAACAAAACTGGCAGTATATGTTTTAATTTGGGAGTGTTTGTCAACAGATGTGCAGCGCCGGTCTGCACTAGCTATAGGTGATTCATCGGTTTTATTTTGATTCAATTTCAGTCATCAAATTTTCTGTAATAACAGGAGTATCAGGAATGATATATCTTTAGCACGCGCACCTGACTAGTCCGTTGTAACATAATCAAAAGTAGGTCAACTGGACATGGCCCTAAAATAGTATCATTGTTTCAAGGAACTGTGACAATACCTTGTCGAAATAACACAAACAATACAAATCACGGTTGACAGCAGAATCTACCTGAATTGGAGCTTTGTTTGAAAAGATAAATGGTTGAAGCACATGTATGTATTAATAAATACGTAGACATGTGCAAATATTTGCAAAACACTTCATTACACAATGTGTATTTTGGCTTTGGAAAGTTTCAACAAAGGCTTGCCAAACTATGATATTTATGGGTCAACCGGCAAAGGTACATTAGCATTTATACATAATTAGGACATAAATGTGAACTAATATGTTTTATTACTGCAGCAAATTTGCCATATAGACATATAGATATGGATATACAGACATATAGGTATGGATATATAAACATATATAAGGTTTTGAGCAGTATAATACTAACATTAAAATAGAGAATTAATGAGATTCCAGAGGTGCATTTTTGACAGGCTCTGTAACACAATACTTTAAATGACATAGGATGGAAACATTAGCCATAGCCAGCTGATCTATATATATATATTGTTTTAATACACACACACACACACAAACACACACACACACATTTATATTGTTAAGCCACATGTTTCTTTATATCTCACCTTGTTTATATCAGTCATAATAGATTGTTTATTTTTGACACTAGTTATTTTTACATTTTATTAAAAGCTAAAACAGAAGACAAATTCCCTGTCTATGATGTGTGTGTGCATGCGTGCGTGCATGCGTGTATGCATGCGTGTGTGCGTGCGTGTGTGTGTGTGCATTAATACATATGGTATATTATTGTTATGTTCAATACATTATTATGACTCTCAATATACACATCTACGACGAGTATACGAGCGTGTTTATCAACTCATATCTAATACTTTAATCTATAAGAAATATATGTAAACATATATTTCAACATGTTATGAATATGTTATGCTATAAATAAAGCGGACTCTAACGATCTCTAATTTTTGGCCCTTTGGTCGTTGATCCAGTCTATATACTCTGTGACGTCAGTATAAACAACTGGATCACCTCCAGCACATCCGGATGGAGCGCCATATGATGTTATCCCAATCCCATACATCATTCCGTTCTCACGTAACATCAGTGGACCCCCTGAGTCTCCCTGTCAACAGAATAAAAATAATATTAAACTTTTGTATTGATTAAATGGTATATGGATTATTATTATTATTATTATTATTATTATTATTATTATTTTGTTGTTATTGCCATCATATTCACATTGTTATAAGTATTTGCTTACGTTACAGGCAGCTTTTATCATGTCATTGTGACCATCTGTGACACATAATACACGACTTGTTATCCGAAATGACCCATAAACCTTTCTACACAATGATAGGTCACCAAGTCTCATACCAGCCTTTATCAATAACCTTGAAGCTTGACCTGAATTATCTGATGATATATATAGAATAAAACAATTAGATAAGTCAGATAATAAATAAATAATTATAATTTAGCATAAATATTGGATGTGTATGCAAACGCGTGTATATATATATATATATATATATATATATGCGTGCGTGCGTGCGTGCGTGCGTGCGTGCGTGTGTGTTATTGTGCCTTATTTTGTGTTTGTGTACCTATGTAAATCTGTGTGCAGTCATCTTGATTTTTTTAATCCATTGATAAATCTATCAGTTTTTCATACGTTTTTCCTTATTTCATTAACTAATTGATCGATTGATATATGGCTTGATTGACAGATTGGAACAATTTATTAATATTTAATCAGTGGATCGACTGATTGATAGATTGGTTCTTTCGTTATCAACTTTCGCTGGATAAGAAAAATTATAGGGACGCAAACGGATTTAAACAAAGACAAACAAATAAAGAGGTAGGTAGACAAATAAACAGACAGGTATGTAGATAGGCAAACCGATACAAAGACAGACAAGCAAACAGACAGACATCTTTATATATGAAGATATACATGTATATACGATCAATATCTACCTGGATCGGTAACTCCCCAGCCAGCTATCTCCACATCAGCATTAACTGACAGCCTCATTTTAGCTCTAGGCAGACATATTGGTTTGACGAATTCATTAAAGACAATCGACTTTGATGTCTTAATTAAGGCGATATCATCAACCACGGTCAGATCAGAATAATTTTCGTGTGTAATTACTTTCTCTATTGCCATGGTAACTTCTTTACTATCTATGGCGTATCTGTTGTACTCTCCGACTCTCACGTGATAAAAACTTCGAAATATGGACTTCCTGTATTGTGGTGATGACGTTGATGAGAGTAATTATGATAATGAGAGAGATATCGATAATAATTCGGATATTAACAGGAAATTTCCATGACTTTGTTAGCTTAGTAAAATTAATGTTTGCTAACCTCGTCAATTATGTATCACGATTATTTCCGATTTGTGTTCAATAATTTCATCTTTCTGGTTTTTTTTTTACAAAAGATAAAGTTTGCACTGTTCTTGTTTTGGCACAAATTTTATTTTTCATATTGAGATACTACTACTGAAGGAAAATAAACAAATATTTTCTGTTATAATATGATATTCCTCTTCATTTACTTACCAGAATTCCACACAATGAGCTGCCGTCAAGATCCAACGATTGTCTATAATCATACCACCACAAAAATGACTCGTAAACACGAGTGACACCTAGTGAATAAAAATTAAAACATCCGCTTTATTTATCAATAAAACATGAACCTGTCTGTTTACGGTCATGTAATAGTGTGTAACTTTTCGTGTTTTGCGTTCGTTTCATTTCACCAACAGAATGTGACATTTCAATGTAAAATGACCCCGATAATCCGACAACACAAAAATGTTGCCAAATATTTCCGCTAGTTCAGTCATGCAGGACACACCAACATGTTGTCAGTAAAAAGGTTCATTAACCTCCACCTGTGATTATTGATATATCGTAACCAAATACAATAATCCTCGACCATACACACTGATACACGATGTTTTTATTGCCTGTGGCTATCTAATAGCCTATCATAATCATTCATGGCTAATTACAAATACAAATGTGTGATCTTTCCAATCAGCAGATCATGAGTTAATCTGATGGACTAAGCGACACGAGTATTTCTTTATAGTGTCTGTAATTAACAAATATAAAAATGATCAATGGCTTCAATGCCATTCGATATCTTGCACACGGTTATTGAATATTGGTTTAAATACGGAGGTATATCTTAATGATTTAAAAATGTGTGACACAGACTACCGGTATGTCACGGACTCGATATACCGACATTCTCGTTTAACGCATATTGATTTGTATATATATATATATATATATATATATATATATATTAGAGATCTGCCTTTTTATCTGCTTATCTAACTATGTATCTATCTATCTATCTATCTATCCATTCATCCATCTATTTGTGTATTTATCTATCTCTATCTATTTATCTAGAGTTTTACCTATCAATTTGCCTGCCTGTCTGCTTGCCTGCCTACCTGTTTGTTTGTCTTTCTCCCTGCCTGCTACTGCCAGCCTGCCTATCTAGCTTTAAATTAATGTTAATCAAAATAATATTTACCAGCCATGGATATTCTCCTTTAGTTGCAGTTGAGCCGCCTACTATCAACTTTTTGGCATCAAACATAGATATCCCACAAACTGTTATTAAAAATACATACTAATTAAATATCAGCCTCTTTGTTATGAATGTGAGACCTCGAATTAGTTTTGGGTTTGCTATCCGCGAAAGTTTGTTACCGCGAATGAACAACAAGCAAACAATGGACATCATAATGCAAAATGAATATCACAATGTTAACCAAACCTTTATTATTATCTGGACTTTGTGATGGCCTTAATGTAGTCCGAGGACGTTTATATAAACGTTCTCTTATGTAGTACAAGTGTTATTTTGTCGATTCCTTGGGTGCTTTAAGGTGTGGTTTATAAAAAATATAGTTGGCGCTAAATTTATCAAATAAGTATATGTCCCGATTATGGCATATCCCAATTAGGGATTCTACATTTCCACTGATTTCACATTACATTTGTTCTTCACTCTCACCTAAACACCAACTCACAGATAGTAACTTATTGCCCAATGAGCAATTATAATTTCAGTATCTCTTTTTGAACCAGACTTTTCATACTAATGATCTCAAAATGGGTTACAAGTAAGATAGTCTGCTCCGAGGTAAAGATAGATCGTTGGCCTTCAAACTCCGTCAGTTTACTAGCTAAAGTGGCGCAGCCTAGTGGCAGAATAAGAAACTAGGAAAGTTCTCCGTACCTGGTGCTGATGGTGATTTCGGCGTAGTCAAGTTTCTACTGTACCCAATGTGAGTTGTCGTTCGTAGTCTTGGTGTAGTCGTCATAGGTAGTTTCCTCACACATCTATTATTCACCTTCTCATATCCGTCACAGCATTTCTTGATAGTTGTATAGGTGTTATAGTAACGTTTTCTGAAAGGGATTATTAAAAACATGATATTGATGATGATGGTGATGATGATGATGATGATGATGATGATGATGATGTGGATATTGACAGAGTGTTAGACTATAAATTAATATGTTCTTGATTTGAATCCATTAGGTGGCTAACAGTTTATTTCTGACAGAGTTTGACAGTTAGTCATTTTTAACCTAGCAGATGATTGACGTTTTACGGCCACCTTTGTGTACATGGTAAGCTAAATGGGCCAAGTGACCTTCAAAGCTAATGAAGCGAAGTCAAAGATGAAACGCCCTTCAGATATGCCCACGCCAAGATTCAAACTCGGGTGGTAGTGATCTGTGGTCCAACGCGCTACCAACTAAACCACGGATGCGCCCCTTTTAACCTAGCAGACATTATTACGTAGAATCCACGTTGAATTACCAGCATGCCTTGACATTAGTTCGACCTTTCACTATATACATATGTATCTAGGTTATGGAATCTAGTATTGCCTCCAGTGAAGTAGTAAATGTAATTTTAGCCTTTATCATTGTTTATAATTATCACTTTTGAGATTTTAGTTGAGGATGAAATAAAACAAAAAAGAAGAATCAGATTAGTTTACAATTTGATAAACATACAAACAATAAGCTAGTAATGTTGTGATATTTACCTGTAATACACCATAACACAGAAATGGTATTAATTTACTTAACATTACTACAGTAAGTCTATTTTTACACCTGACCATTAATATCTTACCCACGACACTGCCAGAATCCCCGCCATCCACAACTATAATAAAACGTCCTGGATACACGTTTGGTCACTCTGATTAACCTCGTACACTCCTCCTTCTGCGCTCCACATCCTAGATACCAATTAAGGATAAATATTTACTTCGTCGAACATTAATATCACTTTAATATAGACTTAATTTATAAATAAAAGTCAGGTCATGGTCAAATCCCATCCCACAAATTATCGTTATTCAACTGATTGTTGTATTCCAAGTTACGGTATGTGTATTCCTGTGTAGTCAGTGATACTGTTGTTGTTAGTGTTGTTGTTGTTGTTGTTGTTGTTTGTGTGTGTGGGGGGGGGTAAAACAGTAATTCCCTGCTTTACATTATTTCATCGTACGTGAAATTTGCCTTTACGCCACTTTCAAAGTAAATTTCAGTTCAGTGGACGTCATTAAGTCCGACTTTATGTCACGCTACGTCATACTACGTCACCTACGTCATAATAAAAGGACGTGAAACAAATAAATTAACAACAAAAGTTTTAAAGGACTATAAAATAATTATAAAAACATAAAACAAATGCATAAACAATAAAATCATTACATCGAAAGGCACTTTTAAGGCAACACGTCCAGTTTACGTCAAAAACCGTGTTACGTCACGGCTTTTGGAAACAATTAATGACGTATGACGGGGTATAACTGTACTTTATATGGTAGTATCATTTATATCTTCAACTCAAACCATGATGTAATTATCATTTAGCCTCATCATAACCTTCAACTCGACCTTTAAACTTCATAAAGTACACAACAATGGGGATGTGAGATTATGTATATCGTCATCATCATAATATATTTTAATATAACTCCACAATTTGGGTCAAGGTAAAGGTAATGGTGGCTAAAAATACTAACGAACTTATTTTTTTTAATATGTTAATATAATTTCAAAACAATAATACGAGATATTTCTTATCAGATCGGCTTTATTTTGCATTAACTTCTCCCAGTCTTAAGGACGATACGCAATAATTTTGAATTTGGTACATATTCATGTAAAATAACATGTTGTGCTGATACGTGTATATCTTTATTTCTTATGGGTTATTTTTTCGCAATTAAAAAGGCAAATTGCATCAGACTTTCGTCTGACTGATATGAGTTTCGCGAGATATAGCATAATTTTGTTTTGTTTATACCAATTAAACCGCAGCGTGGTTTAAGTTTTCAACAATGAACTTGACATTTTTATATTGGTACAAATTTGACAAATATGATAAACTACGTGGAATAAGAATATAATTATTGGCAAATGTATGCTGAGATTTTCTAAAATCCAAGCCATGAAGAGAAAAATGGATGATTCCCGCTAATTGACTGAGTTACAAAAGTGACCAATTAGTAAATGGTAAAGTTTGGAAATTGCCCAATATAACAGACTAGATGAGAAGCCCATTACAAGTTAGTATCAATAAAAGGCTCTTATTGGTTACTATCTGCTCGTACTTTATTGTGTAACCATAATGGTTACAACGAGATAGTGGTCAGACTACAAACAAATGAATTTGTTTGTTTTTACTGCTTTTGAAGAAAGTTTCGTTTCAGTTTAAATAAACATCAATAAATACCACTAGCTTTTGAAGAAGTAGTTACCCCTAATGGTGATAATTCTCATACAAATAACGTACCAGGTTGATGAAAGACCTTACTAAACTATCACAATTTCATCTGTTTACGAGTTTTAGTTTTGCTTTGTTGACCACAGAAAGAATTTCCATTGCGCGATTTCAAAATACGATCAATGTCAGGGAATAAAAAGTATCGCTTCTTCAGCTGTTAGATTGTTTACTTGACTAACACAAAATACACACATAACACACACACACACACACATATATATATATATATATATATATATATATATCAATAACAATAACAAAGGATTCCTCTACAACGTTTGAAAAATATTTTTTCACACGTTTATATTCACTGTATATGCTAGCACATTGGGTGTGTTTGTGTGTGCGTACATGCGTGTGCATGTGTGTGTGTGCATGCGTGTGTATGTGCGCGCGGGTGTGTATGTTTGTCGTGTGTGCGTGCGTGCGTGTGTGTGTGCATGCGTACGTGCGTGCGTGCGTGTTTAGAGAGTATTCCAAACTGAATATCCTTTGGGTCTACTTGTGAGTTGTAATTATGTTGACGTTCTCTGTACTGTGACCGCAGTGACCCACAATGATCGTATATGAATAACGCCCTCTAGTGGGTAGCCTCATTCTGCTCCTTAGCAGACAGTTACTGTGACCAAGTTATGAGTGAAGTTAGAAAAAGTATCCTAAATGAGATAGAAATATGTATTTATGTTTGAAAAAAGTAGACATCCCAGATGGAACTAGATAGTCGATTACTAATTATTAATAAACTAAGTCTGCCACTCCATTATCAACAAATATTAATCTCTACATTTAAAGTGAAGTGGTTTCTTTCTGCGATAAGTAAGCACTATATTAAAATGTAAATGTAAAATGTAAACATTACTGTTTTATGGCAAATATTATGAGAATGGTATACTAAATGGGCTGTAAATATGTGCTCAGAGAATGTAAAATAATTTATTCTATAAAATTGACCACGTGTTAAATTTTATCGATTAAAAATGCTGATAGATGAGTTAAATTTGAAGAATCTTCTGATATACTGTATCCATTTAAAGCAGTCAAGAGAGATAAAAGTCCCATCCTTAGAGTACAATATTCGGTAATAAATTTATATAATCAATTTTTCGGAAATATTTCTCCTTCGCCTATCACAATATGTTGACAGAACTTTGTTATAAAGTTTAATACCTAATCTTTACTATAATAATCCAGATATGCCTATTATTGAAGTATCCTGTTTTAGTTATGAAAAGTATAATAATATCGTATTTTCTATTGTCATCTGAGATTTCTTTATAATTTTCAATACGCTTCACTCCTGTAACGTCAAATAAATTACCAACAAATACTAATTACTAATTTATGAAATATCGGTGAAAGGCAAAATAAAAATAGTGAATCGTGAGGTGGACACGCTTGGTTGAACACTGACAACACAGACTTTGGCCTATGTTATATACATATTAATGATATTATGACGTATTATATACATATTAATCAGATTATGACATAGTATATACATATTAATAAGACTTAATATTTATTTGTTCTTCTGAGTCATATTTTTTAATGGACAGAACTGATATGTTGATATAACTCGTGATATAACGCAGTCAACGAGTGTGTTTCTAAAAACAGCTGATTCGTGATAGACTGTACGTGAAGTACTAAGACCTTTACTAGATAGTACTAGTGTTAGTACTGATACTACAAGTATAACAACAGTAACAAAACTACGGTCGACGCTACTACTTTGAACATTGTGGTGGTGGTGGTGGTAGTGGTAGTGGTAGTAGTAGTAGTAGTAGTAGTAGTAGGGATGTAGTAGCATTAGTAGTAGTAGTAGTAGTAATAGTAGTAGTAGTAGTAGTAATAGTAGTAGTAGTAGTAGGAATGTAGTAGCATTAGTAGTAGTAGTAGTAGTAGTAATAGTAGTTGTAGAAGGTGTAATCGCA
The DNA here is from genome assembly GCA_025642065.1 of Paralvinella palmiformis. Classification (NCBI taxonomy): domain Eukaryota; kingdom Metazoa; phylum Annelida; class Polychaeta; order Terebellida; family Alvinellidae; genus Paralvinella; species Paralvinella palmiformis. The sequence goes on along the minus strand of JAODUP010000095.1, from coordinate 796,058 downwards.
CGAGGAGCAGTAGCAATAGTAGTAGTAGTAGTAATAGTTGTTGTTGTTTGTATCAATAAAAACTTCAATCAAACAATATTAATTTCTACTAATATTATTACTAACCTTGTTGGTCGATAATAAAACAAACAAAGAGACAGATGACAATTAGAGACGTAAATGTTGACATTTTTATATCTAATCCTAGCCTCAAATCATCAAAGTTCTGTTAACTCAACGAACTATTTGAGAACTAAATATGATGTTTGTGTTAAGACTGAGTCACGCTACTGATCAACAATAAAGGAGCCAAGTCTAACATAGAGCCATAGACTGATGTAAGGTTGGGGGGGGGGGGTTATGGGTAAATGAACGTACTTTGGTCTGACAAGTTAAACGTGTCCCTTTAAAATTTAATATAATAAAAGGTTATTGTTTGAACATGTTTGGAGCCTTACGATGATAGCTTTCGATCAGGAAGGTGCGGGCGGGTGCGGGCGTGAGCTGGCGCGGGCGGTTGGGTTAACGCACGCACCCACGCATCCATCCACACATACAGCTACACACACACACACACACGCACACTGTACACAAGCTATTTCTCATTTTAAAGCCGTTTTAGGTGTACATACACATATCTTTGCATGATTCATATTACTTTTCCCCGTGGTACAGTTAGTAACGTACTGAAGCAGACCTATAAGTCATGAGATCGAATCTCAGTGCTGACTGGGTATCTGAGACAGTATATCAGTCAATTAAAAACTTCGATCCATACATCCCATTTCTCTAGGGATTAGTTGCTGAACCACATGTTCAAGGCAAGAATAGTACTAATACTAAGCAAAGCAGGCACTTACTCACTCACTTACTGACCCACTCTCATTACTCACTTATCTCAGGAACCTTTGAATATCCTTTATTATCCAACGTTTTGATTGTATATATATATATATATATATATATATATATACACTCATATACATACATATTTCCAGTTCAAGTGTTTTCAACTACTGTGTACTTTATCAAATAATTACTTTCTATAAAAAGATGATGATGACACTACCCTTTAGATATGAAAAAATTCATATATGCAGGAATTGGGTGTTTAAAAATTAAAAAACCTGCTAAACATTTGTGTGTATTTTATATAATTTATTGATAATTAAATATTTTTAAAATTTATATTTCTCTTTTATCATATATAAAATAAAATAAAATTCATTATTAATGAAATACAATATTTTCCTGTAATTTGTACGATTTGATACACCGACATGATGAATTCGAGAGAAAGGGTCTAGTTATCTATATTCTAACCAGAAAGGATCTGAAGACATTAAATATTTCGCCATATCAGTAGATTTATTCGGTCCGGAAAAGGGATCATTTATAGAATCATAGCAATTCCAACTGTATAATAACTAAACAATAATAACTATGCATTTATTATTAAAGAATTCTGTCTTATCAGGAATAAAAGACTTTTTATTAGAGAGATCCAGTTATTGATTGACTTGATCTTTACTTGATAAGCCTTGTCTAGATGGATGATTGATTATTCTGTTCTTTTTCTCTTTTTTTTCTATATTTCTACTTTGTTATTGTTGTTATTATCTCTCGTTAGATGCATTTGTGAATTTAAAAAATAACAATAAAAGTTGGTTAATAGCAATCATATTATTTCAATATTGATAACAGTGTTTAAATATATAATACAATATTCAAATATATGCCTAAGTGAAAGAAATTGAAATAAGGAACCTATGGAAATTAATCATTATAAACTCCTATCACCCGAAATATTAATCACCATTCTCCAGGGGATAATTGATAATTATCAAAATATGTATATGTGTGTGCATGTGACTATTAGATATTTATCTCCGTCATTGTGTATTAAAATGCTAGATGACTACTCATGTTCGCTATGTCAGAAAATAATAAATGTAATTTATCTGAATTGTAGAAAATATATTTAAACATGTTGAATGAATCATGTTTGACATGAGCGTTTAATAAAGTAAATAGCTTCATAATGTGTATTTTAAGGCTTCCATTTGTGCATAAATGAAGACGTGTACATCATACATATTGGACATATCTCTATACAAACACCGGATGTTATAAGAGACCCAGTGTGATGATGATGATGATGATGATTTATGTTTAACGGCCACTCCTGTGCACATGTTAGGCTAAATGGGGTCCAGCGATCTCCAAAGGTAATGAAACGAAGTCAAAGATGAAACACCCTTCAGATATCCCGACGCCGAGATTCGAACTCAGGTGCAAATCACGCTGACTGTTACTTAGTTTAGTGGCATATATCTATTGGATGAAGTTTCTGCCATTCCTATTAAATGCAAAATTATTATCTGGAGATCACATACCCTTAATGAACTATAAATTAAATCCAAATAAAGCTGGTAAATAGCCTAAGTAGAGCTTTTCAGTAAGATATTTATCGGCCACTACATGCGTAAATCACCATGCAACACAGCGAATCTTAGACTTCTAACCCGAGTGCGTAGTGTAAACTTCAGCCGCATGGTGACGCCAGGGGTAATTGAATCGGTTTATTACACGTGACGTGTGAATTTACCAAAACAAACCTCAGTTCCAACTAGGTCAGTGAACTAGTTGCTTATCAGCGCCATCTATCGAATACTCTGGGAAGGATTCCTCATTAAGAAATAAAGCCTTTTATATGATCAACAATAGAGAAAATATCGCAATGATATGTTTCATTTGGGGAAATGTAGCGTATTATGGTAATATCTCTCAAACTGGAATTTCCCATTTCTTATAACTAGTGCAGCTTATTCTAAGTTTTTTATAATGCTGTTGTCATTCATGTTCACTAGATGTCACCACCGTCTGGTAGCAACCTGGTTTTGCAGCGGAGCGGTCTGCTAAATAATTTTACACCAGAACTTCGAGAAGAACGTGAAAAGAAAGCGTCAATATATAATGACATTCCCTGATATGAGTTAGACTCTATCTTAGGGTTATACAGCTGTAGTACCGAACTTGTTAACTTGAAGAGAATTTTAATCATAACATTGTAATTAAAGTATACTATAAAGAATACATTAAGATTTTGACTTGGACAAACAATTTCAGGCTGAGTGTGAAATATGACTTCAGATTAACACAATACTGTGTACACTATAGGTGATAAAAGGAATAACTAGATCGTTATTAATAATAACAGCCAATCCCTATCTTACGTCACACCAGTATGTTTAAAGATAAGCAATGTTTAGCTTGAAAAAAGACCAAACAAAAGGCGTGCCGATTTCAATGCCAGATTATCCAGATAATACAAATGATCGAGATGATCCAGCTTGTAAACGTTTCAATGATAAAACAACATAAAATATATTTAATCCAAGAGAGCTGTCTGTGAAGACAATTACAAATCGAGAAGTATCCAACAAATGTAATCAGTTTACATATTTATATCTACCTAATTTATGTCTAGTCAGTAATATGACAATCGATTTAACAAAATATCTTAACCGAATATTTAAAATACAACAATATAAACCGACCCAGAAGAAGAACTGATTTTGTTCATAAAGAATAAAATATAATAGAAAGCCGAAAATCAATAAATATTGACTGCTAAATAAAATCCATTTTGTTATTTACATCAAAACATCCATTATTTCTGATTATGTTTTCTGTTATAAGTTCAGTGCGAAACTATTGGTGTAAAATTACAAATATCTCCATCTTGAACCTCTCTTATTATATATCCCCTTCATAGTTCATTCCTTGACGTGATGAGGGGGGTGGGTGGGGGTATTTCTCGGAGACCTAGAGAGCTATACCAACAAGAGTTTTAGCTTCTGTTAGGGATACTCAAGCTAGACTGGTCAATGAGTTGAGGCTAGAATGATATGGACTGTGGATGAGGTAACACTAACAAAAACCTTCAGTGCTGAAGTCAGAGGTATTTGGGCCTCATGACTCACTCTAATATATCGCAACATTTTACATCAACAGCTATTATGACTACATTTCTGGACAAGGCATATCTGAAGGATGTTTCATCTTTGACTTCGCTTAATTACCTTTGGATGTCGCTCGGCCTATTTAGCCTACCTTGTGCACAAAAGTCGCCGTAAAATATCAATCATAATCATAATCAGTAATCACGTGGTCATAACTCGCCCTGTGATGACTCAGCTGTACGACACAAGAGGTGATCTACAGAGAACAGTATCGTTTATAGTCACTATGAACCTCGACGTGTAATCAATCAACAAGCGAAAGATAAGAACATATCATATACAGCCTATAACCTCACTTTAATGCCAACTTTGGGACCTGGCTGAAAGGTTGCATAGAGTGTGGGGGGGGGGGGAATATTCGGCGAACAGCCTTGGGGTGGTGGATGAATGGATACAGGACAGAATTGTGTAACATATACATGTAGTTTATTGTTAGGATAATAAAAGATTATATATAGTTAAGTAATAAAAAAATGATCAGTATACAATTTCTTGATAATATTTTAAACATTCCCATGGACAATGTCTGGGTGGCCATTTCCAGCCCAGAAGATTAAAGCCGACAGCAGCTTTGTAAACTTTACACAGATATCCAGGGATAATATTAATTCTGAGATTTATGTCACTCCACTGAAAAATCATATTCGGAGGAGGAAATCATATTTTTCTTTCTGGAGTTTCCCTATCGCGACTCAAACTTACTAATAATAGTTATTACAAACATACAAAAATTAGAGATTCATTTATTTAAAAAGTGTTTGATGAGGACGCCTCCAAATGTCGGCTAGGCTAGCTATATAAACGTTATATGTTAATGAGTTAAATGATCACACATTTTGCTAAGCAGAAGAAAAAGGACTGTAATTTATCAGTGTGGTCCATTGTTTGTTGTAAGTTAGTTGATATTTTTTTATGTAGTCACTTCCACAATAAATCTAGACCCAACCCATAAATGTTTATGTTAAATCTTTTATCTATATATCTGTTCCTCAAACTATCTGATGTGGTAAACTGGCAATTTTGTTTCCAATGTACCAAACGAATGATACCCTAACATATGCTCACATTCTTCAATTCCATTAACTGGAATTGGATTGTGAATACCAAATAGAACATTTTGGTTAAGAAATTTCCATTTAAGCATATTTGAAGGTTGACTGAAATTGAGACATATGCGGATACCATAAAATAATTAATAAATGTTGCATGTATTCCGTGAAAATGTTATCTGAAGATTGGTATTTATAATTGCTAGAAAGTAAAAGTTAAAACGTTCTTCTAAATTCATCAAGTGTTCTCTGTCGACATTTGGTAGAGATGTAATATCAAAGCCTTTGCCTCCAATGCTGATGATTGTCACTAATTAGCAAAATATGCCCTAATAATCTCTTTACAACTGATTCTTCCAAGCTTTTAGATTTCTTCTCTGGGCATCGATTTTATCTACCACTTTTATCAATATTATAAAACGTGTTTCGAAATAAAACAATGGACGTGATTATTTGTCAGGTCATCCAGAGAAATAAGTTTAATAAAACGTGTTAGTTCTTTGGTGCCTGGGAACTGATCCAGGATTTCAGGTTAGTTCTCCGTGAGTAAACACAGGTATGTATCCCACTGGCTTGAAACCTGACCTTGGGATTTCCATGGTCATCGCTATAGCAATTGGTCTATAATGTATCCCAGAATATTAATGTAATTTAAAATTAATTCCTACTCCATGACTAACATAATTATATTCGGTTTGTACAACAGGAAACTGTCTCTCTAATTATACGTATTTAATTGGTGAGTTATTAAAATGATATTTGTTTATTAAATATAATATAGATTGAAGGGGTTTGAGCTTAAAGTAGTTAAATATCACATGGAATGTACAACACACATCCGTATATCAGATTAAATATAATCAAATATCTGTCTTCTGAAAATACCAACTGAACAAGCAGCACACACACACACACACACACACACACACACACACACACACACACACACACACACACACACACACACACACACACACACACACACACACACACACACACACACACACATATATATATATATATATATATACATATACACATACATACATACACACACACACGCACACTTGCAGATGCAGCGAACGATACAGAGAATTGCTGTCGAGTCTAGTCAGATAACAAAACACAGAATGATAACTTTAATTTTTCAGTCGTAGAAATAATGGCTCTTAATTATTCTTAATTCTTCGGTGCATTGTATCTAGTGATGTAATACATTGTTATCTTTCTGGATCCGGAGAAATCACAAGAATCCTGTCGGAGTTCTCCGGTTTCCTGTAAATTAACAACAATTTTAGCGATAATTCTCTGACAGCGGGCGGAATAAATACCAGCCAAAAATGCTGTTATATAATAATGTCGAATTTATCGAATGATAATAATAATTCTTTTATGATTATTATTTTTGTTTCCGGCAGCCGATGGCTTGCTTCAGTACCAGCAACAATCCATTGCTATCTACTTTGTGTAGAACTGATCTAAAAGGAACTATAAGTTGCCGGGAAAGTGAATATGTAAACCGGAAACACTCCAGAGCCCAGTCTTCGTGATGTTTTATTGATGAGATTGATAATCGATGAGAAATCAATATTATCAGATTCGTCTTTTTTTTAAGTTTAGTAACTCAAGATCGGCATCTTCAGCTTATTTATTAATTAATGATATATTGACATCAAGTTACATATACACTTTATTAATCAGAAGATTTCATAGCGTGGTCCGCAATGACTTGTTATTAATTTGAATATATATATAATATTCAAATATTAGGTTGCTATATTGAGTACAACAGTTGAATTCAAAATAAGCACGGTGACTAGTGTATTGTGGCTCCAAGATTAGAACTATTCTTAAACTCCTACAATTAGATCAAGTGTCTAGTTCAGAAAATAATCTATTACATCAGTTACTTAGACCGAGCCATTAGCATTATCTAATCTTATCTAATAAAGATCATCTCGGACGTCATATAGAACTTCTGGGGATAGTTACAGTTACAGATTAGCACTTTCTAATGGGACCACAAACGGCTTCACGGATCGTAAAACTGTTTATAAATTGACAAGAAAAATAAAAGAGAACAAATTATTTCTGTTAATTGACCGTAATTGGAGAATTTAATTGACCGTAATCTGCAGCAGAAGCATGGCTGTAATCTTCATATTAAATAATATAATAATAATGTTTGAACAACAGATATAGTTACAGTATCATGCACAAATTGCTCTTTCTAACAATTGGAATATTGTTGTAAATATCATATTTGTTCTATATTTGCGTCCATAAATAAATGATTTAAATTACGTTTTTATATAGAAAGGAACAGGCCTAGGATAAATCATAACGTTTAGTTCATTACCTTTAACAATTACAGAAAATGTATCGGTTGCATTATAGTAAACACGCACTATCTATCTATCTATCTATCTATCTATCTATATATATATATATATATATATATTATATATATATATATATATATATATATATATATATATATATATACACACACACATATGTAATTTGCATATTTAAATAAATTTTTAGCTAATTATTATATGATATGCTTATTCAATTGTTATTTCATATATTATTTAGATTTTTAATAGAAATATAACGCCTTATTTGTATTAATCAGTATTTGTCGGTTGTGTTCTATATTGCTGAATCAACCTGCTAGCCTTCACAAATAAACCTTCAAACGTTCACAAATCAACCTGCTAACCTCACAAATCAAATTTCTAACGTTCACAAATCAACCTGCTAACCTCACATATCAAATCATTCTAACAACACGTTTTTAATGAGCAAAAGGACAGTTATTCTAAGGTATATTAATCAGTTTTAATTCAAAGAAGCAACTATCAGTAAAGATGATGTCGTCGTTAGATAAAGACGAACAAAAATATTAAAAGTTAATAGATCAGTAAATAACTAAAACAAACTAGTTACGACGATATGTTTTATCATCCTTTTTATCACCACCACCATCATCATCGTCATCACATCATCATCATGATAACCACCATCATATTATCGTCATCACCGTGACTAACATATTATCGATACATAAGCATCATTGTTAAATTATTATGATTATTATCATCATCACATTATCATCATTATCATCATCATCACATTATCAGCATGATCATTATTATCACCAACATCATAACAGTATCATCATCATCATCATCATCACCACCTTATTATTACCATCATTATCACAGTATCATCATCATCACCATCATCATCATCATCATATTATCGTCATCACCGTGACTAACATATTATCGATACATAAGCATCATTGTTAAATTATTATGATTATTATCATCATCACATCATCATCATCATCATCATCATCACCACCTTATTATTACCATCATTATCACAGTATCATCACCATCATCATCATCATCATCATCATCATGCCCACACCTAGGATATAGGACCATAAGACGATTACTCAGGGAAAAGTGATACAAACAAATGACATATTTGAATCGCTACTGATAAAAAACGAGATTGAATCATCATCTTCATATTCGCATTATTATCATCGCCGCCATCATCCTCACCATCATCAACACCATCATCATCATCATTACCATCATCACCATCACCATCACCTCCTTTATCTGATTATGCTTATCCTGTAGCTACTACTGACATTACTCACGATGATGATGGTGATGGTGATGGTGATGGTGATGATGATGATGGTGGTGATGATGATGATGATGATGATGGTGGTGATGATGATGATGATGATGATGATGATGATGATGATAGTAATTAAATCTAATTTATTAGTAGTAACCATTCAAATACGTTGTCTGTTTGTCCCAAGTCTCATCAATCAGTCGGTCCCTTGTCATATATCCGACGTGTTACAATTAGTATCTGATTGGATGACCTGAGTTTTGAGGTTGTATTTTCTAATTGATAAAGGTTCAAACATATGTTTGGGTACCCAGCCATTGGTATAATATTTATAAGATTTTAACAATTACAAAATTACTATAGCGCCAATATCCTCGAAAAGAATCGAGCTCAGTGTCGCACCTAATACAGGGATTGGACAAACTCATAGTCCGGGTATGATGTAAAGTTCATCAGCAATGATCAAATGGAAAGGAAACTTAGGAAGGATAAGCGAGTCTGAAAAGGTGAGTTTTCAAATGGTGACGGAAAGAAACTATGGTTCTCCAGAAGAAAGAGTTTGATAGGCAATAGTGTTTGAAACATTATGTGAGATTGAACAGGGAGCCAATGAAGAGATTTCAGAAGTGGAACAGAATGGAAAAACCTAGAAGACCATGTGACAACCTAGCTAACATGTCAGTAAAGTCATGAAAACAATACGCTGCACTGAAATAATATGATCATATTTTCATAGATTTATCACTGGGCGAGCTGTAGCATTGTCATTTCTCTGAAGGTCATTGTTGTTTACAAAGCCTTGGACGACAGTAGGGAGTGCTTCATTTGTCAAGAATGCCTTTAAACAGTGCACAGTAGTATTAAATAGTCGGTAGTTCTGCATACCAATGTGACCTGTTTGTTCATGTTAATAGTCTATGTTTATCACTCGTTTGTTGCTGAGCGGTTAGAGATAATGAAATATTTACCAACATCTAGTGATGGTGTTTTGGGCTATCTGCATACTATCGCTATAGATAATGTCATATTTGAGTAAGTAACTTAGTGCACATCGATATCAGGTAGCTTAGAAATACTTGATAAAGTAAACATTCTCTATATATATAAATTATTTTCAGCTGTATTCAGTAGACTCTAACATCTAAACTTTTGGATTTACTGGGCAAATGGTGTTTTGGGCTATCTGCATACTATCGCTATAGATAATGTCATATTTGAGTAAGTAACTTAGTGCACATCGATATCAGGTAGCTTAGAAATACTTGATAAAGTAAACATTCTCTATATATATAAATTATTGTGCATGTGTATGTGTGTGCATGCGCATGTATGAGCCCAATCACAAAAATCAATCATCTTCATTAATTATTAAAGATGACCACTCCGAGTTTAAACGCAATATATGAACACTGACGTAGATGTCACGTGACAATAACAACTGGTATTTGTGTGCTAGGTGTAACATTTAAAATAAAATAATACGAAGTGAAATATCTCAAAAAACACGTGTCAATTATTGTAACCTTCTAGCTCTCTTTAATTACAAGAAACTTTAATTAAAAAAATTATAACAACAAATCAAATCCATTAAAAATCATAATTATGTGTTATCTTTATTAGGATGGAGTTTTTTTTCAGTCAAAATCAAATAATATTACATTTTAGAGATCATTCAAAACAATTTATCGATTACTTTACTCTCTAAACACGGACACTGAGATATATCGATAATCAATTGTTAGTTGGATGTTTTGATTCTAGTGATAGATTATAAACAAATCAAAGACAAGTAGTCCAGGTGATAGCAGATCGAACTGATCATCTAACGTGGTTGATTACAAACTTCTCACACTTGGTTTCAAATGTCGAGCTGAAGGAGGTTCATTCTTTAACATCTAACGCCCCACATCGGCCCATTAAACCCACAGAGAGCACAAAAACAATCATAAAAAACAATCTCTCACTTTTTCTTACAAGAAAATACTATAGAAAGGTCACCTTCAGAAAAATAGATCTCTAATTAATAAAAGGATATGTTTTATATATATATATATATATATATATATATATATATATATATATATATATATATATATATATATATATATATATATATATATAAGAAAGGCCTCGAATTAACGATATAAACTATCAATAAATGCAAGAATTATTACTTGGATAATCTGTTAGAGTAAGCTATTTCAATAATATGTTAGAGTAAGTTATTTTGATAATCTGTTAGAGTAAATTATTTGGATAATCTGTTAGATTAAGTTATTTTGATAACATGTTAGAGTAAACTATTTGTTAGAGAAAATTATTTCAATATTCTGTTAGAGTAACTTATTTTGATATTCTGTTATAGTAAGTTAATTCAATAATCTGTGAGAATAATTTATTTTGATAATCTGTTATATAAAATTATTTCTATGATCTGGTAGAGTAAGTTATTTCAATAACATGTTAGAATAAGTTATTTTTAGAGTAAATTATTTCAATATTCTGTTAGAGTAACTTATTTCAATATCTGTTAGAGTAAGCTATTTAATAATCTGTTAGAGTAAGTTATTTCGTAACTATTTTTTTTTTTCAATATTTTGTTATAGTAAGTTATTTCAATATTCTGTTATTGTAAGGTATTTAAATAATCTGTGAGTAAGCAATTTCAGTAATCTGTGAGAGTAAGCTATTTCAATAATCTGTGAGAGTAAGCTATTTCAATAATCTGTTAGAGTAAGCTATTTCAATAATCTGTTAGAGTAAGTTATTTCGATAACATGTTAGAGTAAGTTATTTGTTAGAGTAAATTATTTCAATATTCTGTTAGAGTAAGTTATTTCAATATTCTTTCAGAGTAATCTATTTCAATAATATGTATAGAGTTGTAGTATGAGGTTCTAATATAGGGTTCTAGTATAAGATTCTAGTATAGGTTGGAGTATAAGGTTCTACTATAGGGTTCTAGTATAAGATTCTAGTGTATGGTTCTAGAATAAGGATCTAGTATCAGTTTGCAGTATAAGGGTCTAGTATAGGATTGCAGTATAAGGTCCAAGTATAGGGTTCTGGTAAAAGGTCCTAGTATAGGGTTCTGGTATGAAATTATAGTCTAGGGTTATAGTATAAGGTTCTAGTATAAGGTTCTTGTATAAGCTTTTAGTATAGGGTTGTAGTATGAGGTTCTAGTATAGGGTTCTGGTATAAGATTCTAATATGTGTTGCAGTATAAGGTTCTAGTATAGGGTTCTAGTATAGGCTTGTAGTATAAGGTTCTAGTATAAGGTTCTAGTATCAGGTTCTAGTATAGGCTTGTAGTATAAGGTTATAGTATATGGTTCTAGTATCAGGTTCTAGTATAGGCTTGTAGTAAAAGGTTCTAGTATAGGGTTCTAGTATAGGCTTGTAGTATAAGGTTCTAGTATAGGGTTCTAGTATCAGCTTCTAGTATAGGGTTCGGGTATAAGATTCTAGTATAGGTTGCAGTATACGTTCTAGTATAGGGTTCTAGTATAGGCTTGTAGTATAAGGTTCTAGTATAGGGTTCTAGTATCAGCTTCTAGTACAGGGTTCGGGTATAAGATTCTAGTATAGGTTGCAATATACGGTTCTAGTATAGGGTTCTAGTATAGGCTTGTAGGATAAGGTTCTAGTATAGGGTTCTAGTATCAGCTTCTAGTACAGGGTTCGGGTATAAGATTCTAGTATAGGTTGCAGTATACGGTTCTAGTATAGGCTTGTAGTATAGGGTTCTAGTATAGGCTTGTAGTATAAGGTTCTAGTATAGGGTTCTAGTATCAGCTTCTAGTACAGGGTTATAGTAAGTTATTTCGATAATTTGTGAGAGTAAGCTATTTTAATAATCTGTGAGAGTAAGTTATTTCAATAATCTGTTAAAATAAGTTATTTCAATAATCTGTGATAGTAAGCTATTTCAATAATCTGTGAGAGTAAGCTATTTCAATAATCTGTTAGAGTAAGTTATTTCGATAACATGTTAGAGTAAGTTATTTGTTAGAGTAAATTATTTCAATATTCTGTTATAGTAAGTTATTTCAATATTCTGTTATTGTAAGGTATTTAAATAATCTGTGAGTAAGCAATTTCAGTAATCTGTGAGAGTAAGCTATTTCAATCATCTCTGAGAGTAAGCTATTTCAATAATCTGTTAGAGTAAGTTATTTCGATAACATGTTAGAGTAAGTTATTTGTTAGAGTAAATTATTTCAATATTCTGTTATAGTAAATTATTTCAATATTCTTTCAGAGTAATCTATTTCAATAATATGTATAGAGTTGTAGTATGAGGTTCTAATATAGGGTTCTAGTATAAGATTCTAGTATAGGTTGGAGTATAAGGTTCTACTATAGGGTTCTAGTATAAGATTCTAGTGTATGGTTCTAGAATAAGGATCTAGTATCAGTTTGCAGTATAAGGGTCTAGTATAGGATTGCAGTATAAGGTCCAAGTATAGGGTTCTGGTAAAAGGTCCTAGTATAGGGTTCTGGTATGAAATTATAGTCTAGGGTTGTAGTATAAGGTTCTAGTATAAGGTTCTTGTATAAGGTTCTTGTATAAGCTTTTAGTATAGGGTTGTAGTATGAGGTTCTAGTATAGGGTTCTGGTATAAGATTCTAATATGTGTTGCAGTATAAGGTTCTAGTATAGGGTTCTGGTATAAGATTCTAATATGTGTTGCAGTATAAGGTTCTAGTATAGGGTTCTAGTATAGGCTTGTAGTATAAGGTTCTAGTATCAGGTTCTAGTATAGGCTTGTAGTATAAGGTTCTAGTATAGGGTTCTAGTATCAGCTTCTAGTACAGGGTTCGGGTATAAGATTCTAGTATAGGTTGCAGTATAGGGTTCTAGTATAGGCTTGTAGTATAGGATTCTAGTATAGGCTTGTAGTATAAGGTTCTAGTATAGGCTTGTAGTATAAGGTTCTAGTATAGGGTTCTAGTATAGGCTTGTAGTATAAGGTTCTAGTATAGGGTTCTAGTATAGGCTTGTAGTATAAGGTTCTAGTATTGGGTTCACTCGTTATTCATATTATATCCTAATATATGGCTTTTCTATTCAGCAAAATAGCACACAATAATCTATTTTATCTATGCCCATCACTTTTACATGAGAGATAAAATGGTTATCTTATTACCATAACATTCCTGGGTTTTCTTCTATCTGGATCATTTATATTTGTTTTCAATTCCATTATGAAAAAAACTAAAACTAATTATTTCTTCTTGATGTTTATTAATATCAACAGGTATTAGGTACTTTATCCGGCGATGTATCAAGTTTCTGATTACAGGTTATCATATCACCTATCTGACAGGAGGTGTATACATAATAATAATAATAATAATAATAATAATAATAATAATAATAATAATAATAATAATAATAATAATAATGTATAGATAATAAGCCGCTCGTATTAGCAGGAGCTAATCAAAGTCACTGTACAGTGATACCACAAATAACATGTCTATAAAATCTCATTTGAAAAATAGATTTGAACGATAAATGTAAATTTTCTGTAAACGTAGCCACGAGCAGTTGAGTTTTTAGAACAAATGTAAACTTTTCAACAGACGACACAATTCTAATATCCATCTGTATGTACCGTGTTCCATAAAGTCGGTACAGCGACACTAAACGCAAATCCCCATATAACTTGAGCCGAGAGACGTGTACCGATAATATTATTATTACTAATATAATGATTTTTGTGTAAATGGCTTTAAACTGTAAGTCTTAAACTGAAATTAATATTAATTGAAGTAAACAAGCGTTACATTGTCTTTATGTCATTATCTCGTGTAAACACGCTTAGGCCTGAGAGAGTAAACAGGTAAAACTAGCAATCGACCATTTACGGATAACTTCTGTTGCTTTTAGTAAACAACCCGGTGCAATATAATCCGATAATCCGAACATGTTTACTCCGACAACCTTCTATTCCGACCAGAATTTCCCTCCGCTGTTTGTCTGCGCTATCAAGCCATTGAGAGTGAGTGAGTGAGTGAGTGAGTGAGTGGTGGTGGTGGTGAGTGGTGGTGGTGGTGGTGGTGGTGTAAGTGAGTGAGTGAGGAGTGGTGGTGGTGGTGGTGAGTGAGTGGTGGTGGTGGTGGTGGTGAGTGAGTGAGTGAGTGAGTGAGTGAGTGAGTGAGTGAGTGAGTGAGTGAGTGAGTGAGTGAGTGAGTGAGTGAGTGAGTGAGTGAGTGAGTGAGTGAGTGAGTGAGTGAGTGAGTGAGTGAGTGAGTGAGTGAGTGAGTGAGTGAGTGAGTGAGTGAGTGAGTGAGTGAGTGAGTGAGTGAGTGAGTGAGTGAGTGAGTGAGTGAGTGAGTGAAATGAGTGTTGATATGGTAGTTATGGTGAATGAGTGGTGGTGGTGGTGAGTGAGTGAGTGAGTGAGTGAGTGAGTGAGTGAGTGAGTGAGTGAGTGAGTGAGTGAGTGAGTGAGTGAGTGAGTGAGTGAGTGAGTGAGTGAGTTGTAAAGCTCCGGTGGTCTTGCACCTGGTACCAAAAGATATTTACCTTAACCGTCAAGGATCACGGGCTCGATCCCCATATGGCTTGAAATTTATCCGGATATTAATTTCTAGGCTCACCACATCGTGGGTGGCTGACCACGTTAAATGGCACAGCCTTCTCAGTGAATTTATTATAAAAAGTGGAACATTAAAGACCCAGACTCGGATGAGGTAAAACACTGTGGCAGTGACCACCCTCAGGGTATTATGGCTCCATCATTCTGAGCTACTCCCCTTTGAGTGATGGGGGTGCAGTGATAAATATCAGCCTTTCAGTGAAAAGAGACGACATTGGAAATAAGAGTGCACACTTTTGTGTGTTATCCCATTTTTGAAAAAAGATAGAAATTTGGTCAAATCTAGTCACGATTCTGGTCTCCCATAGAATATTTTGTCGATAGGTTACTCTCTCCCTCTCACTCGATTTGTGCGTGTGCTTGTGCGCGCGCACGCGCGCGCCTGTAAGAAAGGCTACAAACATAATTTATACATACTGCAATTGAGGTGCAAAATGGAAATAGTTGTTGTGTCTGAGACAGTGAGAGAAAGAGATAGCTGGATAGGGGTGGGGGAGAGGAGGAGCTGTTTTTCCTAATAATTAGAGACCAATATTGCAGGTTATTATTCTTTATTTAATTACATACTCCAGAAGTGTGAATCGTTCAACCGGATATGACGCATGCTGGGAGCGAGCAACTATCATCCAGCCAACGCCAGGGGGCGTGATCTCATCATAGCTTAAATACACAGTTTATAGAGGGATAGCGTTATCTAACGGAAAGTTCCATCAATTGGCCATTCTCAACTCTAGATGCCCATCAACCTGGATCAGTTACAACTAATAAATCTTCAGCGAAAATTATAGAAAGTTGTCATAAGAGAATGTGGATCTTACATGGCGCGGCACCATTTTGGATACACCCCTACAGCGAGCGCTATTTGGATATCGGGATAGCGGCCGCCGACTATCCAGACTCTGCTATTGGTGTCTCCTGAGCGGCAGCTAACCGGATTCTGGAGCAAGCAGAAGGCGATTTAAAGGTCTGCAGTCTCAGCACCAATCTCTATGTAGGATTCATCAGAGTTAGTTCTGGATCCAACTGGTGGAAAGATATTAGACGATACAGTTGTGACAGCTGGTTTGTGTGGTGTGTTACCACATCAGTGACTGCTTGGTTTTGAGGTGTGTTACCACATCAGTGACAGCTGGTTTGTGAAATTGGAAAACACAATTATGTCAGCTGATTAGTGAGGTGAGTTAACACAATCGTTACAGGTGATAGGTGGGTATACACAATCATCATTATTCTTTATGAACCGGTAACATACAGCTGTGACACCTATGTATTAGGAGTCAAAGCATAGCTGTCAGGGTTATTTTGTGAGATGAAGCATTAATTTAATGGGACAAGAAGTAACGTTATTTGGAATAAGAACTCATATTTGAATGTTGTCTCCGACAATCATACAGCTATCATCTGGTTGCTGGAGATGTTACATCTGGATGCCCGCTAGGTGCCCGCTGAGACAGAGTCTATAACACGGAGGATAGTGTCGTCGATTTTCACTCCAGGAACTATACGGATCATCATAAACTAGTGACTCCTGCCGGGAACACATATAACTAAGTCGATGGCCCAGGGTGAGGAAAAGTGTTTAGATACCCTGGCATCCGGATAATACTCCCTACTGTGATGTCAGCTAGCCAGATCTAGGTCAATCAGGATACCGGGCCGTTCATTGATTCTGGACACTAATGTGTGACTACTACAAACTACGGTGGGAATATTTGGGGGAAACTTCAAGCTCCGTATGAAGATATAATACGGATCTTGACTATGGCTACAGGAAGAACATAAACGGAGAACACGTTCCCTGTTCCCGGATATTTCTCACCTCTAACGCCAAGTTCTGAAGAACAACTGAATGTTCACTTCCAGAGATGGACACATTACTTTTTCTGGATCCCGAAGG
This sequence comes from Paralvinella palmiformis, assembly GCA_025642065.1. Classification (NCBI taxonomy): domain Eukaryota; kingdom Metazoa; phylum Annelida; class Polychaeta; order Terebellida; family Alvinellidae; genus Paralvinella; species Paralvinella palmiformis. Next base: position 778,831 of record JAODUP010000095.1, on the reverse strand, counting down.
AACGGCTATGTTTGGTTTATATCCGGCGATCAGGAGCTACTCGACATAGCAAAGTGTTCAAGTGTTTTTTGTTGTGCTTGGTCCGTAAATCCCGAACAGAGATACACCAGAGTTCGGTGCCAGTTGTGGCCGATAAGAGAGTATAATTTAGAAGCGTTTAGTGTGTGCGGAATCTAATGGCTCGTGTACCATCAGTAACCATGTGTTGGTGTCTCAGTACTCACTGTAAGTATGGCGGGAGGGTTTAGACGTAATCTGGATAGCCTTAACCCCGTTTACATCTAGCCTCTGGCGGCTGCAAACTCTCCGATCACGTGACCTTCGGGAGAAGCGCTCCGGACAGCGCGCTTCGCTCGTCTTCTGGAACATGGCGTCGTCTGGTGGCTTCTGTACGAGTGACGTCATACGCCTCTGGATTTACGCACTCTTGTTGACGTTCGACACGACGGATTCGCTGAAAAATGCAAGGAGAGACCGCCCCCGTATCAATCCAGGTAAGAACGCCAGTAATTTTTTTTTTATAATAACTTAGTTAAACATTATTTGTAGATCTAATAACTTTCATAGATCGGGATAGTGTCATCGAAATAAGGATTTCTTCAACACTGAATCAATGTAAGTCTTTCCATTCATGATCTAGAATGTACTAACTAACTCAAAACGTTGTGTATTGGCCCCAGGTTAGGAGTATAACACTCCCTAGAGCCAGTAGGGGATAGATCCTGATGGGGAGATTGAGATTGGCTCATTAGCTAACTGTTAAATATTATGTCGTCTACAAGAAAACCTAACTCGCTCCAAACATCTACAAGCTGCTAAAGATCCCGAAGAGTGGAGTTTTTTGTCGACCACCCGCTATTAGAGTACGTGTTAGTGTCTGGACTCCTCGTACAAACAACAGTATTACTTGGTCTTATAATCAACATAAAGCTCCTCAAGTATGTGTACGGTAAGCGTCAATTTGTACGAGGAGATCAATGGCGAGGTGCATTACATGGATATAGCACGTGTACAAGTAACGAGGTGTTGCTCAGTGTACCAAAATATGTCCAGATTGTTGAGGAATCCCTGTATGCCGAATCTTGAATCCGTTGTGATGTTTCGAGTCATACATTTTTATTTCATATCAAATGTGTAAATAAATTTTGATAACTTTCAGTTTCATTGGAAGCTCGAATACGTTCTTTGTCTTAAGAGTAATATTTTATTTGTGTTATCGTTCATTAAATATTGGCGGCACTTTTAACAATCTTCCTCCTTTTTAATCTTTTTTTGACTGCTACAAACCGCATTTTCCTTTGAAGTATATTTTTTATATATTTTTTCCATTTAAAGCACATTATTCCCAAATAGTGTTAGGCGTTAAAACTTGACGTGTTACCGATAAAGTCTTATACTTAAGTTAGATAGATGTACGACGGTGTAATTAGGTCGGGGTGTTCTAATTAATTTAGGTGACAAGGCAGGGTCACGGTCAGACCAAATCCCGTCCCCGACACCTGTTGCCGTAAAACCGCACAACACGTGACCCTAACCGCTGACACGTGACCTGAACTAATCAACGGGTTGTTAGATCGGCGCCATCTTGGTGAGTGTCTGGAGCGACATATCAACCAATCGGCGTGACTCTCTAGAAATTTGTTTAATATCTGTTCAGCAGCTATCTGAACAATATTTTTACAGTCCGATTCATGTCTGTATATCTGCCGTGAAACCATCCTGGGTGGAAGTGCATTATGTAAACGAGCGTTTCTCTACCTGCTGCCTGGTCCAGGGATGCTGCAGAATACTGACGACATTGTGCCATTATCTGTTTGTTGAAGACGAGCCAGGATTCCGTTTGATCTTGGAATCGCCACGTACCTCTAATCTTCAAAGACAACTTGTGTCATGTAATCCAGAAGATCGCGGACGGCCATGTTTATAAAAAAATCATAAATGAATAACGTTTTATCGATAAACAACGATCGTCCGCTGTTAACCAAAAAGACATCGAATGGACCGATTCAGACCAAAATCACCGCAGCCAGTTCCCGATAACCCGGATGTGGTTTTCATTTCCGGATCACAGCCTGTGAGACCATCTGTTTATCTTATATCCAGACGACTTGGTCAGCTCCAGAAGACGGCAGTAAACTTGACATTTCATTAATAGTTCTTATGCAAAGTGCACCGACCATCAATACGAACTGGCGTGAACCCGGACTCATAAACCTGGACTTCGCTGAGAGAGAGATCTGCTTGTTGCTAATGGCTGATGGTTTGTTAGTCTACGATCGGTGAAGATTTAAATCTGGATGTTGGCTCGTTAATGCATCATCTAGTCTACTAGAACATTAGATTGTCCTTTTCTGTTAACTGATACATACAGGTCGACCGGAATAGCTCAGCCAACAGACGCCATTAACCAATAAATGTCCGGATACCGTCGTCAAATGCCGAGGTTCAGTCTGAGAAGTCTCCATTTCTCGTCCGAAGCAGATCTATGGTTGGAGAGAATGGGATGTTCATAAATCTGTTCCCAATTCAAAATTGCCAGATTTCTCTGAAAGAATTTTAGATTTTCCGCTCCATTACCGCTCTTCATTCAAATGGTGGTATACTCCTAATTACCGCAAACAGCCACCAAACTGGACACAATTCGGCACGTAATCCTGATTGAACCAAAGAACTTTCGGCTACTTTTTCAAATTGGATTAATAATCCTTTTCGTAAAGTTTCTACTTGACTTTTCCTTTTTTGCTCCTCGAGTTACCTTTTGCTCGATTAATCCGTGTTAGTAGTTACTGATAGGTTCTGTGTGAGAAAATGATCGCTTGGCACTTAGAGAGGTAGAGAGAGATGGGCTATGCTTCAGCGGCTGACGACACACATCACTGAGTCCATCCGAGATCAAAGCGGACTGTCTTAGGAAATAAATTATTATGTCTGCCACGACCGTCTGACTTACAGCTAAGGCAGGACACACGGACACACACACACACTCACTCACTCACTCTCTCTCTCTCTCTCCACCTCTTTCTACTTCCATCATCCCTAGATTAGGGTCGTTTTGGGCTGCTCCCTATCTTCACCTCCAATATTAATAACGTAATAACCCCCTCCCCTTCCCGGGGTGGTACTGGGTATGGATGGCCAGTCTTATGATTTGAAGCAGTAAACTGATCCACTCCGCTCATTGCGGTGAGTGTGAAGGATACATAGCCCAGTTGATCCATATGATCATCTACTCGAAGAGATCCTCCCGTTTATAAAATCTTTATTATCGGCTACTTCTCACTACGCAAAATTCTAATGATATGAAAAATGATGAAACTTTCTATTTGTCGATAGAATTACCGCTGAAAGTCTCACATGAGTATAAACTATATTATAACTCACTAATCACGAATCATAACTTATTGTAAACTAACACACAGTAATATCTGATAATAGAATACCAGGAGCACTCCTTTTTCTATATTTTCAAGTCAATCGTATCACAAACGACATACCTCGTCGCGAGAATACGATTTCAAGAAATCTGTCATGTAGATAAGAACGACCATTTTCAAGTCGGTATCTGGTATATATGGCTTCTAGAAACGACATTTGGTCCTACAACGTGTTAAAAAATGACCGAGAACTTCCAGTGTCGGTAAAAAGTTCTACCGAAAGGACATTAATCAGCTATAAGCTCGAATATCGCCCAACTTACAATCTTCTTATCCCTGTATAACGCTGATAATCAGGATCAAATTTATACTACTTCAGTTTGGTAGCAATCCTATAATGAGGAAACACTGTTTTAGCGAATAGTGTGATGAGGGAACATTATTATAAAAAAATATTTAGGGAGGGAACACTGCCTTTATTGTAACACGGTTATAATTAACAATATAATGAGAGAACACCTTAAATCAGCAGTATACTGAATGAACAATGCTATAACGAACATCAAAATTTACATAATTTATATACATAAATTTACATTATTTAAATTAGAGAACATTGTTATTATCAACAGTATAATGAGAGAACACTATAAATACAATTAATTTACTTATAGAGCACTGTTATGACAAACAGTATTTATAATGGAACACTGTATAATAAACAATATACTAAGAGAACACTGTCATAGCAAAGAGTATGACGAGGAAATATTGAACAGTATATATCGGTAACAGTATATATCGGTAATAATATATATCGGTAACAGTATATATCGGTAATAATATATATCGGTAACAGTATATATCGGTAACAGTATATATCGGTAACAGTATATATCGGTAACAGTATATATCGGTAATAATATATATCGGTAACAGTATATATCGGTAACAGTATATATCGGTAACAGTATATATCGGTAACAGTATATATCGGTAATAATATATATCGGTAACAGTATATTATCGATCACTTTACGTAATGTGACTAAACTTTTAATACGGAAACATTATATGTATTGAATATTTTTTAGTGCTGGGACAGTTACTGTGCGTGTGTCCTCACTCACTCACTCACTCACTCACTCACTCACTCACTCACTCACTCACTCACTCACTCACTCACTCACTATACCGTCAGATAAATATTTATTTCAGTCAAATCTACACTATACCAGAAAATTATTTATTTTATTTTGCTCTAACTCTCAGAATAAAATTCATTTATCGTTCATTACCTCTTTTTTTTTTACCCGTGCCCGTTTATGTGTCTTTAGAGAAGCGTGCTTGGGCGGGCATTGATATGATTTATCACCGTTTAATAGGCCAGTATACGTATCCTGTGCCGTCTCTGTGGTCAGTGTATGTGTTGTCTGGCGCCGGTCAGACATACCAATGTCCTACAAGAGATTCCTCTCTCTCTCTCTCTAGTTATATATATATGTGTGTGTGTGTGTGTGTGTATAATGATAATAACAGCCTGGGGCTAATAATTACAGTCAGGTTGGGATATGTGACAAAATGGAGGATTATAGCGCTCCTGTTATATTATAATCACATGTAATTAAGCGCGCATGTTGGCGTGTATGCGTGAGTGTCATTGTGTAATATTTGTTGGGTTCATGGAGTTCGACAAACAAACACTAAATAGAAAATATTACAGATTTTTGTTGTTTTCACAACAAGATCAAAATCTGAAGATTGAACGACCAGAGTTTAGAAAATAGATTTGTTTTTAAGATTAAATCAACGAACAATATCACCCCCCCCCCCCCCCCCCGCCAAATCTGATATGGACACTGGACAGTAAATATTTCCGGTTACGAGAGTAACGGTTAACTTGTCCAGTAATCATGATCCTTATCGTCCACTAGAGGGCGACGAACTAATAGGCAAAATGTCAAAGGTCATAGATCCAGGAGGTCACGGGTCGGGAGATGTTTTTCGTTCTGCCTTCCGGGATACACGCCTCTTTCGTATTTGTGAAGGTCGTCTCACAGTACCGTTATTCCCGGATCCCTGAATGATTGATGATCCAGTTCAGAAAGATGTGTTTATCAGCTCGATATCAGGATCTGCTCCACCTATCGGCCAAAACTGTCCAAACTATAAATAATAATATTTTTCCTCAGATTGATGTAGCAATCAGCATAGACGTACTAGGGGGGTGGGGGAGCCCGATACCCCCTACCCACGTAGCCACTCATCATCCAACCCTTTTCCACCCACTCAGCTATAAATAGTTCTACCCGGAGTGTCTTCCAACCCCCCAACCCCGCGAATGACGATGAGGTATTATTATTTTTATAATAAATGTCAGTGGTCGGTTTTATTACAGGGCAGAGAAAAATATTAGTTTTGTTAAAAAGTTAATATTGTTCAAATAATGGTGCATATCTTGCTTTTAAACTCATCATGTTTAAAACAAATTCTCAATAACAATTCTCTCTCTGTGTATGTGATTGTGTGTATATATGTGTGTGTTTGTGTGTGTGCGTGCGTATATATATATATATATATATTGTTGTGTGTGTGTGTGTGTGCGCGCGTGCGTGCGTGCGTGTGCGTACTAAGCTATAATCTGTCACTTCTGTGTTTCCTCTAATATTCCGATTAGCGAAGAACTTCCATTATCAAGAAATTTCATTAATTCGTTATTTGATATTCAGCCCAGAAGATTTAAAATTTATGGTTCTTGTTTATGCAAAGTGAATCAGTACAATCTAAATAAATATCAATATAAAAATTATTAAAAAAAACACAAGCCAGGTAAATATTTTATTACACATTTATTCAGTTATCTAATTCGTTGTCTTCTTTAGCGCATCACTTTCCGTAGGGGCTTACTTTAAACGTACGCGCATAATGCCTGTGCACATTTATGTGCACATTTACGCGCACTAATTTACAAACACACATACATACACGTAGGGACGGGCGCCTTCGTGGTTTAGCGGTAGCGTGTTGGACCACTGATCACAACCACCCGTGTTCGAATCCGGGCGTGGGCATATCTGAAGGGTGTTTCATCTTTGACCTTTGGCCTACCATGTGCACAAAAGTAGCCGTAAAACACCAATCATCATCATCATCACATACACGTAGGTTTGTGCCCGTGCGAGCACACACATACACACGCATACCTATGTGTGTATTCACATCAGAGGAAAAGGTCCATCTTATCCTGAAAAAAGACAACGATTATCTAAGATTACTTTAAAAAATAACTTACTTATAAATAGAAAATTATGACTAATATAGTATAAACAATTAATTATCTTAGTGGGAATACCTTTAACATATTAATTATTACACTGTCCAAATTGATTACATCAAACAGCGAGTGAGAAGAGAGGGGGGGGCTAACACAAACATATAAACTATACTAAATAATAGAACGTGATGACCAAAATTATGATCTTCGATTTACCATAAGAAAGTCTAAAAAGATAAAATATTATTAAAAATATAATGGAAGGATTCTGATCAGATTATTATAAGGAATTAGGGAGATAATCTGTTAGTATTGATGACAGTCTACGGAGATTCTTCTATATTGATACAGATGGCTATTATATGATAATATCTCTTCATTATCTCTGGAGCTGTCAGAGCATCAGAAACAATGAGATAATTATATTTACTTTATCGCTTACCTGTCGCCACAATTAGTTGATGTTACAGGTGTGATTTCGGGGGGTTTCGTTTTCTTCCTAATCTTTGAGAGCATTTTTGGAACTGAAAACACCCAGCTTTCAAAATTCCAAATTATAAATAATTCTTTAGTGAACATTATTTATCAGGTAACGAACGTTTTCGCGATGCAGTTTTACCTCACCACACTCTCGACATCCAGATCGTCAAGTTGAATCATCGCTAACACTTTTTATCTGTGAGGTGTTTCATTCAGAAATAAGAGGGTTTCTCCTGATCAGGGCTCCCCATCTTGGTATTGGGAACCGATACTACTGACTTTGGATCCTCAGAACTCAGCTGCATTAATTTGATCGTTCGTATGTGCTGTTGTGGGGGTGAGGGATTATTATCACCACAGGGCTCCCTTCTACAACTTTTTCCCTCCCCAAACTCGCTCGCACTCTGGAACAGATCATCTCATTTCTCTGGAGAGCATCTCATCACATGAACAATTGTATGAGTCAGTATTTTATGTGTTGGTTTCTGTAATATATTTCCTGTCTGAATTTAGTAATCCGACAACAACTCAAGTGTCAGGTGGATAAAAGTTCAAGTGTTACATAGAAAACAGGTCAAGTGTGACAGGGAAATCAGCTCAAGTGTCACCTGGATTATAAATATACAACTTGTCGCATCCAGAACACGGCACATTTCCCAGTAGTATACCTTCATTTTGATCAGACCCATTAGTGTGATGTTTGCGTGTAATTTGCTCATTATGTAATATTATAGGATGTAGAAGCTGTTTATGATATGTACTCTCAGTTCAAATTCAGCGAAGATGGTCACTGGCAGAGTGTTTTATCTTTTAACATCTAGCTTTAGTGATACCGTAAACACCCGTACAAAAGAAAGAACACCTCCCAATAGTGTGAGCTGAGACACTAACATTCACAGTAGAAATCTCAAGAATAAGATTCAGTAAGTACCAGGCCTAAGTTTGGCCAACAAAGGTGTATTGATGTCAGACCAAACATTTACCGAGTTCCATATGTAGGCTACAATGAGCGTGTATCAGTCTACTACGGCCAGCTTGTGAGAACGGCAGTAGGCCAACTATGCCAGAGAGATTATTTATGGCTTTTTGGAAGAGAAGTGATCTCGCCATCAATATTTATAACGCAATCTATTGTGTATTAGGCCCACCTACGGCGCTCGTCGTTTTGTCGAGGGCATCTCCCCCTCCGTCCGTTGGTCCAGGTGTGATCCGTTGGTGTGATTAATTTGGCTCAATGATGCGGGCATCTGAGAGACGGAATAAATTGGCAAGACAAGTAACAGACGCTTCACTGTAACACTTCCCGTGTAAACAAAATATTGGCGATGTAAGACGACGCATGCTGACCTCCACCTCTGACCTATCAACTCTGACCTCCAGTAGCGTGTTCGGCGTTTCTTCCCTTTGGCATTATCGACCAGAAGGGCAGAATCTCTTCTCAGAGATCGCGTAATGTCGACGAAAATGCCACAGAGCTCGCTATGGAGAACATTCGCTGGCTTCTTGGTATACTGGCAGATTTGCCGTTGGTAAGAGAAGTACTTTGGACATCGCTAGAGAGTCGCGGGAATAAAGAAACCTTCATCGGTAACCTATACACCGAGCCTCGAGACGGAAACTGATATTCTACAGATAGATAACAGGCTTCATGGATGATAAAAACAACATCACTACACCTGGAGTATCGGCAGATTAAGGCCGTAAACATTGGTAGCCCGTACATCTGACGTATGTCAGTCAGTCTGTTTCCCTGCCAGACTAGCTATTGTTGTCACTGACTTTACCAATTCGGGGCAGGTGACATTTTTTCAAGTGCCTTGACCTTTCTCGTCGAGATCTCAGAAGAGGGCATTCATTAGACCTCTTTGCTAAATTCGATTGATTTTATATAAATGAGGGTTGAAATCTACGTGCCCTGGAATAAGGATTTCAAGAAACAGAATAAAATGCATCTGGAAATCAGCTAGAATCTTGGATTGGACTTTAAAGGCAATTATTTGGATATTTACATCCTACTCTGAAATATACTATTGCTTATTAAAACTGTTGATGAGACTAAGTCCAACTATTTGCTATTTTGAGTTTATCAGGAGTCTGATTACATAACAATTCGAACATATTTCCAGTCGGATATTCGACCTCGTGTTGCAATCAGTAGCCATATAAATGCTCTTCATAAATGATGGAAGCTGCATGTTTCACTCGGCAACTTCCGGTGCGCATATGACTTGATGGAGTTGTGTATTGACCTCATTAGCACATGAGTTTTTTCGTAGTCGTACATGAATGTACACCTGGAGTCTGACACTGCTCGATTGTGTGTAAAACGTCACCACTCTGTAAAAATAACCAGTTAAATGGCAGCTAATTATAATTGTTCCGTGTAAATACAAACTTATTACGATGCTTCTAAACACAAAACCACATAATTTATGTATAACTTGCAAGATATAAGTGATAGAGTAATTAATTATGGCAATAAAAGGTATTATTATAAAATATTTGCCACCGAGGGATGGCTTTATTCCCGTCTGTGGGAATGTTGAAAAAAGAAGAAAATACATCGATATACCTTTAGTAATTAATATCAATTTATTTTTGAGACTGTGTTTGTGCTTAGAGAGATAGAGATTGATATTAAAAAGACGAAATCAATATTGAGAAATATGACTTGTCTACTTCACTGCATGAACATTATAATCTGACTAGTTCGATCGATATCGGATAATAATCAATTTATTCATGTATCCATTTAATATGTCCCATACAAATTTTGTTACTCATACACTTACTACTGTTACTAATCATGTTGTACAGTTACTACAACAGCTATTATTATTACTGCCACTGCGCATGTTATCTGGACTATTAATATTTAGTACTACCTTAGTTACTACAATATCAAAAAGGTATTACTATTAGTTACTTTATTATTATTATTATTTCTACTACTGTTATCATATTATAATTACTGGTGTTAATACTAATAGCCGTATGATGACAAATCTAAACAAATAACACACTTATCACTAATATTATAACAACTTATGATTACCACAAATAATTTAGTTTCCTACTCCCCACGAGAACTATATAAATTATTCAGCAGGTTATAATTAGTTTGACATGTCTAATTAATGATAAGACGCTGAATACGATTATATTATATATAAATGCCAATAACGGGAGATAAAGTGCAAGGAAAGTAAATAAACAGAAAAATGTCGACCAGCAAATTGTCACGAAATGATCCACACAGACGATTGGTTATCCCAGGACAGTGGTGTTTGTTTCAGGATTCACCAGAACGAGTACGGAGTAGTTGACTTCTGACAGCGGGAAATCCCTAATTTGGGCCATTTATTATTTCTAGCTTTTCAGAAATATGATGTTTAAAGACGAATATGTTCTTTGGAGGATTCTAATAACAATCACTTTTATCGGGTTATTATTCATTATAACACCTGTTTCTAACAAGTTATATTTTAAATACTTGTTTTTGCATGTAGAAGCATCGTAATGAGGTTGTCCCGGGCGCCTTCGTGGTCTAGCGGTAGCGTGTTGGACCACATATCACTACCACCCGTGTTCGAATCTCGGCGTGGGCACATCTGAAGGTTGTTTCATCTTTACTTCGCTTCATTACCTTTGGAAGTCGTTCGGCCCATTTAGCCTGCCATGTGCAAAACATGTGGCCGTAAAACATCAATCATCATCATCCCTGTATGTCCCGAAGCGAGTTCCAATTTTCAGACTGCTGCCGTATCATTTCTGTTTTGAACCCTATACGGCTTTTAATACTGTTTATGGGGCCGTTCGTATTTGAATTACCAGTCATTCAAGCTCTATATACTGTCAGCGTGTGGGGGGAGGCACTTTGCCAGCAGGTCAACGTGTGTGTGTGTGTGTGTGTGTGTGTGAAGGTCTGTCTAATATCTTTAATTAAATGACTTAGTGAGGCTGGGTTCGAGTTCCTGTCAAGTTCAGGGGTTTATGACTAGTTTACTTAGACATACTGGGAGGTTGGTTCATTGGGTGTTTAGAAAGCGGTTTTTCAAATCTAGCCATCGAGTCAATGATGTGAGTAGATCATGAATGAGCTAAGACAGGTTTGTAGCCGAATTGTAGCAAGAGCTTCTTTGGAAAATAAGCAAACAAACTGTTATCATTAGCGGCTAAGGTTCTCGTGGGAATTCCTGTCCGGAGTCGACCAATATGTGGCCAAGAACTGGGAAATGGCGCCACCTGGTTAATAAACTAATGATCAATTAAATATTTAGATTGCTAAACTTTCATTTCTGCCAACAAACACGATGCCGATTGGGAAATTTTGGTTTATCAACGGGAAATCCAGAAGGATCGGGGTGTCTAAAATCGACAAGACTACCATACGTCTAGCTTTACCGGCGGACTCTATCCAGAAAGGCGGTGATTATTCTAACTAATAAATATTTCACTAGCTGGTGAAAGAACGATGGTTTCGGTCGTTAATAACTTCTGATAATTTATGTTGACAGTCTTTCTAGGCACCAGTACGGTTCGCTGCATAAATTAGTCTGTTACACTTCTCCGAGGTAACGCCTAGCATCTGAGATAATCGAGCGGTCGAAATAAATGACGTTTCTCCTCATAATTGTAGTAAGCATATTTCATAGAAAGCTGTTTTATTATCGTAGATTTTACTGGCAGCTCGTTTGCCTTCATTAATGTTTATCTCGTCGTTCGGGATCAAAGCTTTGATGTCGTCGATTTTGTCGAAAACAATTTACAGTTGAGAGAAGACACTGGGCCGAGAACGATGCTAAATGTACGTGTATATTCTAGGTCTAGAAATTTGTCACACCTATGTCCATGTTCTATGATATGGCTAGTCCTATGTCCATGTTCTATGATATGGCTAGTCCTATGTCCATGTTCTGTGATATGTCTAGTCTTATGTCCATGTTCTATAATATGGCTAGTCCTATGTCCATGTTCTATAATATGGCTAGTCCTATGTCCATGTTCTGTGATATGTGTAGTCATATGTCCATGTTCTATAATATGGCTATGTCCATGTTCTATAATATGGCTAGTCCTATGTCCATGTTCTATGATATGGCTAGTCCTATATCCATGTTCTATGATATGGCTAGTCCTTATCTATAACTGTCCTGTTCGTGATTAAGCTTTGTTTGTTTGTATCAACTCAACATCCAGTGGTGTATGAAACTGACATTTTCATAATCAAGAGAGGTTTATCCCAAAGCGTAGTGATGTTAATTCAATCCAATATCCATAGACAGGTGACCAGTCTGATCCAGATACTGATATAGAGATAGGTAGACTGATCCAGGTGCTCATGTACTGTAGGATGGATTGGTCTAGATACTGATATACAGATAGGTAGACATATGTCAGCTCAGAGTGACTCAAATATATTACAGTAGCTAGGTGGACTTGTAATCGAGACCTTCGGATAAGTGTCAAAATTTTACCAATGCTACTAACTAGAATTATGATATAATTACTGATTATTAATATTATATAATAATAACAATAGTAATTATATTTGACACTTTTCTATCAGTATAAGAGATCAAGGCTGATTTATTTACATTGTTTAAATAAATCATTTCTTAATTTAACATCATTATTTAGACAATAATAATTTTAATAATTTTCGTTTGCAAACAAACATTTTTAACCGTGTGCCAAGTCTGAATCTTTATCAATGATTGTAACAGGGAAAAATATCCATGTATCAAGTAATTATTATTCATATTTTATAATTCCAAATTAGCGTGATCTCAGATGCAACTTTCTTGCCGGGGGGGGGGGAGGTATTAACGATGTTATTGGTGATACTCTTCTGTGTTATTTCCTTTGTGGTCGTAATAACATTCTTGGTTTGTTTTATCTGACTATCACTTAGCTATATCAACATTATGTCCCCTAAGGATTCCATAATCTACAGTGTATTATTTGTATTGTGGCGTCGCCAAAATTGTATTTCTCGTTCATCTAATTGCAACCCTTGTTCTATTCTCCCCCCCCCCAACCTTGAGCGTGTTATACATATCATTTGTTAATCCACTAGCTGACAGCGTCACTCAACACTACAACCGTCCGCCCCCTCCTTCAACGTCATACCCCCCACCCGTGTCTCTCATGTCGGTTAGAATAAAACCATTATAAGGTACCAGCCCGTTCCTCATCTCACACCTTTACTGACCCACTACGACCCTTTCCAGCGTCTCCGATCAGAACTTTTTCAGCACAAGAAATGTCTCTAAAACATCAGCTCCAGTTGCTGTAGTTCTGACGGTTAATTAACACACGCGCACGCAGGCACACACACACACACACACAGTACCCCGACGCTTTAGGCTGTTTGAAGAAGAAGTGAACGTGTTGTCATGATCAAAGCTTCCCTTTCTATGGCAGATAGTCACAGTTTGTAACCAGGTTAATAATCAAATGGCGTTAGGACTATAACAGGTCACGGTCAACACGTCAGGAAATACTGATACTTCCGGAATGTCGATAGATGGCGGTAGTGAATGAACGATAGGCGGAAGTATGTCAGGCTCGGCCATTTGTGACAAATTTTGTCCAGTGTTTTAGTTAGTTAGTTAGTTAGTTTGTTTGTTTGAATAAAATGCAGTCATTTATCTTCCTGTAGAATTCAGATTTAAGATAAACAAGATACTAAAAAAAAATTGTATCTTATATTTTCTTTTAAAATAATCCGAGCAACCATCCAACTAGAGAATTGTACAATTGCAATTTGTTTTTTGACCATTTCCTTAATACGGTTTCGTTAAAAATTCACACTTCTGCTTTCTCTAAAATTAATAATCATGTTTTTATTCAACTTTCTATTACGACTACTTCCGCAATTACATTAAATATGTATCCTTTTCAAAAGTGGATTAAAACATCTATAAGCTTTATATTTCTTTATTATCACTCGATACAGGTAATATTGTTATTTGTTTCTATATGAACTCCTGTAATCATTAATATTTTATGTCATATCCCAGAGGTTACCTTTAAAAAAGGAAATCCAGCAAAAACACGTTTCTGTAGCGTAATGGTAACCCATCGAATTGTGTAGCCTTGAGCCATGGGCTAGTATCATACAGTTACCTGTTTCAGGGTAATGTTACTTGTGATGATGTCATTTTCTCAGGGGTCACCCACCAGGTTTTTAGCCCATGTATGATCAGTGAGCAGGCTAAACAAGGTACTAACTCAACAAAGCACTGCGCAATTTCTCCGAGAACATAAATTTTGCCTACTACTAATAATAATAATTAATATTATTATATAATCTTGTCTTATTGTTATTATTAACTAACGATCTAGAATAACCCATTCCGGTATAACTAGTCAATAATTACAACGTAAACACACCAAAAAAAATATGTTTATAGAATCGAACCAAGAACCTATCAGTTTACAATCCACCACGCTACGACCGAGCCACAATAAATCATTAAGAATAGTGCCTTTAAGACGTAGACCACAAACAGGTGGAAGATGTTACCTAGATCTGAATAAGACAAAAAACATCGCTAAATCTAAACATCATGACAACAACTACTAGTACTAATTGTTGTAAATCTTAATTAGACAAGAAACTCGTGGTGGGGGGTCTTATAACCCAATATCCACCTCAGTGCCTTACATTTTTAAATTGATACTAACGAGGCGCTTCCGAGAACCTGAGAAAGTCGGAAATTTATCAGCATTTTTAATTTTGGGAATTACCATGTTTATATATTACATCAGAGAAGATCGTATCATCTTTATGAAGACACGAACCTCAAGGACCACCACTTATGAGATATATTATGTTAAATAAATTGTTATCTTCACCCCCCCCCATACACACACACCAAATTCCGCATAGCTTATTATACGTTACTATACAACTGTATCATCATTAGCTAATTGCGATAACTAATATTCCTTTTCACCGGAAGCCCTTCATCATTATCATTCCTCATCAATCTTCCCTTAAAGTACCCACCTGTTGAACCACACCTCCCAAATGTTTTCTTTTGTATATAGAGTAAAAAGATCACTGTGTTGTGAAATCAGAGTTCATGTGTTATTATATATTATAATGGAGTAGATATTATAATAGCGTAGATAAGTGGAATGTAGTTATATGTTATCGATAAGGCGGAGTCAATAGGATAAGGATTTTAGTATGATTTCGATTCCCTTTTGATGAAGGAAACGTCCTATTTACAGTTGATTATCACATAATATCACCCTAGATAAGAATAGTAGCAACATAACTATTTATCCTGAACCGAGCCCACAGATGAAACCACAGAATAAATGTTAGCTCGATGTGTCCTTAAGGAGATTATACCGATTACTAGATAAGTGAAAAAAATACACACAAAAGTAGTCAAGGGAAAAGATAGAGATCCCATCTTATTGATTCCATTCAAGATGGCCTGTCCTTTTGTAGTTCATATTTTTTTCGGTTATCAGATTGTTACCAATATTCTTCGCCATATTCTTCTTTGGATGTCATCTTCTGATGCTATCTGGAGAATTATTCTGATATTATGATTGATAAGGGTCTAAATTCTATTGGTCGCTGTGTTGGTAAAACCATAAAATAATGTCCACTTCCGGTTGGGCTTAGCCAGTGGAAACTTATGTATAATGACAGGATACGATATATACATATTATGCGTATTTTACCATTTTTCAATTTTGTAGGGGGTGGGGGACTCGTATACTCCATTCAAAATGCCTAACTGCAAGAAACTACACTCCTCTTCTTCCCTCTTGTTCGTCCTCAGTCACCTCATGTAAAAAATCCATCCATCTATGTCGGTCTCATTATCAGTTTATCCTCAAGTTGTCCATTTTAAGAATTGTTTTATTCAAATTACATAAAAAATAAACCAGAACAAATTGTAGATTATGAAGAGACACTAAAATCGAGAACTTAATCAGCTAATCTCGGTATAATCACTTACAGAAGTCAAACGGATCACTTACTCGGCCGATCATTGTCTCTAATAGAACCAACCATCACTGGATCCCGAATCCACTTGTTCTTGCCCGTCTAATGACTAACATATGTAGTTTACGCTAGTAGCTGGGTCTCGTAAATATCATTATTTGTCGAGTGAAGCACAAAACGAATGTTTTATCCCTCAGCGGGTAGTCTCCTAACCAATTATCAATCGACTATTTCATTACAGCTCCAGAGATAAGGTAATATTCCGGTATTGAGGCGAGTAGCGCCCGAGTGACGGTTTATTTAGCGAGGTTTTAAAGATGTTCACTTCATTGGGTACCGTGTTTCCGATGTTAGTGCCCTATAGACGATATCTTATCTTGGATGTTACCGTTTTTCTGGGCTCAGAATTGGGCTGCTGTTAAGATAAATGTGAGTTGGGTACTGGGAACATCGTCTAGAGGCGATCCGTGTAGGCTGGGTCACGCCTCGACTGGGGCGGTAACGAATCTCTGGGAAGATTATCTCCTCTTTACTGGAGCGTGAAATCGTCTTGAGGCTGTCTGCGTCTAGGTCGGCCGAATGGATGCTCTTTATCTGGTAACTTACTTAATGAGGTAACCTCTTATTGTGTGGCCAGGTAGAAGTTACTGACAAAACTCGGTGGTGTTTTGTTCTATACGATTCCATTGACGTGGAATGAGTTAAGACATTTCTCATTTGATGCTCATGGGTATCAAACAAGGTCATAGGTCATGGTGATTAGGGATACATGTATCTCTTCGAAACCATCCTCCTTCGTCCAGATCAAACTACAGCCCCTTTAGATTTATAGCAACGGTTGCGTATGCACGAACCCTAACACGGACACATCAAACTACTCAAGTGAAGAAAAAATAAACCGGAAACAAATTACTACTAACAAAATATTTTATTTACGACTGTTTCCATGTAGTTATTATACTTTCTGGTGTTTTGTGTTTAGACTTTTTTCCTTCTTAGATTACAACTTTGTATCTCTGACGTAGAATACCACGTGACTTAATATAATATATCGATCCGGTACGCAGCCATCTTGTATCAACATCAATCATTCCATAAAGCAAACTGGGGATTTTTGTTGTTTTTCCAACCCAAAATCTTCCCTTTCTAGTTTCCCATTCTCGCACCAAAGGCACGGCTCGGGGTTTGAGTTTCGTCCAAACATCGACCGGTCGTGATTTTGCTGTTATCTGAGTTCGGTATTTGATGTCGAGTCAGATTTGACTCAGTACTGCTGCCGAGTTACTTGGCGTGCCCCCATACCCCAGAAGAGACTTTCCATGACTTTACCTGGCGCGATAAAAAAAACTCCATCAGAGAGCCAAGGTTATATAAATATATGTTTTTCCGCGATGAAGCCAACGCCAGATTTTGCCGGAGAGAAATGCTATCATTTCTGGTCAGTTTAATGTGTGGCGGTAATATTTCTGCTCCCAGGATTCTGCTCGGGTGTTCGACAGAGTTCATTATGCGATCCTCATCTGGTGTATTAATGGCTATTACCAGATTCCAGAGCTGTGGTTAGCCTTTGTAGGTATCCAAATCAATACATCAGTGGACATGTCTGGTGCCAACTGTGGGGGAGTACGAAATATTCGGATGTTATAGCTTTTTCTTGCGCAAACTATCTTTTAATTGTGTGTGTGTGTGTGTGTGTGTGTGTGTATGTGTGATGACGGGGAACGGGGTATTCTAAAGAAAACACTAAAATGTAATAAGCCAAGACGGTAAATGTATATTTTGGTGGAATAAAAGCGTCTAAAAGCTCGTCATCTTCACCTCGAAAATGTTATCCATTTGTTCCGGTTAAGAGAGAACCTCCAGGGCGAACAGGAGGCACCGTTATCACGAAGACAGAATACCGATTGTCAATTTGTTGGCTTCGTTTTCCGTTCGTTTGTTGTTAAAGCCAACGAATCCCGAACTGAGAATCACAAACTGTGGTATTTCCGCTGATTTTTCTGCTGACAAAAAGCCGTTTGTAGTAGACTGGCGAGATGTGTTTATACGACTGCTAACCTGTAGCCATCTCGATGAGGATGATGGTCATTTCGGCTTAGCATTTTCTCGCCCCTGGGACTGAACGACCTATCAATAAAAATAACTGGTCAACATATTAAAACAGAAGAAAACGACAATAAAATAGAAACAAGAGTTGTTTTGTTATAACTGCCGGGTCCCGAGGATATTTCGTTCAGAATATGACCGTCGTTAAGCACAATAGCGCATTGTGTTCAGACGTAATAACTCCTTTAGTGTGTTATACACAAAACAACAAAACAATAACTTATTTGTTATAATGATTGGAACTGGGCAAAAAGGAACGTTTATAGAACCTACGAATGAATGCAATCTGATGTTATTAAGCTACTGAGACATTACACTAGAAGAGAGAGATCTTCAACACATAATACACGTGATCATTTGGCGAGTAAACGATGGCGTATCAGATGGTATTAAGTTGTTATTGTGTTTTTTTTTGGAGGGGGCTGTATTCGTTGTATTGGATGAGGTTCTATTATGCATAATAACACCAATAGATAGATAGTGATGGTTAAATTGCAGCGTATTTCGTAGATTAGCGTCAGTTAACAATTCTGGTAGACGGTTCTTAAGAAGGAAACGAAAAGATAAGTAAACTCACTTGGCTCCTAGCTAATAGCTCCCATTATTGTCAGAGATAAGTTATCAGCTAGAGAGATAAGCGAGGCGTACGTCTTAACAGCAACGTCTGCTCACTTAAACAGATGTAATCTCTAGACTGGAGTTATCACGGTGGACCATAATGATCATGGTTCGATCTGTATCCAGAGACTGGTCCCGGCGCTTGTAGCTAATTGCATTGACAATGTTTACCATTTGTTGGCGTGTGAGCGCGCGGAAATCCCGAACTGGTTAGGATAGTGAGGCATTCCTTGGTCAAAAGGCGAGAAAGTGGAGCGCCTGAATAAATAGATACATAGAGGATTATTGTGTAATTGTTTGACGGACAGGCGACACGTGTACGGCTGTTGGCTTGTTCTTCCTCGGTCTGAAAGACCGCTTTCCTACTGAATTGCATACCTGGCTACATGTTAGCCAGGTATGTGTGTGAGAGCGTGATAATGGATGTCTATGGGGAGGGTTGTCCGTCTATCGGGGCATCAGACAAATACCAAGCTTTAAAATTGGTTTGGGGACGTTTTTTCACAAGGACGAACCGTAGACCAGCCGGTGAAGGTCTTTGGTGATGACAGACTATTTTTTCTTTACCTGATAAATTATCATAGATCAGAGGTTGTCTTAACGAGATTACGTTGAACTAGAGCTAATGACATCGTGAAGAATTACGTAAGGAAATCGACTTAACCATCCATTATTTTAAGCTGTATTTATGTAACCTCTAATTCAAAACAACGTAACATATGGCTCTGTTTCTGCCGACTTCTGCTCTTCAAATTTCAAACAATAGAAAAACGGAAACAGTTTATTATCGCGATGTCAAAGCTTCGGTCACTAACTTAATCCAATCCTCGTGTCTGGCTCCAAGTAAATCCAACTTCCAGATAATAATAGTCAGCTGCCTCTTCTCCGACAGCCTTCGGGTTGAATAATCTCTTGATCTGCGGCAATCCTCATCTTAGATCTGACTGTAAACATTACGATTTATCGAGAGAAGACCAACAATACTCGAACGAGATATAAAAATAAGACAATTTTTGTTCTCAGAAGTATATATATATATATATATATATATATATATATATATACACACACCACAATCGAGTTAGAAGTTGTTCGGTAGGCTGACATTAGTGTTGACAGATGTGTTATTATCGCGATGTTAGTGTTATTTGAGCGATAACTTTGGGGAGCACATCATTGGTGCGTTTTTTTTGGTTTCGTTCTTGACGGACATATCGTATATAGTGAAAGTAAGAAGAGTATACAGATAGTAGACTCATGCTAACTCTTAGCGAAGCATGTCAAAATTCAGAAGTATTTGATGCCAGCGGCCAATCATATGCTTCTGACTTTTGACATTCTGACATCCTGCGCTAAGAAACATATGATGCATATGGGATAATCCATTGACTTTAATTATAACTATTACAGTGTCAGATTAATTCTGTGAACTTGCTACATTTAAACTGTTTCTAGACGAAGCTGATTTTTTTCCTTTACGAAAGGGAGGGATTGGGTAAAGATAACAATCGTAGCATAGATTTAACATAGATATGGATATATTAAACTAAAAGCAATTAAAAAGGGTGATGTAAGTTTAACTAGAAAAAGGGGAAGATCAAATAATGTTAGTGTTTGAGATATTAATATAATGTTCAATAAATGGATTTAAAATAAGAAACTCACGTTACATTCGACATGACTGAATCATAATGTACAAGTTCAAATGTAGCACACTTTTTTATTTTATGTTTTTTTTAGAGTGATATTAATAATGAATAGTATTTGTTTATTAACACGATATTCTGTTATAATTAATAAGTTATCCCATTAATTTAATTATTGTCGACAGGATGCCAGATAATTTATCAACTTAATAATTGCTTATCTTCACATTTTAACCGACGTTTGTCAATATTGTTGTGAATGTAATAAAATAACGTTATTTATAAGTTAAACATTAAAATAATTTGCGTAATAATTGTCTCTATTTGATTACAAATATAAACAATTACGAGAATATTAAAGCAATATCAATTGATTCCCTGCTGCTCTGACCTGATGTTTTGATTGGTTCTCACGACTTCGGATGTTTCTTCCAAGTAATTGGTCCGTTTATTCAAGAAGTTCTTGGATATTTTGACAGAAGTCCAGCACTATTACTCTAAGAATTTTCCAATTTTTTGTTCATTTAACCAGCGATAGGCCAAAATCTAGCTCGTGCACCAGAACCCTGTTTCTCACCTAAAACATAACCACTGAGCCATACACAAACTTTGAAACCTATATACGACAACAGTGAGTGAGTGAGTGAGTGAGTGAGTGGTTAGCTTGTTTAGGCTAGGTGGTTAGCTTGTTTAGGCTAGGTGGTTATCACACTTGATACATATGGCTATAGTGCAATGCCCTAAGGAAAGAGTTAAGCAGCACCGTTAAGAGTTGGATTCGAACTGCCAATTTTGATATTTACAGCACAATACTATAACTAATGTGCTATCACGGTGTCTTGAAATATCGGAGAAAGTAATTAATACACAAAACAATGTTAAATTACACACCTATTTTGTTTTTGCTATCTGTATTTCTGTTGTATTGCCATTTTCTTAGCATGAGAGACTAAAAACGCATGGGAACACACTTTCATATGGAATCACACAAATCGCATGCCGGATGCTGCATCACGCATGCCGCATACCGCGTATATGGAATCTAAGCCTTAGCTTAGGTAATGTGTACAGGAGTGGGTGATGGGGAGGGGTGTAACAGGAATTAAATATTGAGACCATTGCTGTTGACGGTTAAACAGGAAAGATGATCATTTACAAACATCAGAAGCCAACTCTTCTGTCCAAATGGTCTATTTAAACTTATAAACTAGAAGATAAATAAATGTTTAGTTTTCGGTTGGCAGTTACTTTAACAAAAATAACTTTCAATGTTTGAGTCTAGAGTGATCTGTTGTCTTCGTGGGGGATGTTTGATGGACAGTCATCAAGTGGGGCACATCACTTGGTAATCTATCTTGAATCTTTAAGTGCTTTACTAAACGTAGATCAATGGTAAACACACACACACACACAGACACACACTAACTTTGTGGGTAATGTTATGATGCAGAAAAGACTGAAACAGTGAGTCCAAATTAGAATTGCCATTTAATCATAATGATGTATGAAAAATTTGTGTTTATTAACATCTGTGGATAGATAGACAAACAGATAAATAGACAGACAGGCAAATAGACAGACAAACAGATAGACAAGGGATTGACAGACAAACAGATAGACATACAGCTAAAGAGAGACCGACAGAAAAACATATAGATAGGAACAGACAAACATTAAAAGAATTAAGCGGCAGATAGTTTGTCAAACACATACTTGAAAGTATTATCAACTAAATGTTCTATATTTTTATCACGTTGACCTAAAAAGTCGTCACAGTCTCCCCCTCTGGCTTCTCCCTTCGGTTGTTTTCTTAACTGTTTTGTTTGGTTCTCGCCAGGGGGAGCGGATTTCGCGGTGGGTTGAATATCTAAAGTGAGCTATCTATGAAAATGGAGAACCTGGAATTAGCGGAATTATCTGTCACTGTGTTTATTTGTTGACAGCTCAGCTATCAGCTACTTTAGTCGTCAGTTTATAAGAGAGAGAAAAACATTTTAAGTAACTATCCTTAATATCACGGCGGCCATTAGATACCTCCTGGTTTATCATCACCTTATTTCACCTTCGTCAATAATCCATAAGATTAGTGGAGCTTCTATCTCTTATGATACGTTTACCTTCGAGTACGAGACGTATTTCTCTGTCCACTCAGTGGCGACTGTTTTAACTGTATCCAGTCGGGGAGGGAGGGGGGAGTTGCAGTAATTGATATTGTTGTGTTCTGGACACCGTGAGATCCCGGCCAGTGATAGTCTCTGACGTACTAAAGACGGACAGGCCGTTTATTTGTTTACTGGCCCTTTTCCGGATCCAGTCAGACGTGCTTTATGTCGATAAAGAAATCCAGGAGATGATCTCTGCATTCGCGCATGTATCAGTTTGTTTCGGACTCGATTCACGTTGAACCTTGTTTTGTTCGTCTCACGACATTAACAAGACTCGGACATCTGTAACCGATTTTGGATTACTGAGTCTCCAATCAGGTCGCTTAATAAAATAAATAATATTGACGGAAAGTAACTGCTGAATGACCGGAAGAAAGATCTTCCCCTGCAAACATTTATGCGTCCTGTGTGTGTATTCGGGGAGGGGGTTTATGTACGGTTCTCTTTGATTAATCTTATTATATATATTACACTATCATATGCGAATCGTTTATCTAATACCAAACGCCAATTTACGCCAGGTAACAATTTTTTTTCTATTTCGTGGAAGACACAAAACACATTCGTGAATGTTGACTTTGAACATTTACATAATTCGTCCCTCGATGCCTTCGGCTCCAAGTCTCGCTTTATCTCGCGAGAAGGCGACGCAAAATATTTATACGGCGAGGGTAGATTGTGTTTTCGTGGCAGGTGTCCAGTTACTAGCATAAAACCAGAACTGTCTCGCTGTATACATCTACTATTTGCCGTTAAGATGCATCTGGATTGTGCCACAATCTGTATAAAACGAAACCGATAAATCTCGATCCGGGATAAACTGGATTGTGTTTCATTTTGTTGAATAAACGAAAAAGCTAGAAAAATACTTTAGTTTGTAGTGAAAAGCTACTACAGGTGGAACGGGGTGGAGTTCTTATGGTAATTAGTATCTACGATTACCTCACCCTTATGAAATGGAGTTTATGTGAAAATCAGTATACAGCTTTTACTGAATGCTTTCTTTGTTTATTCGCTTTATTGTAATGTTATTTTTAATGGGACTGGGACCCAGTTGGATTGCGGGAGATTAATTCACAGACCTCACCCCCCCCCCCCCAATTTACCATTAACCCATCTGTGGATAGGTTCCAGGTTCTTGTTGCCTTCGTTTCAGGATTCGCTCTTCACCTATTCCTTTTAACGTTTCTTACATCGTCCGGGGAGATTTGCTCACCTTCGCAATCTGTAATACCGAGTTCAGTTTACTTTATTCTCAATATCTGGCGTTGTATATTTTGAACTCTGTAAATAAACGAAGTACTCGCTGATACGTCTCGTTTTGTGAAATTAGAATGACCTTCAGTAACTTTGGCGAACAGTTGCATAGGATAAACAAAAACAGATCTTTTCGACCAACTTCCCAAAAAGTAATTGCTTAATGCTTTTTGAAATCAAGAAATGAATTTATTGTGTAACTACTCATAATTTCTATGCACCAGGAGAAATATCGATACTCTCTTTTTTCGGCCACAAATAATTAATTACTGTCTGCAAAATAACCACATTTTAGGTAATTAAACATTATCGTATACATAATAATATGTTGTGAGACACATAGATCATTTAATTCAGGTGGCCGGTTCGGAAGGTTTACTATACTGATAGATATCAGTGTCATTAATTCTACCTTCGTGATAAAATAAATCATCTCTTTCCGCCAAACATTTTGAGGAACTGACTCTACGTTAAGGCTAATAGTTATGTATGTATGATGTCCTAACACTTGTCTTGTGGCAAAATCTACCCTCAATAGAAGAGTTCTTTGTAGTGGAGTTAAATCGGTGGCACTATTTACCACAATTACATTAACTAACTATGGTGGTAAACATCGCTTCGTCAGCTACGGTTACATGGTAAAACGTCTAAATTGACGTAAACGTAGAGACGCCGCCGTCAGCACATAGACGTAATGCTCTCCGGATGTCTTAAGCAATAATCTGGATACATTCTGGATTTGGAGATTGTTTGTATAATTAGCATCGACTGGCTTAAAGCAGGGTAGCCGTGTTAGTCAACTGACAGAACTTGTTAACTGATTGTAACAGAGTGTCTTACCAGATGTCTGTGATTAGTGTGTGCGTGTGTGTGTGTGCGTTCATCAGTCTCAGGTGTACATTGGATACCAGTCACCACAACACACTGACCTATTAAAGCACCACCTTAATGTTGTTTTAGAAGAACTATTTCAGACACGCCGGACTTTGACACAAATATCACAAGTGAGGCCATGCTCGTGACGGAATTTGTAGTGTTATTGGTTAGATGGCTTATATATGTCATAGTTCAGACTCAAGCCGAAGTCAGAACGATGTTTCATCCCTCACAGCCAACCAATCATTACGTTTGGAGACTGTGTAACCCAATTAGGAACACCTAAAACACCAGAATAACAACAAATCATTATAAAACAATGGAGAATTAATTAACTTATTGTAAGTCAGTTAATGGGGAGTATGGGGGGGGGGTATCCATGATATTTATAATATGACAATAACACTTCAGATCAACTCATCGGTAGATTATATCTATATCGTTGTCTAGAAATAATACAACATCCCGTGATTTAGTATCTGACGAAAAATACTCCTCTCAATAAGTAGGTCACAGAAAGGTGTTATGTATCCTTAATTTATATATCATAAGTCACTAGGGTAATAATAAATGATAATATATCAAATATGTGATGTAATTACAATAATTAATGAAATAAAAAATAGCTTGAACACGAACAGCATTTGAGGAGGCAGATTGTCAGTGGACTAATTACTAATCATTGTATTATGTAAACAACTAATCATGTCAAAAGTATTAACATGAAATAGGATTTTAGAAAATTTGCAAGCTTTCCGTATATGACAATAAACATAAAAGGCATGACATATGTTACTAAATATTCTAGATATTCCCCGAGATCGTTGTTATTGTTGTTGTTTTGACTATTGCTGTTGCTTTTGTTTTTGTTTATGTTCCTTGTAAAGTTGTTGTTGGTATCGTTATTGTTGTTGTTCTTCGTCGTCTTGTTAATCAAACTAGTGACATTTAAATTTTAAAAACATATTTATCAATCTCCACTCCCCCCACACTTACACACGCCCACACTGGGGCTTATATATATATATATATATATATATATATATATATATATATATATATATAAGCCCCATTGCCGAAATTTAAAGAGTAAACATCATAGTCCCACCAATGTCATATTCATAGCCGTTTATGACTCTTCTGTCAGAACATTTTGTGAACACCAACACACACACACACATATATATATATATATTATATATATATATATATATATATATATGCTTGTTCATTTAATTGCTTATTTAGTTTTAAATGTTTATTTGTTTGCTCTTACATCTTACAAATCTATTTCCAGAAGATGTTGACATACAGATCAGCAGAGAACGAAAATCATCGCGAGAAGGCAGTAAAAAACTTATTGTTACCACAGTCCTGGTATGTACTGAATCTACTGATATACTGATATTATGATATACTGCTGATATACTGATGAAGTGACGTACAGATATACTGATACAATAATATAGTGATATACTACTATTCTGACGAAAATAGATGTATATATCAATTGACCTTTCTACAAAAGGATCATACATAATAATGATATATGATATATACACACATATATATATATATATATATATATATATATATATAATATATATATATATATATATATATATATATATATATATATATATATATATATAGAATTATAAAACAACTTCAGCCATAAAAAATTATTAGATCAACCGAAATGGATACATTAATTTTTGTTATAGTCAACCCCTTAGCTTGGCTTATGTGCCTGAAGCAGAACTTTTATTCTCTGGGTGTAGATTTCTGATTGATGACATAGGGTGGGCCTAAGGGCGGGAGGGGCCTTGAATAATGGTACACCTTGTTTTCGCTGATTAAGATCATAATTGCATTCAGTATTTAATTAAAGCAGTGATTGCAGTGACTGTTATTTCTTCCCAAACACCTCTTCCCGTTTTCAACAATCCAAAGAACACCATTGACGTAAAAGACAAGTTCATATATTTAACAGATGAATTGTTAGTAGTCTTGAAATATGATTATGAATTGTGGCTTCTGCTCAAAACCCGAGATAACGCTTTATTTATGAGGCCAGTCCGGAGCGAGGATCCTTTTACTTTATCTGGATTTACTGATCCACGGAACGCAGTGAAGTATCGGATATCGGCCAGTAAGGTACATTGGCGATCGAGCAAAATGATATCTGTATTAGGATAACATTAGGGGAGGAAGGGGGGGGTCATCATTCCCATCCCTCTCGTAAATCGTAAAGGGAGGAATACTCAATGTGCCGGCTGCCACTGCTTCTTAGCGACCATTGTTTACACCGGTAATAAATAAACAGCTGTCAAACTGCGAGTGAAGTCCGGATAAGGTTACTTACCTGGAAGAGTTGATCATGGAAAACTTTGTACTACAGAGACCATACCTGTGTGACATACTCTGATTGGTTTGTGTACCGGAAATAATGTGTTTTTGTTTCGTTTTCTAGGACACCCCGTATATAATGATGCGACCATACTCCATGGGCTCGTTTCTAACCGGAAATGACCTTTACGAAGGTTACATGGCCGACATCGTACGTAACTTATCACAGGCCATTGGGTTTGATTACGTCATCAGGCTGGCTCTGGATGGGAAATACGGCGAGCCGGATCTGAACTTAAACTGGAACGGAATGATAGGGGAAATATTGAGAGGGGTAGGTTTACAAATAGACAAACAGACAGACAGACAGACATATGGCCATATATATATATATATATATATATATATATATATATATATATATACGTGCAACACACGCAAAAATCTTAAATACAGATTGTCTATTTTATACGTGTCTATTATAATATTGATATAATCGGCCATTTTATCAATCGATTAAACAGGAAGCGGATATAGCCGTCGGTCCGATAACCATAACTCCGGAGAGGGCGGAAGTGATAGACTTCAGTGACCCCATCATGACCTTTCGGTCGACGGCACTACTGAAGAAGCCGCGAAAACGAGGCAAACGGAACCGGATAGCAACACCGGAAGACCTCCTCCAGAGTGATGTCATCTATGGCTTAGTCGACGGAAGTATTCTCCAGCGGGTAATGCGCACCGCCGAGGATCCGTTACTGCGGGGTATGTGGGCCCGGATGCAGAACTTCTGGCCGACTGCCTTCGTACAGAGCGTACAAGAGGGAATAGAGCGTACACGACGCCAGAACTATGGCTTTATCGTCGATACCCCGCTAGCTGAGTACCTGATAGGTCAACAACCATGTGACTTGTACGCCATAGAACCGTTCCTCAGCACGCGAAGGTACGCTATTGCCATGCGCCGAAACGACCCCTTAATAGCGGAGATTAACGGTCAGCTCAGACTGATGCACGAACGAGAAATCATGTCCGAGTTTTACTTGAAATGGTGGCGTAGCTCCTGTGACTTGTACGTGCCCAGAAATGAGCCGAGAACCGAGGAGGTGGCGGTCACGCCCACCACAAAATCGCTGACTCGGCATAGCCAGATGGGGCACCGGAGCTCGGGAGCGTCCCGTAACCACGACAACAGAGGATTGTTACTGTGCATCTTGGCGTTCTGGGCTTATTTTTATTCCGTGAAATATCGGTGGCTTCACGAGCCTGGGTCTACTTTAGACACTTAATGTCGCTCGATCATGCGCACTTCGTGTAAATATTAGTCACCTGTGTAAATATTATATTATAGTTAATTTGTATATATTGTTCTCAATGCTAATGTTATTATGTATGGCTGAAGAGAGCGTGAAAGGTTAATGTATCGTATAGTGTATAAATAATGATTATATTGTCGTGTTATTTTGATTAAACTCTGTTTATTCCAGTCTATAAAAAACCCTAAATACTTTCATGTTACTTTCTGTGTCTGGTTTCTTTAGCTGGAAATATTATTAATAACTAACAGCAAAAATTTTACCAAATAGTGCAAAGCACAGGCATAGATTTAGCGATGTTATTATAGTATAAGGACTTGATTATTATAAAGCGGGGAAATAAAATAATTTTCAGTAGCAAGAATAAAATTAGTGCTTATTTCTATTAATTTATACAATAGAAAAATATGTAGCAACCATCGATTAAAAATATATTCTAGACACACACACACACACACACACACAATGATAACATGGGATTGTTAACATATTAAACTTGCCTCAGTATTAAAAGTCGCTGTTCTGGATTCAATCCACTGATATGTTTATATTCGTGAATCTGTGCCATTCCTTATTCCACTCAAGCGTATGCACACAGAGAGAGATTGAATCAAATCCGATTTTATAAAAACTGTTCAGCTTGAATGTCATTGTGTAAAATAGTTATTAGAAATATTTGAAACGTCGCTTAATCTATCGTGTCAAATTTGTGTATACACAAATCAGTTTGCAATAACGTTTTGTCATAACGCCGGTAACATTGTACTTTGAACACGAAATGTGGTTTATTGAAGTTCAATATAAAACAAACGTTATGATGAAGAATTAATCGTATCCTAAATTTGAACATATAATCAGCCATCATTAGAGTTTTTCTACGTCTTGGACATTTCCGGAAGTAGGCAGTATTTCCATTTGTTCTGGTATGTTCTGTATGTATCTGGTACTCAAAGCACGATGTTGTTCCAACGCGGGACCCCAGTCAGAGGTCGGCCGCATTAAGGCCCTGATCTTGTTGCAGAATTTGTGTATCTTTCCGTATTCTATCAGCGCCATGAGTGGGATGAAGATCAAGGACAAGGCCACCATGATGAAACCAACAGCATCCGCGTAACCAGGATATGACGCAGCATTACCATAGGTAATGGGCCCGAAATTCATACACATGGTAATAAGAATGTACACCATCATGACTGGACTGATGATGATCCAGGTAGGAATCCAGTAGTAGTAGAAACTTGCGTTGATCCACCAACCTTTACCGAGCATCATCTGGATGTCATCCTTGAACCTCCGGAATCCGTATAGCCACGATATGGCGACAACTTCGCACAGAGCGACGATAATTAAGGAATATCCAGCCGAGTACCAGTCGTAGAGGTTCATCACGTATACTCCGGCTCTGGTACACTGAGGAAGTCCGATCAGGAAGAGAAGGACACATAGGACGGCCGTCAGGATCGTCTTGCCGTGTCTGTGGATCTTGTTCAGCGAAAACTCGTCAGCCAAAGCGGTGACCACGGTCTCTAACATTGTGAACTGGCTATCCAGGCCGAGTGTAATCAACATGAGAAAGAACAGAACGGACCATAAAGGAGCGACTGGCATGGTAGCGATACCTTCAGGATAGACTACAAACGCCAATCCTGGGCCACTGGCGACAACATTTGATACATCCTCTCCCGTCAGCTTGGCCATGTGACCAATTACGGAAAAGATAACAAACCCAGCGAAGATGCTCGTACCGCAATTGATGATAGTGACGAGAAGAGCATCACGATAACAGTTATTATGGAATCTGTTATAACTCGACATCGTCGCTAAGCCACCGAAACCGACACCGAGTGAGTAGAAGATCTGAACCGAAGCTTCATACCAAGTCTTCGAATTAGTCAGCTTAGACGGGTCCGGCTTCAGATAGAACAGGATTCCCTCCATTGAGCCCTCAAGCATGGCATTCCTTATGCACAGGATGAAGAGGACGATGTAGGGAAAGATGGCCGTGAAATAGACCACTTTCCCGGACGATTTAACCCCTTTACACATACAGAAGAAGACGATGATCCAGGCACCCAGTAAACACAATGCGAGCTGCCACTTGATGGCGTACTGGTCGCTGTCCATACTGCTCGATATGTCGAGAACTGTTCGTTCCCAGTAGAGGAGAGCAGGAGTCTGTTTCTCCGCTGTACAGTTATACAGATATTCATCTGTATCCTGATCTGTAGTCGTAGAGTTACACCAGTCATTGACAGTCTCTCGTACGGCCGAGAAGTTGTCATTACGCTCGATACATGTTATCAGTCGGCCGCTGATGTTCAACCTCATCCATTCTTCCTTGCAGTGCTGCCATGGCAATACTTTGGTAAACGATGCGCAGAGATAGTATACGGTATACGCTATGATCATGTTATAGTAGATACAGACCAAGAACGATATCATCGTCATGGCCCACCCGATACCCTTCATCAGAGGCACCGATTTCCATATCGAGATCGGCCCGACAGAGGCAAATTGCCCGAGCGCCAGTTCCATAAAAAACAGCGGCAGGCCACAAGTAACCAGGAATATGACGTAAGGTATGAGGAAACTCGCTCCGCCATTGGCGTAAGCTTTGTATGGAAACCTCCAAACATTGCCTAGACCTACAGCATATCCTATTGTAGACAGGAGAAAGTCAGCTTTGCCATTCCAATTGCCTCTCTCTTTGTTTTCGTCTTCTTGCCACGACAACAAAATCTTCTTCGGTTTTCCCATGACTACGACCTAGTGTCTTCTGAAACCACTTATGTATCTTTCCAATGACAATATCGCGATATTGGTCTCATCCAAACCAGAGAAGGAATACCTATGTCTCAGACGTCATTGATTTTATACCAATATCTTCCAATTAGCTAGCGGAAGAGTTGACAGTTTGATGTGCATTCATCGACCGATGTTTGCGCTAAGTGCTAAATATTATATTCTTATGCAAACCAACATCGCTGGACGGGTAATTAATAACTTCACAGTTTTGGTGGCAGGTGTCAGATGTTGATTCACTGGATATAATGTTTTCTTTGTGGTCAGTTTATTTCCAGCAAAAAAAAAATTATTGGGGTAGAATATAAGTTATTACAATAAGAATAATTAATAAAATAAACATATCATTATTGATTTTTGCAATACAGTCTACGATAGTACCACACACTAGGAAGACACATCTATGCAATGCATGTGAAAGTCGTTTCTATCCACTCCACTACCTAATTGAATACCCCCGACCACTGAACATTCGACTAAATATTACAGACAAATTACTCCCAGTTCATCATTTAGAGAAGAAAACCTAGATATATATTGAATCGATCATCCAAAATATTGTCTAACTGCTCATGTCCTGCAGTCCTACCTCAGTACGTCCTGGAGTAAACCCCCCAGAACAATAACCCCCCCCCCCCCACAATAAGAGGCCCGTATACACTTGAGCCTGGAATATTAATTCTCATTAATATAATAACACAAAAGAAGAATAAAGAAAATATGATTTAAGACAGAGTGTGCCGTTATGGTGAGCATGTGTTTGGTTTTGTATAGAAACCCCCCAATTATATATAATATGATCTGTGTTTTATAATACTATTACTTATAATAATAATAATAATAAAGATAAATGTACATTTGTAAAGAACTTTTAATATTTAGTGTTCTCTGTTTAAAAAATATATACTGTATTCACAGAAAAGCAATAGCATGGTTTTTGTTTAAACAAGGCTATTAACATGACACAATATACGACCGTTATATTTAGTGAAGAACAAAAATACAACGCTAAAATAACAGAAAAAATTTGATATAATTGTGTGTATAATGATACGTAGATCATCCTGAGACTAGTGTTGTAATAGATATGGAATTTGTTTAATGAGACTCGGTGTATTTTTTAGAACACCTTCACGGAGATGATAATATCGAAACACACCTGCTGTAAAGATTTACATCGTAAGAGTAAGATTAGACCCTTGTGTGCAAAGAGGTGTCAACATTTTAATTCGATTGCTCGATTCAATAAAAAGGTTTTTGCTTTATTGTTTAAATATTAATGACAGTGTTTCTGGTGGTTCATTGATTGAATTGAAAAATATCATATTCTCAGTAAATATTATTAATAATGATAATTTTTTGTATTTGTTCTGTTTTAATTGACTTGTGTCTTACTGGATATGAACAATGAATGTTGATATCCAGATAGCTGATAATGGTAATTAGCTTTGAAAGGTTGTATGAATTATTTAAATTAATGTTAACGTATAAATTATATATTGCATTATGTTATCGCACGCACACGCGCGCGCGCGCGCGCGTACACACAGAAACACACCACACGAAATAATGAATCAGCTAAAAGCTGTTGTGAGCTTTATAATTAATAATGATTATAATATGTTCTATACTATATTATTCTATACTGCCTGTGCCTTATTATACACAGCTAACACACACACACACACACACACACACACACACACACACACACACACACACACACACACACACACACACACACACACACACACACACACACACACACACACATTTATACTCCTGGAGTCGTTTGTTACTCCGGCAGGCATCTCCATGGGTATTAAGCTGCGGACAGAGTTTTTTCCCATATTATGAGTAATTAGATTACACTGATATAGGAAATTTGTTAAATGTATAGCTATTATAATCCCGACGTGTCATTCGCAGTATCGGAGATCTGCTTGAAATCCGCTGTTCTCGACCATGGGTCAAATAGATCAAGTGGATAGGCGCTTTAATTTAGATCCCACCACACCTAACTGCATATACTTAGGGACGCTAAATTAAGCGTGAATGAACGTTCCCTTAGTGATGAACGGAAACGTATGAGGGTTAGCTGTTAGGTTCCAGTAAATCGTAGTGTTTACTCAGGTTTGAGACGATATTTCGTTCTAGTCCAGTAATAATCCATTGTGCGGTATTGCTACTTTGTTTTTATTTTAGTTTAATCGCTTTAGTGAGTCCATACTGAGTTAGTGTACATTCTCTTTGTTATGAACAAACTGTAATGTTTGTTAACGCGCTGAGGGTATATATAAGGCTTGAATTTTCAGCATATTTTTAGCCTTTGATGCTTCAGTGTTTCAATTTTCATATTTGGTTTACCTGTCAGGAACTATATGGCGGGGTCTCCAACAGTTCACCACCATAGTTTAAAAGGGGAATTAAATATTAGGCTCTACTGATATTTAATAAATAATTGAACTGTAGGAATTAGTACTATGTTATCTCACCCTAGACTTATCATTTGAAGTAGGAAGACCACAATCTAAGGATCACATTATACAATATGGACCCAAGCAACAAGATATCCCATTTTTTTAAATATACCAAAGAGCCCAAAATGTGACATGTTCTCTAGTGTATGGCTTATTAACTATGTTTACTGCTATAACACACATAAGTCGCAACTACATGTTATTGTTTATATACAAAATCCCACGTGTTGCTAACCATATGGTTATCATACGGAAGGACATTTTACAGTTTTGGATCCTTTTTCTCAAAGGATATTTTTCGATCATTTCTCTAGACCGCCATCTTTGTATTTAGCCGATACTCCACCTAGCGGACTGTTAAACAGTTATGTCCAGTCAACTACAATAACAACGGATGCTTTATGCTTTATACGTAGATATAGAAATGCGATTTGTTGTCTAAGAGACAACATCTTGGATTCAAACATGAGTCAGTATGTGAAGGTTTGCTTTGTTTAGGCTTACATCGAGGACATTAGGCCGAGGAGAAACTCGCTACTGAAATGAATTGATCTGGATCTATTTAATGTATCTACGTCGAGCTGTGATAGCGCAGTTAGTTATAACCTAGGACTTATAACCGAAAACGACTGGTTCAATCATCCAGAAATGAGAAACTGATAGGACGTGGTGGCTATGTGTCTGAATCACGTTTTGCGTCTATAATAATATCAGCATGCGTTGTATGCTCCCTTGGGAGTTGAGCTGGGTGCGGGATTGGCACAGGTCTGAATCAGGAATAGTGAGAGCAGCTCTATAAATATCACGTATTATTATTATTATTATTATTTATTATTATTATGTATTAACATGTATGAACATATCACATAAGTATGCCGAGCTGCCTACTAACATCTTAGGAACACCCACTGTTTAAAAGCATTCTTGACACAATAAACACTTGTAACTGTAGTCCATGCCTTTGTTACATCTCGTATAGACTATTGTAACTCCCTGTTATATGGCATATCTGATTATAACATTAATCGCCTTCAGCGAATTCAGAATAGTGCAGTTCGCATTGTAACAAATACTAGAAAATATGATCATATCACCCCAAGTCTTAAAAAACTACATAGTAGACAGCGTATCCATTTTCAAGATTTTCCTAATAACTTATAAATCTATAAAAGACATGTCACCTAAATACCTATGTGAACTGGTGTCGATTAGAAAGTCTTCCGAAAACTCGGGTCATCTAGTCAGATACTATTGCAGGTACCAGTGTCTCGGCTCAACTCATATGTTGATTGTGGGTTTAGTGTTGCAGCCCCCACTTTGTGGAATAGGTTGCCGGCAGATTACATAAATGCGTCGTCTCTTGAATTGTTTTAATCTGTTCTAAAAACATACCTGTTCAAGGTCGCTTTCACCGATATATAATAATTATCGTTTACATATACACATCTTATAGGGTTTTTACAGACATATTATTTTGGGTATTACTATATTATATTATTGTATTAAATATTGTTTACAGCGCCTTTGAATGGCTCCTGCTAGTAAGGGCGCTTTATTAAATACACATTATTATTATTATTATTATTATCTGAAATGGTGGTGATTGTGACATTAGTTGAGACTATAATTGGGACTAATATGTTTGCTCATTAAAATTCTGTTTTTATTATTATTCCAAAACCTTAGTTATATGGGCTAAATCCCAAAGTAGCCCTCTACGGGAGCAAGCTTTAAATGCCGAACGGAGTGACTCATCATATTTAGTGAACAATTTCAGGATATTTGAGTAGTTAAGATATATCATCACCATAATAATCATCATTATCATCATCGTCGTAGTGATCATCGCAACTTCAACATAACTATAAGAGAGGATTAAGTGGAATAGAAACGGCACAATTATAGTAGTACATCATTTGAAATAAATAACAATATTTACTATTATACTACAAATAAAAACAATTATTAAACATAACTAAAACAAAATTTAAACCATTTCCAAATATAGATTATCTCTAGAATCTGACAGACCAATGTTCCAATAGGCGGATATTACGGCCTTTGTCTATTGAACTGATGGTCGAAAAACCCATAGATAATAAAATATTGTGATTATTAATCTAAATATTTCATATTATCCTTGGCTTGAGAATTTATTTAATCATCAATGAAGAAATGTATTTATCAATAATAGATGGTATGTATAGCTAATGAATAGCTCTATCAAAGTAAAATATTCAGATGATCTGACTCAAAAAGCCCGTACCCTTGAGAACCCTCTACACAGAAGACAGTAGCTACGACTATGAAGTTTAGAGGCGACATCCAGTTAAACGTTATTTGGATTATAAAGGCCTCACCGTTATACAATAGATATCGGATTTCAGGATCTTTTGGACGAAATAATGAATTTTAAGGACTGGTATCCAGACAACTTGATTTTGTCGACAGAGTGTCAATATATTGGGCTGTGAGAACGTGGGGCTGTCAAAACATCTGACAGTTGGAACATTGACTTGTCAGAACACCGTGTTTACTTGAGTTGTTTCAGAGGTGGTCACATCTGGATCATATAGCCGAGTGACTACTAGCTAAGGAACGACGATATGATGTCGGATAGTTACTACCAAACTTTAAAACTATAAGTAAAAAATCCAAATCAAATTGCATTAATTTTAATTCAAGTACACAAAAGATATATTATTGATTAACGACGATTACAATTGTTAATAAATTAGTCTGTTCGTCGGTTTGTTTTGATGAGATAAGTCAACTTCAGGTGAAACATAATGAAGAGAAAACTTCATTATAGCGGACCAGGTGGCCATCCTGAATACATAACAAGTATCTCTTCACTGTTGGCTGCAAAATTATATATATATATATATATATATATATATGTGTGTGTGTGTGTGTGTGTGTGTTTGTTTGTTTTTGTGTTGTTTTGTTTGTTTTGTTTGTGTGTTTTGTTTTGTTTGTGTGTTTTGTTTTGTTTTGCTTTGTTTTGTTTGTGTGTTTTGTTTTAATTTGTTGTTTGTGTGTTTACTTTGTTTTGTTTATGTATTTTGTTTTGTTTGTTTGTTTGTGTTTTGTTTGTTTGTGTGTTTTGTTTTGTTTGTTTATGTGTGTTTTATTTGTGTGTGTGTGTTTTGTTTGTGTGTGTGTGTTTTGTTTGCGTGTGTGTTTTAGGATGCATATAAAGAGGCAACAGGCACAGAGCATCAACATATCTAAACATCCTTCGAGACCTACCTCCATAAATCTAAATACAACTATACATACATTAATCTAAAAATAAAATGTTCCATACCTCCACATATTGATAAATGTGTGCGTATACCTATACATGTGTCTGGTCTACTCATCAACCTGTGGGAACCAGCTAATTCGCTTTTCGTAGGCGACAAATATGTCACGCCCACAGGAAAGTGGCTACATGCAGGCTACTTACAAAAGCGGTTCGAATAACTAAATAAATCCTACCTATATGAACCATATATATCGGTACACGTCCGATTAGTCTGGCGTCGAAGTTCTCTAACCTAAGAGAAAGGTTAGGCCTTTTATATAGCCTCAGCGTGTTAACAAACATTACACTTTGTTCACCACAAGAGAATGTACACTAACTCAGTATGGACTCGCTGAAGTGATTTAACTAAAATAAAACTAAGTAGCAATACCGCACAATGGATTATTACTGGACTAGAACGAAATATCGTCTCAAACCTGAGTAAACACTACGATTTACTCGAACCTAACAGCTAATCCTCATACGTGTGTGTGTGAGTGTGTATGTGTATATATATATATATATATATATATATATGTGTGTGTGTATATATGTTTTGTTTGTGTGTGTGTGTGAGTGTGTATGTTTGTGTGTGTATGTATGTGTGAGTATGTGTGTGAGCGTGTGTGCGCGCGCACGCGTGTGTGTTTATCAGATTGTATTATTAATAAAATACTGTTTAGAGGTAACCCAAATGACTAAATACCTTTTAGGATAGTTCACCAGAGTTTGTTTTACCGATACTAACCTACATAAATAGTAGATTCTGTAACATCTTGTTTAGGAATTATATAAAACACATCATTCCATACTGTACATGTTCCTTTTCTTGGTTCTTTATTCGTCCACGTTATAGACACAGCTCCACAAACATCCGTCAGCTGAACAAAATCAAAGTATTCGTACGTGAAATTATGTTTATAGATAAATATATAGATAATCAGATATTATAAATTAATATATAAGTTGTCAACGAATTTACGTGTGTATTTAAATATTGTATTTTTAATAATCTTGATAACTCGTGAGGATACGATTTTTGTATACTATTATAATTAGTAAAAGTCTCTACTCTAGCCAAAGTGAATCATTCTAGTATGTCGGTACATCGACATGTTTACGGCTCCAACCTTTTCAATAGCAGCCGACATCCGACACTACACGTCGCCTATTTCATCGACAGAAATTGTGTAGAATTTCGGACTTAAGGCACGTTAAAGATATCTTGATCCCGGAACGACCCACTTTTGACCAACATCGCCGACCGACCCACTTTTGACCCACATCGCCGACCGACCCACTTTTGACCCACATCGCCGACCGATCCACTTCTGAGGGCCTACCCAACTTATTTGTTTTTATTTCCCACTCGCGATATTTCCGCGATTTCTGTCTCAAAACTTAGTTGTCGCACTAACTGTATAGTTTACTCTTTGATCGCTGAGCGGCAGCAATGCAGTGATATAACACGGTGTCTTCGTGCGTCGTCAAAATATGGCCTTCGTCATTCTACAAATCCTCGGTAATGACGTAGTAGAAAACCCTGGCTGTAGCCGCAAGTTCGAATCTTTTCTTCGCGTTAAAGCAGCTTACTGCCAATGAACCAATTTGTCTATTTATTTGAAGGCTGGGGGGGGGGGGGTTTCTGAACGTAGATAAATCATTTGGCAAATGGAAACTTACCAGATTATTTATCATACAATCAGCAGACATAAGATAACGTGTCAAATGAATGGCTTCAATGTGCCCATCGGTGGGTGAATTGGCGATTTTACATTTCAAATTATCCTATAAAGAAACATCAACTGAAAAATATCTCAAACTTATAATTAATACTTAGTCACTGGCTGCAAGCCACTTTAAACATAGAACACAATGCCAGAAAGTGACGCATAGTTTCCTTAGATTTTGGAGAATTTTTTTTAATAACAGCCTACCTACCTATCTACCCATTTTCAGGGGGAAAAAATGAGAAACAAGATAATTTAGGGTACCTTAATAATATTTTGTGTCAAACGCTTAGATCATCCCCAGCTCGCTGATAAATAAATGTTTTGGTTGATGACATATTAAATGACGTCATCGAACTTACTTGGGTTTTCAGACAATGTAGAAGACACCGGTATTCAGTTGTATCACTGACGATGTAAGCTATCCTTCCAACCACTGATAGTCCAACTCCTGTTGTAAATATCTGTTCGTCCATCTGGTTTGATCCAGTCACATCAACAGCATACATCAGAACAGCCAGCAATGTTATCAGTACCTTCCTAGTCGGCTTCATGGCCATGTTTATAAAGAATACATCTATAACAGAGCAAAATATTCTTAAAGCGTTGTTGGTGGTCAGATAAAAAAATAGATAGAATGATGCTTTAATTGAACACAGATAAGATACTTGACAATGTGACAAATATGAAAGGTCGCCGCCTTTGGGACGTTTTTGTGTACCTTAATTTTCCTGACTGGGTTAAACAAACTCCGAATGTAAAAGGCTGAATTTAGCTGAAAGTTATAAAACTATGACACAGGCTTAGATTTAAACCCAGGTCTTAGACACACGTGACCATGAGCACTATCACTTCTGCCATAGAAATGTCCCATTTCCATTCTGTTCAACTTTCTGTGATAAAAGTGAAGAATTAAAGATGGGATAAATAAAGCCCTGACGATTACATGTACGAGTAGAAAAACGTACGTATGCGCGCGCATGCACACATGCGCGCGCACACGCACACAAACACTTACCTGTCGTAATGTGGCTTCTTTAATCCAACTATCATCAAACACACAACCAATAATTAATAGATATAGTTCAAGTGCCATCATCATATAATTAACATATTACCTGTCGTACCAAGACTCCCCCTTACCTCAACCCCAATGTCATGATTACGGATACAATAGACTGATTGATAGGTTAATGACATGACATCGATGATGATCATCATCAAAGTCACGGAAATTACAGATCATAACCCTAAGCTACCACTGATTGGTGTCTTGGTGAGATAAACACCAGATAACAATCTGGTAATCGATTTCGATCAAACACACATAGTTCAGCGGAGGACATAGGCGCATCTCTATTTTCGCCTCGTAGACAGTGATTCCGGATCGATAATACTTCAGGATATTACTGACAAATAAACGGCCGTAAAAGGGTGTTAGGTGCAGATAAGGGGCCACATCCACAGCAATAAACAAAACAAAATAATATTAGTGGTAGAGTTTGTAAATTCTTACCCACGAAGAGCGTGCTCTACCTATCCCAGCAATTCGATGGACGACTGTACAATTATTCATTCAGGATCAGTCTTCTTTGTTGCTGAACTAAGACATCAACTGAAACACTGTCATCTACGGAACTACTCCAATTGAATTTAGTTTTCATTGATTAGTTAATTATTCCAATTTTATGAACGATGTAAAAAGGTTTTTGTTTTTGGTTCATATAGTTCTTGATAAAGATTTCAATGTTCGTTATATTATAATATGTTGTACTATGTCATGTTAAGTTGTAGTATATCAAACATTCTGTACTATATTATTTTACTTGATATCATATCAGTTGGTATTGTAGTATGTAATATTTCAGGACAAGTTATACTACGTTTACATACGTTTACATACGTCATAAATTATTATTCCCATTGATCATTTATTTCTCAAACGACAATATAGCCTCTAAATCTTAAAATACTATTACAGTTATCGTGGTAACATCTTGCCTCCTCACCTACCATCAGAGATGATATTCTATCTGACTACAGGAGTACCGTAAAATATCATATATCTGACACGAATGAAGCTGTAACATGACGGAACATTCGCACAATGACATATTTGTTGTTCTAGAAGTAGTTGTCAAAAGCACAAACAAATCTTCGCGACAAAGATGAAATATTTCGCGTAATTATATCTGGTTGAGATACTTTCTATTTATTAGTCCATTATTATCATTGGCGGCACAGATAATTTCGAGTGGTTAATTCAAACTTTGGACGAATCATCAGGGGAACTGAAATTAGTCAAGCGACTTTCATGCTTAGATGTGTGCAATATAATTTGTGTGTGTGTGCGTGTGCGTGTGCGTGTGTTCTCGCGCATGTGTGTAGGTGTGTGTATGTGATTATGTATGTATATGTATGTGTGTGTATATACATACCTATATATATATATATATATATATATATATATATATATATATATATATATGATTGTGTGTGTGTGTGTGTGTGTGTGTGTGTGTGTGTGTGTGTGTGTGTGTGTGTGTGTGTGTGTGTGTGTGTGTGTGTGTGTGTGTGTGTGTGGGCGTGCGTGCGTGCGCGCGCGCGTAAGAAGATTACCTCAATCTTTATAACACAACAAGTGTGACTGAATTATTTAAATTTTGTAGTTGAGTCGAGAGAAAAATAGTTATTTCCCAACGTGTTTGGATATGCATATACTGCAAAAATGAATTATGCCATTAAAAATAAATACACGAATAAACAGTTATTGTGTAGGTTTCAAGCTGTGCAATATCATCCGAGATAGCACACCAACTTAGAACCGACGTCACGTTAGGCCGGCAAGGTTGTAGACTATTTGCCAGCATTGAACCATTGTGGGACCGATGTTGGCTAATATGAGGTGCGCCTCATGTAGGCAAAATATGTTAGAATGAAACGCCACACCAAGTGACCTTTACCTTTTGTCGGCTGAATGGTTTGTTTGTACTCTGTCGGGTGGTGCCTGTATTTACTCTGCTGGGTGGTGCCTGTATTTACTCTGCCGGGTAGTACCCCTATTTACTCTGCCGGGTGGTGTCTGTATTTACTCTACCGGATGGTGCCTGTATTTACTCTGCTGGGTGGTGCTGGTATTTACTCTGCCGGGTAGTACCCCTATTTACTCTGCCGGGTGGTGTCTGTATTTACTCTACCGGGTGATGCCTGTATTTACTCTGCAGGGTGGTGCCTGTATTTACTCTGCCGGGTGGTGCTTGTATTCACTCTGCCTTAATGATGTACCTCTGACTTTCGTGACAAGTAACACATATTTAGGTGTAATTATACATGACAAACATCAGGATGATGATGATATCATGACATATGTTAAATCACTTTATTCAAAAGGGAATATGCTTATCAGTCGCTTCAAAACACGTTCGTCTAGTATTAAAGTAAAATTATTTAGATCATTCCTTTGCAATGCCTATAGCTGTCATTTGTGGTCAACGTATAAACAATATACATATAAGCGTGTTGTAGTGGCCTTTAATAGTATATACAGAAAATATTTGGTATTTAAACTTTATAGTTTTAAAACACGTTTAGATGCTACTAGCAATTTGCTAGTACAATGTATTGTTTCTATAATTTGTTAATAATTTGTTATGTGTATTATATACTTCACTGTATCATAATTCATACGTATATGGAATTTTATATTCTGAAATAAATTTATTGAATTGAATATATCGTTGGCATACAATGTAGGACTTATGTTGGTCCAGCAATGGATATTCACGCCTAGCCCCAAGGACCCCCAGTTCGAACCATGATAATACCTTAGGCTGTACGTGGTTCTAGAGTCCCGATACGTGCATTGCGCAAATACGTTACAATGTGGCCTCCTCTAACTAGAATAAGCTTATATAATTTATATATTTTTTTGAGTACGAAAAACCAATGTAACTAAAAGTGTACATGTGATTGTGAGTGCACCACCAAAAAATCCCACAACATTTGCATTTGAATGAATTAAAGGATATCTTATCAAAGATCTATTTTCAATGTTCTATCTTAATTCTATGGGCAGGTTATCGTGGTCTTAGAGGTAAGGAACTGGACCGTAGATCGCTGGTTGTTGGGACGCCTGTCATCACGCATATAGTTCATGTCCGATGACTCGTTGGCCCAATTTATACTTAGACGTGCACAAAGGTGGCCTGAAACAATATTCATTTATTGTCAATATTCTATATGTATGTAACTCAAATAAATAACCATTAAACGTGGGTACCCTAACCTCTCACCTGCATTTAAGTAGAATCTCCACCTGGAATGCGAAATCCA
This sequence comes from Paralvinella palmiformis, assembly GCA_025642065.1. Classification (NCBI taxonomy): domain Eukaryota; kingdom Metazoa; phylum Annelida; class Polychaeta; order Terebellida; family Alvinellidae; genus Paralvinella; species Paralvinella palmiformis. The sequence goes on along the minus strand of JAODUP010000095.1, from coordinate 735,760 downwards.
GATAAAATGCTATTTGGTATATTTTCACAATTACAGGCAGTCCATGTTCATTCACCCACATGCAGGTGAATGTGTTAAGTTCATCCAGATTCAAGTAGACATTTGTTCCAAGGTTTTTGATGATTTAATATTAATTTAGACATTTCAGAAATTCAATATCTGTTTTAAAAGATTTTTTTTAAATTTACCGTAAGGATTTTTAGGGATCTTGATTGTTGAAATTCATTAAGGAGATCTTTCCAGTATATAGACCCTTTGTCGTTGATTTATATTGGTGCTATAACTGCTCTTCTGTGTTTTATGTGTGTTGTTGTTAACTTGTCTGGTGCTATATCTGTGGATATCAATGTTTTGTGGTATTAATGGAGGTGGTAGCTGGTTGTGAATTGGTTTTGTACATGAATTTACCAAAGTGAACTCTATGAATATCTTGTATCTTAATTAAGTCGGTTTAGTTCTTTGAAGAGGGGTGGTGTATATTCATTATATTTTGCATTTGATATTACATTTATTGCCGTTTTTTGTATTACGCACGTTTAAGGAACAATTTTGTAGAATTAAATTAATAAAAATGGATAAAACTTTTGAATGCATGTTGTGTTTTCATTACTATTAAGGACCATCATTGGACCAACGTTGTACCAATGATGATTTGCCAACATTGGACCAACATTCGGCCGGCGGTCAAGACTATGCTGGCCCAACATAGTATGCCATCCATGGAGTAGCGTACAACATTGGACCATGCTTGATCCAACATTGTTGTGCTATTAGTTCAGGATATTTCCCCTCTAGAGGTCTACATGTCAATGATAAAGGTGTTCTCATCCGGATCACCTCTTTCGTGGTTCGACGTGTTGTTCTTACATAATTCCCCGCCGTAAACTGGTTACTGGTAATCTTAATTTGTCTTCCAAGAGTTCACTCAGCAAATTAGGAAAAACATTTCGTACTCTCTCAGTCTGTCATTTTCATATAAAAGACCGCGACATTATCTTCAAGAAGCAAATGAATGAACAAAATCTTAATTACTGATAGTAAAATTTGCATTTGATGCCGATGATTAAAAAGACCTGATTGATTGATTTATTTGATTTATTTAAAATGACCTAAATACAACGATTATCATAGATATCATAGTAAAATGTAAATATCATAAATAAAATGTACCCATCATAAAAAAAGTCTGACACGAATTGTAAGTGCTAGGAATACCATAAACTTATTTCAATAGTGAATCTACGACTTTAGCTGCATCATTATTGTGCTTTATCCGATTATCGTATATGTACTGTCGAAAATCACACACACACACACACACACACACACACACATATATATATATATATATATATATATATATATATATATATATAATTACAAAACTTCTATAGCGCCAATATCCTAAAAAAGAATCGAGTGGTGTGTGTGTCGAGTTGTCCTCTCACCGAATTAAAACATTTCACTAAATAGTATAGTCAGCATTACTAAAAAACTGGCAAGATGGCGATGGGAAGGAAAACAAACGTGAGATTTAACGATTTTTTAGATTATTCTCTTTCATTTTAACTTATTCACTAACTTTATATGAAGCTGAATATTCTGTTTACGTTATTGTGTGGTTGTTTCTTATGTTTGACTGCTGTAATCTTTAGATAGCGAATCATGTGCTATCACTTTGTCTGTCTCCGATCGGCAACAGCCTGCCCTGTACTGCTGTAGCAGTGTAGGCACTTTCATAAAAAAAAATTGGTAGTTTGATAAAGAAAATTATACAAACACAAAGAGCTCAGTTTCTATAAGCATATATAGTTTGAATTATGTCAATAGGTAACATGTAAAGAAAGTTATACATATTTTATTCAGATAAATCTCATGAATTTATGTCTCCATTTAGTGATTTACTATTTAGACCTAGCATTGTCGTAATTGTGACCGTCATAATAATAACATCTGGGAGACTAATTCAAAAGTTATCGTCAATAACTTTTTTTTGTCTTCAAGTACAAAACTACTTAGTCTATGGAAGGGAAAAACATGTCGGTGGCAGATGATTATTTATGGGAGTAATGAGCATCCGAAAATATGCCATACATACATTTCAATGTCAATTCATGAAAAATGGCTGTATTTCAACAGATAACGAATCACGATAAAGTTGTTTATTTACAAAAATGACAACATGATTATGTTAGCAGCGGTCACATGTGGCCATTGTTTTTTTTTGTGACGTTCGATCATGACATTTATGAAAGTGCCTACAACAGGGCACAGGGGTTGATCTAAATCAGTAAATGGCTCTGGTAATCTTCGCTATCCCGCCCATTCGCCAGTGAAAAAGCATTCCTTGGTCCATTTGCCACTTATACTTGAGCCTTAATAGGCGAAACTGATTTTCAATTTTCGGATGAAAAAAATGGACCCTTCTGCAAATTGGCGCAGCGCAAAAACCACAACAACTTAAGCTGTGATTCCATATATGCGTGTAAACATGAGTGTAATTCCACATGTGCGACTGCATATACAATTTGTGAATGCAACAAAACAGATCACTTCATGTGGCGATTGGTGCTGTATCCAAAATTTTATGACTCCAGGTCATAAAATTCTGGATTAAAATTTAATCATCTGATTCTAGTGTCCAAGAAAAATAGGTGAGAACCACATGGACACCGCAATTTTGTATTCACATGCCGTGTTACGCATACAGCTTATATGAAATCTCGGCTTTACTTCATAAATACAAGCATCGTCATGTATTTAAGCTGTGAACAGTGCAGATGCTAAGCAAAACACTCACTTACATAATATTTTTCAGTTCCCAAATATTTATTTTTATCATTTTAAATGATTGATTTAATCAATGATATATACAGTAATATATACAACATTGATTTATATAGTATATACTGGAGGTGTCAGTACAAATTAAGTTTTACTCTGTTTTACTATTTATATTCATCCGTAATGAGATAATTAATTGTAGGATTTAACCAAATAGTAAATTAAATAATTCAAAATAAACCCACAAAACATGATCTGTTTGTGCCATTACCACATTATTTCACAGCAAGCATAGAAATAATTGAATATATTGAAAGTCTTAGGTGATAATCAAATAATCAAGGTTGCAAAAAAATCCTGATTAATTAAAAACAAATCATATTTTTTCAATTTAAATCGATTTAAAAAAACAACAGTTCCTCAGTTGGGGTGTACTAGACTGAATGTAGAAAAAATGTGTTCCACACCATCACTAGATGTTAACATGGAAATATCCAATTGGGTTTTCTGTGATTCCCACCAAGTAAGGGGTGGCACTGAATTAATTAATTCATTGGCATACATGTAAGGCTTAATTAGGTCACTTTGACGGCGGAAATTGATTACCGAAGAAAGACATATTTTTCCTCATAGCCCATTAAGTCTAAAATATCACGATTTATGGTAGTACCGCTCATTGAGCCAACCTAAAATCTAAATTATTTCCCTGCAGTATTTCCAGGTGACGTTTTGAACGCAGGAAATAGTTTTGTTTTCATAATTCATTATTTGTACCAATGTGTTTTGTATACTGAATTACTGTCAAGGCAAATTATAACGATCGTTTATGCAAACTGTTGGCGCATAGGTAAGACCTCAAACTTAAACTAACGGCATGATTAAACATCAATGAACCGCATATGAAGTCAACAACTTAGAAATAATTAGACAGATCCGGAACATTGACGTTTAAGGTCATGGCGGGATTATCACAGTATTATCGCTCAGCAGACCCCTATAAATCCCACAATGCAAAGCGTGCCTGGTTTGTTTTGGTTTTTGACGTCATCATGCAATGGGTCTATTGCAGCTCAATTATGAATATATATAATAATTAATTATCTAGCGTAAGTAACAATTTATCTAAACTAGAACTTCATTTTTTGTAGTGCAAGTTAATTGATAAATCCCATTGTTTCTAAAATAATCAATAAAAATAAATAGAGTAATCATAAAAAAACAATAAAAATCAAAAAGGTTTATTTTTTTGCAGTGATTTAAATCAAACAACCCGGCTGGTAATAAGTTTTCCTATTTACTAAATTATTATTCTCCTTTAATTACATTTTTTTAATGTTTTTTTTGTTTCCATAGTTGAAACTTCCTCCAGAAGTAAACAGAATTCTTTATGTAAAGAATCTTCCATATAAAATAACAGCAGAAGAAATGTATGACATCTTTGGCAAATATGGAGCAATCCGACAGATCAGAGTGTGAGTATAGTAAAACCTCAGTTATAAGTATGTAGTTTTGAATTTCTTCAGGGGAATTTATTTCAACTCATTCAAGCTCTTGTTTAGTTTATGGCTTTGGAATGTTAAGATATTTTCTGTTGTACCTGATGTTGGAAAAGAACATTTGTCACATGTATATATTAACAAGAATATTGAAATTGGCAACTTGTATCTAGAATGGGTCAGAATGTCTTCATCGTCAATTAATTTAATGGATATTTTTCATAGCTTTATTTAATAAAATTTATTCAAGTCACAAACTGTTAATTATTCAGAACTAAATAACATAAAATGTGTGATAGCTAATAAGTTATGTAGTTTGATTTGTTTAAGATACATGTTTTTAGACCAGTTATTCCCTACAGCTGATTAGTTTAGTAATTAGTTGTTTGTGGGATGTTTACCTAACGAGTCACTCCTCAGTCTTGTGGCCAGTACTCAGACTAACCAAACCAACACACTCAGCATCTAATATTTTTGCTTATTTTTCCTCCTGAATTTACTTGGTATAGTCTGCTAAAATATTTTTGTTATTATTCATGAAATCACAGGGGGCGCACACTGGTTCATGTGTTGATAACTAATCTATTACATTTCCAAACTGGGTATTTTTTTTCAATAATGTGCTATAAGTTGATGGTAAATACATATTTTTTGCCAGAAAGTGTTATATTTAATATAATGAATATTCCATGAAACTCCCAAAAAATATTTATAATAGTCTTTCTCAGAATAACACTGATTGCTGATAACTTGCCCTTTTAGGCAAGCGTGTTTTTGAGATGAAGATTTGCCAAATACAGTTTATTTCCATAAAATATAATTTTCAAAGCCACCTTCAGATTTTCCCTGTTAACAATTCTGTGCGCGCGTGCCTGATAAGCAAGCTAATTTAAACAATCTTTTTCCCCAGCTACATATTATACTTATAATCCATGATGCAAAGCTAGCTGTGAGTGACCTAATGCTGAGATTCCATATATGCAGTAGCATGTGTGACTTTGCAGTATATGTGTGTTTCGGACACCCCTCTCTCCTGCTGACCTATTTTTCTTGGTAAAGTCTGTCCGGGCACTAGAATTGGATAGTTGAATCTGGATTCGACCATACGATTCGCATTCTCTTCATGGAGCGATCTGTTTTGTCGCACATGTGGAATCACGCTCTTACCTTTACATGGTTTCCATTTTTTGTTGGATTAGGATACTGCATATATGGAATCTTGACTTAAGACAACACACCACCTATTTAAATGGTGTCTTCGATAAACGCTGTATTTATTGCAGTTTACTGGCTATGCATTCTTGGTAATTTGAAATTTAATTTATATAGAGAGAGGGAAAATAACTCTGGGTAACTCAGCAAAGCAGCAATGGCCTTCACTGAATAAGCATTTCTTATAAAAAATGTTGATTTTTTTTGCAAGTACATGTTTATATGTAGGCAGGTGAAATATAGGAGATTTAAAAATAAATGATAATTATGGATCAGGTGACAAAACTTTGGGCAAGTGCATTTCCAATCTACTTGCCATGGGGCAACTGAATTGGAAAACAATTCTGGCCCTGATGATGGAAAATCTCTGTTTAGTGTAATGTAAAAAATCTAGGATAACTGGTTACAGAAGTTGTAAACATTTTATGCAGTAATTTAATCTGTAACTCTACACTCACATTAACTATGGATTCAGTGGATACCAAGATATTTGTATATGATAACCTTTGTTCACATTTTACTCTGTTTATTTAATATGGACATTATTTAATTACAGTGGTAACACAGCAGAAACCAAGGGTACAGCATTTGTGGTCTATGAGGATATATTTGATGCCAAAAATGCTTGCGATCATTTGTCAGGGTTCAATGTTTGTAACAGATATCTGGTTGTCCTTTATTACCAACCACACAAGGTAATGCTGTTGTTTTTGTATATACTCAGTTGGTGAGAAATAGGGTTACTTCCTATATTTAATGAATGTTTGAGAATTTTGACCTAATCAAGATATTATTATTTCAAAATTATGTGATTATTTTATATTAAATATTAAATTTAATTTCTAGGTATTTAAAATAATAGTTTGTAGGATGTTCAAGATGTCATATTTCAGTAGTTAATGTATTAGATAATTTGGTCATTGATAAAAGATAGTTATAACTTTATGCCTGTTTTACCTCAAAACAAATTGGACATGTATTACTACTGTATAGACAGAGATTGATGGATATCATTTGTATGTTATATTAGAGTAGAGAAGGAGAGTAATGGATTCATGGCATCAAGAGTTTTGTTGATATTATAACTTTGTTGAAATTGTGATAATTTTCACAAAGAGCTTGGCAATAATTGCTAATTGGTATAAATTAATAATAGTGAATAGAACAGACAATTGTTACTGCACAATTTATAAATGAAATTTTCTGGTGCTAGTTATAGTAAGAAGTAAATGTAGAAAATGTCTTCTCTTAAACTTTTATTTATAATTAGTTTATGTGGTAATGCAGTAAATTACAGATAACAATGATATATGTCTCGATCAATTCAGGTAGCCACTCGTATAAAATAAATCTCATTTTGGTCATTACTATTAGTATGAAACAAATAAAATTGATGAGTATAATAATATTTCATGTTGAATGTGTGAACATCAAATAGCTGTGTAAGGATTCATCAAACTGTAATTTTTGCTATCTATGTATTTTTAGGCTTACAAGAAGATGGATTTACAGAAGAAGACAGAAGAATTAGATAAATTGAAAACGCAACATGGTCTGTCTACACCAGATATAAAGAAATAACAATATATTGTTTGAGTTTTTATATCACATTTTACTAAGTAGTTTCTGCATACATAACATTTATGATTAGAATATCTTTATCATACTTGTTAAAGTGTATAATGATTGGTTATACATATCTGAGAGGATATTAAAATTATAGTGAGCCATTTTTAATCTGATAAACTGTTTTCTTTGAGAAATCATTGTTTCAAGTATATAACAACATCGGGCAGCTAGTTTAAAATATTTTGAGCAAATTTCTGAATAGTTTTCTGTCAGGTTGGCTTGCTGTCATAGATTTCTTATCACTAGCATGGTGTGTTCAGCTCAGTCTCTGTTAACAATATTCATGTTTTCATAATTCATTTAAGCAATTCATTATTGCATTTTTGTCATTTTCCTGTCAAATGGTGTCTGTTTGATCATTTACTTGATAAAAGTTGTAAATAAGCATAGATATAAGTGTATGTTTGATTGTTTTTCACAACTACACACACACACATGTATGCTCATCCCTCTTAACGAAACATTTATTAATTATCTAGTGACAGGATTAATGCAAATATTGTTCTTGATTCTTTTCTATTTTGCATTCTGTGAGATATAACAAATTGATCAGGATGGTTTAAAATCATAGTAAACAATGAGTTTTATTAATTCCCATAGAATGTATATTTTTGTGGTGCCTCTTTTATGACTAAGACATTCTTTGATAGAACTGATTTGACTTAGAATACTAAATTACATGGATTTGTATTAACAAAGACAGAATGCAAGGTATAGGAAAGAATATATTCACAGAATCGATGCAGTGGAGAAGTCTTTATTTGGTCCATAAAAACATTTATTGTAATTAATAGTAGACCATTTGGTGTGAATATATTTATTCCAGAAACATTCTTGTGATGTCTATGAGATGTGACATACCAATCACAATTGCTTTAATCACCTAAAGCTAATGTGGCTGATTCAACTCCCAATTGAGAGTACTGAGTATTAATTGGAAACACATTAATTTGAAATGGCACAAAACTGAGTATTAATGGAAAATGAAGCTAGGTGCCATAGAAGGGGAGTTGTACTGTGTGTGTACTGATAATTGGGGAAATGCATCCTGTTTAAGTTTGATAGTTGAATATCTCCATTATTTAAGACATAAGTATGAGTAACTAAAACTTCTGAAACAATTTTTTATTAATGCTGTATTACATTTCTTAAGTGTCGGGGAACAGAATTCTAAACAATTTCATTAAACACAAAAAGACATATTTGAATATTTCTGGATATGATCGGAAAACAATGAAGTTTGTTGATATTTAGTTTATTGTTACAGGCCGGTATTGTTATAATAATGATAAAAATGTCTAGATGTGCGTTTAAATAAGAATATCAGTGAGCACATATAATGACTCGTTATTACATACGAAGAGAAAATTAAATAAGGGATCTGGAACTCTCTTGAATACACCTAATCAAACGTTAATAGATAGAAGGAAGACAACACTCATCACAGCTATAAGGTATTCCGGATGCATACTAATTAGACCAATCCAAGTTTAGCCTGTTTTCAAATGACCACTCTTATTTCTATATATAAAGTAATACTTTAATAAGTGCAATTTGACAAGACATAGATGTAAGTCGGTGGCTCAGTGTTTCTATATATAAAGTAATACTTTAATAAGTGCAATTTGACCAGACATAGATGTAAGTCGGTGGCTCAGTGTTTCTATATATAAAGTAATACTTTAATAAGTGCAATTCGACCAGACATAGATGTAAGTCGGTGGCTCAGTGCGATTGCGGTTTGGGAACTCCCCTTATGTGAGCCACAGAGTTGGAGAGGAACAACTAGTCCATTACAGAAACTGTGATGTTTGTAGGACGTGGTTATTTGGTTAGGCGAGCCAGATCAGGTAATGGGGAGTTTTGGCTTGATACATAACCGTTAACGGTACACTTAATGGAAACATGATCCTACAATGTATCTGAGACAGGAGCAGCCAGTCAAGGGAAAAAGTGGGAAGAAAACAATCCGGAATGAACTGGGTTGACCCGTATGACTCATCAGAAGATAACTTAAATCGAGAGATAATGGCTGGCTGATACGTGTACAATACAGTTTATTCAACATATTGAAATATGTTATGTTAATAAAATAATGTATGTTACAGTGTTAATATGAAGAAAAGTAGAAAAGCTATTTTTAATTATTCTTAAGTATTTTGGTGTTTGTGTACAATCAGAAAAAGAAGAAATAATTTATGATTAACTGTAATAAACCATTATTGATCTGACAATTAAGTAACAGTTATAGCATATATAAATATATAATTCAATTTTTGAAAATAATCCTTCGTTAATATTTTTTCAAAATGGCATAGCAATGTGTAATTAAAGACTTAATTAATTCCATTCCAGTTATATGCGTACACAAAACAGTTTTGCTTTAATTCATTCAAGCTCAATTTTGTAGCAAAGATTCCTTTTTGATCTGATCTATGGTACTATATTTGTATGCACTATTAATGGTTCCAACAATCGTTTTGTACATTTACTTGTAAAACGCAGTGCTTAGCCTTGTACATATTAATTATTCTGTTATCAGTAGATTGTAAAGTTAACAGACGGAAGATACCCGACAACGTTCGGACATTTATAGAAAAGTCTGTACGGAACTGCCTATTTATAATCATGTCACTAATTAGTTGCAGTGGCAGAGCGCCACCTTACCGGATAAAAATTCTGACTGGCGCCACCTAGAGTTAATGTCTTTCAATAATTGGGTTATTACGATGTTAGTTGTTTTATTTTCAGATTTATTATTGTATAAAAAGGAGACTTTTCTACAAACAGGCATAGATAATCTAGCATATTTTATTTACATTCAAATTTGAGATTTTATTGATACTTAATTATCAACTTCCTATATACCCAAAATGCATCAGTTTTATAGATAAAACCAATCACTGTTTAGAACAAAATAACCCATTTAATTTATAACATTTAAAACCTACCCCATTACCCATGGAATAAGTAGAACCAGTAATAGACGTATATGTCTCTGTTGGTGGCATATATTTACCACAGTTTATTCTTTGTAACGTTTCTCTTCATTAGGTTTAATAACGCCATGATGAATGGCCTAATCTTATATTTGTAAGATGCTATCTCTATAAGCTCTTCATATTTTAACCTATAACTGAAAGCTTGGCTTATGATATAGTGCGCTTTTGTAATCTGAATTATTTTCTCAACTAGTTTGTGGGGGCGCCTCCATAGTCTAACTGGTAGCGCGTTGGATCACAGATTACTACAACCTGAGTTCGAATCTCGGCGTGGGCATATCTGAAGGGTGTTTCATCTTTGATTTCGCTTCATTACCTTCGGAGGTCGCTCGGCCCATTTACCCATCATCATCATCATCATCATCAACCAGTTTGTTTACGTGTGCGCGCGCGCGCACACACACGTCACGAATCAGGTCGCTTATGTTAATCCTAAATTCTAAACAACGAACTTTGACAGGTCTTCTGGAAGTGACTTAGCCATCTTACATGCTGGTTGTTGATGGGTCCATGACCCACGCGCATTAACAAAACATAGAAATAGAATAGTCTGCTCGTATGCCGAGGGATAGATACAGATGTGAGCTTTATTTTCTTATAAATACTTCCCAGATCCTCAAATATTTAATTCTGTTAGACATATGAAGTCACGTATACTGAAATACGCTTCTTCCCTAATATAAGCAGTACTTCACGGATTTAATGGCAAAGTTAGTCAATCCCGATGAATGACTACTTACATAGAAATATATGTATTACTTATTACGTTAAATGCTAAGAGCACGTATATACAAATATTGATCAACCTAACAGACTTACTATTTAACACTTTAATAATAACCCACTGATACTTCAACCAGCCATTACTGGGTTACACATTACGCCAATGTCGAAATATAAGAATGTTTTTATAAAATGTTTTTGAAACCGCACACGTGTAATTGTTGCTTAAATAATTTATTTATTATACAGCTTCATCACGAAAAACTCATTTTTAATTACTGTGTTATTAAATGAGTACAAATTAACACATCAATCAAATTTAAAGCTAAATTAAAATGAGCAAAAAAAATTATGTTATGGGGGGAGGGGTTATGTTTATATTACTATCTGATAAAATATATTTATTGGGCGTAGATTTAATGATAGGAAATATCAATTAATAACTTGTTAATATAGTTTGTCTGTTGTAATAAACTTACTTAATGTTTAGCTAATATATAATTAGTGTTTTATTAGTCCTTAAAAGTAAACACACTTCATAATATCTTATGGAGAGTAATTAATTATTTATGATTTTATCGGCCGCTCGTTATGGTTTCATATTCTTGTACAATGATGATTTATTGGCGCGAATGAGTTAGTCGGAGTGAGCGAATGAGTATCAGTGAGTGAGTGAGTGGGTGTTTTAATTGTTCACTCTTGATACATGGAAGAGATTAAATATATCTCACATATGAAGGTAACACTGGGATTCAAACTCTCGCCTGAAAGTCTACAGTGAAATAAAGTAACAACTGGAAGATACAACAACACAATAATTAATTGTTGCCTTCTCTTGAAATGGTTTTTAGAAGTCTTTTGTTGCTTCACACCGACAAAACATATCATAACGTCTCAAGTTACAATCGAAAGTAAAGATTAATTTCTCGACTCACTTCTTATGGATATAGCTGACATTCTGGCAGTAACACGCAGCATATTTCGTCTTCATCTCTCTTTCCCATAATGCTCAGTTTTTGACAGATATATGAATCATGCTGGAAATAAGTATTACACTTTGTTTTTGTGTGTCAACCCTATTTTACAACCGTAAAGTAGTCATCAAAACAGTGTTTAAACAGTGTTATACTTTAACAATGTGTAAAGACTAACATATTGTGTAACATCGGAAGTAACTATTTAAATAACCGTGTGTTATCACTGTTTCGCGATTATTAATGTGAAATGATACAATCCAAACCAAATTATTCATAGGCGTTAGTTATTGTGCTGCCACCTACAATAGCTCACTTTCCCCCTAGCGATCGATTTGTAAACTAAGGTTGTCAACATGGAGTGTTGTACGTTTAGTTTATGCCGGCTTCAAATGATTAACTACATCGTATTATTAGTGGTATTAGTATGGACAACGGGAATAAAATATGTTGTTGGAAAGGAAAATAAAACTCTGGCTTTTGTTATCGTGGTAAGTAGGAGATTATAAGATTGTTAATGGTATTGACTCGGTCACGTGGAGCTTAATCTTGACACTAGATTTAGTGACACTGACAGTGAGTCAATTACTGAGTTAGTCTAGTCCGTAGTCGTGATTGACTGTAATTTTGCATCATTCTCTATTTTAGTAATATTGTTATAACGTAAAATATTATACTCAAAGAGTGAAAATGAAAGACTTATCTATATAATATCTAGACTAGATCTAGACTCCCTATATTGTCTATAGTGACAGTCTATTACTCTATTAGAGTCTATAGAGTATAGATAGTATAGACTTGAGAATAGAGTAGTCTCTCTCTCCCTGAGCGACTCTCTCCCTCCCTCTCTCTCTCTCTCTCTCTCTCTCTCTCTATATATATATATATATATATATATATATACACCTTGATTAGTTTATACCAGATCAATGCCTATGGAGTAGATCTGGCGACGGCACTGCCTGTTAACAACGTTCGATTTTTGTTATCTATACAAAGATATTAATTAAAACGGGTCACAATATATATAAATATATATATATATACAGTGTTGGAAATTCCCTAAAAATCATCAGACACCAGGCATTGCAAGTCCTAAAAGTTGTCAGCCCTGATGAAATGTTGCCGGCCCAGCTGCCTCAAGAGAATAGTGGCCCAGAAATCACAAAGCAAGCTGGATGTGCACTGTATACGCAATGTATAGGCTTAAAATACTAGTACAGGGGAAAGGGGGCATATTAGTTGATCTTTTATGCATGATTGGGTGAATAATTACCAATGGAAATGTGTGACAAGGTCAAGAAACAAAATAGCCCTAAGCTTATTTTCACTAGGTGAAATACAAATTAACTAATGATTTAGTTATTAAATATACATCTTTATTTTAACATAAAATAAAATATCTTCTTCAATCCCTAAATAAGAATTCTCTTATTTCCAACACTGATATACATATATATAAAACAAGCACACACACATATTCAGACACTGGGACTGGCATTCTGATAAGACAGTATTTAGAATCTAGCATTACAAACATCCAAGTTGTTGGTTTGAAACTGACTCTTATCCCTGGTTGTGGGATATGTTACCCTAGACAGCTGCTCCTCAATTAAATGCCCCAAGTGTGACAAGTACCAAGTCTGAATTGCTCAACTTAAGATACACTGTGACATAGCTCATTTGCTCAGTACTATGATTAAATAGTCACACGTGTCATGTGTGTGTGAGTCTTAGAAGGGGTACTACTTTCAATAAAAAGGACCACACTCAATCTAAGTGCTTGCATTTTCATGTGCTCTCCCTGGTTCATGATCATAGATCATGAAACAAAATCAAACTATTAATTCATGGGCAATATTTAACAAAGTGGCTATAGGTGCGGACCCATAAGCGCAATTGTATAGTTATTGGCTAATTTCTGGCTTCAGGTATATACGTCTATAATGTGTATGCTGTCAGGAAATGTCACAATATTCAGCTTATCAACTAAGCCATGTTTGAATTGACAATTGATTGATTTCTTTTTGTTTCATAATCTATCACAAGAAACTACCAGCATTTTTTTCCAGTATGTAACTTTTTTATTATTGAGTGGCTGTTCATACCGCTTCCCCCACCACTCACAGGGGAGCAGTATGGAAAGATGGAGCCGAAATACCCAGAGGGTGGTCACTGCCAGAATGTATTATATCCTAAGTGGATCTCCAATGTCACCCTTTTTAATTAATTCAGTGGAGACAGCAGCGCTATTTAACGTTGTCAGTCACTCACGGGATACAGTGTTAGTAACATGTTATCTTAGCACAAATACTTCGGTTTAGAGTTAGGATTAGGGTTAGGCAGAAAATGTCCAAGCTTTAGTAAATTCGTAATGTGTCCGGTAGCCGGCAGTGTGTTAGGTTCTACAAGATATTCAGGAAGGTGTGCATGTGTCAGGGTTGTCAATTAACCGGGAGATAAGACCAGGATGGTGGGAATTACCGGGAATTACTGGGAAATTCAATTGAGTCATGAAAAACTCTATATTATCATGATCTGTTAAACAAGCCAACGACCTCCCAAATTGTTAATTGAGTGCCCAATTGGAAGTAACACTGGGTGGGGAATGATATTCAATCCCCAAACACTAGATTCACCATTGAAATCACATACTATAGTGTGGTGGAAGTGTATTCTATCATTTGAGTCAGTGAAATCACATACTATAGTGTGGTGGAAGTGTATTGTATCATCTGAGCCAGTGTTACATGAGTTGTCATCACTTGCATTGAAATTACTTTCTCTACCAGCCAGTGCAGCATCCATGGAGTTAATATTCTCAAACTTTTGACTAATACAGACAAAGTTGAAAAATCGTCTTGGACTGGATAAAGCCTCTAAGTTGGTTTTGTGTTATAGGTGCCTTCATGGGAAGGTGGACATAGATTGGTAATTTGTTTTGTGTGACTCACTGACTGATAATAAAAAATCTGTGAATACGTTCAATAAATATATATACTGATACACATTAAGTTTCTTATTTGTATTATCATAACATGAAGGAATGATATCTTGGTTAGTTATAAAAATAACAATGAATGGAAGAGCAAAACTGAAAAATATTACATTAATAATGTGCAAAAATGTTATTTCCCGGTAGATCTATTTCCCACTTAATTTAGGAGTATTGGCCAGGGTGGTATTTCCCAGGAAATACCGCCCGGTAATTACTACCCTGGTATTTCCCGGACAACCCTGGCATGTGTAGTTGAAGTGCTGGAGCTATAGTTACTTTGGTGTATGTCTGGGTCCAAACCAATAGCCTATATTTTATACCCCAGTTTCTAGTAATATATTTTTAATATTTAATAGTAATTATTTGCAAACTGTTTCTCGTGTTAGCTGCCATTCTCATATTTAAAGTAGCTTAAACAGATGATTACAAAAAGTTAGTATAAGTCCAAAAAATCTAAAACATTTGAGTATATATTTGAATTAAATAAATAAAAAAGTGTTTATGATGTTTGTACTGTAAAAGCTAGTTATAATGAAATTCAAGGGAAATGGGAATTCATTTAGTTATAATGGTACTTTGAGTTATCCCAGTTTTCAAATCTAGATGCCATGTATGTATCACTATCAGATATTACATGTAGTTACCAATGCATGAGCGATAATTGGTGAATTTAAACAGGTTGGCTAACCAATCCAAAGTTAGCAGTTTATCATACGCCACAATACCCTTTGAAATGACAGGTGTCAATATATACTCATCATCTACTCGCCCTACTCAAACCCTAATGTAACAATAAAATTTGATTGTCATTTTCATATTGGTTGTCTCTGTGGTCTAGCAGTAGCGTGCTGGACCACAGATCACTACTACCAGTGTTCGAATCCCGGCGTGGGCATATCTGAAGGTTGTTTCATCTTTGACTTCGTCTCATTACCTTTGGAAGTCGCTCGGCCCATTTAGTCTACCATGTGCACAAAAGTGGCCGTAAAACATCAAGACAAACCATTGCCATGATTGAATGACAACAAAGGTAACTGATATGCAAGCTAAAGACAAGTTGCAATTAACACGATGAGAAGGTTACATCAAACTGAATATAAGGAGGTGTAAAATATAATGTTTTCATATTATTTTTCTATTCTCAGCAAATGAATATATATTATGACAAATCTCACATGCAAAATCAATGCCTAGTATAGTGATCAAGTCAGTGACTCCTTGACATCCAATTGCAAAATTGCAGACACTTAACTCAGCCTCAAGATCTCTACACTCAAACCTCTACACGCAGGCTGGTTATTTCATGCATTTGATTTTGCTACTCGACAAACTGATGTTCTTAAACATGGCCGGAAAAAACAGGACTATTGATCGCTGTTATGAATGATTCCGATGTGGACAATGTCAGGGACGAATGATTTTTAAACGAATGATTGTTTTATTATAAATTGCAATGTGAACCGATTGTCGAATAAATGAGAATATTATACATGTTCATTGTGTTATCAAAGTAGTCCTTTCAGAGTATAATATGAAGTCCTGTACAACTTAATATTTTGGCGACAGGAAATATTATGTCACTCGCCATTTTCACCATTATTTCATATTCGCCAAATTAAACAGATCTACAGTATTCAGATAAATTCCAGAACACTCATTACACTGGTCAGTTGGGTCACGTGGGAAGCTGCAAGTGTTGATTGCGACGTTTATATGTTACCCACAAATTTGATTCATAGCCGGAAGGCATGTGTCCAAGGTTTGCCGGGATATCGCAAGTGAAGTTGTTTGTGTGTTTGTTCTTGATATCTCACAAGTTAATAAACAAATCGTGTGTTTGGTTATTTGATCGGTAGCTGTTGGTATTAGCCTGTAGCTTTGTACTCGTTTTTTTCTAGACCAACCGCTGGAGTACCATGGCACTTACACTAAACCGGACCTTGAAACACTGGTCCCGTGTCCGAGTATTTACTTGAATTTTATCAAATAGAGTTTACATACACTGTGCTATACATTTCCATATAATACTGTATAATACAGTATTATGTGGAAATGTATAGCAGTTAGTACAGACAGAGTTAACCTTAACACACAAGTTCAGTACAGCACAGAATCTGGTTTAGCACCAGATCATTATGGATGGTACTGCAGCGATCTTACTGCATGGTGACAGTTTTGTTGTTCAGCTACTGCTTCAATGATGGCCTGATACTTGCCATGATATTTTTATAGTCATTTGTTGCCGATGGGATCTCCGGTAGGCGGCTTGTACCCTGGTCATACATAGACTGGATACCATAACATTGAACTGGGGATGCTCTACAACACTTAATGGTGGATTGCACTCAAAAACAAAGTCAACAATCTTCTTATCCAGGTCATCTTTAGTAGGCACTGTATAGAACACATGGCTGTTGAGATCAGCTTGATGCTTGGTTGGTCGTGCAGATCCAAAGTGTGAAGCAGCTGGATGTTTCTGTGGGTAATCTCTATGATGATGGGCTTAGGATCAAGCACAGGACATCCTGCACCATGTTGCTGATGTTCACTGGTTCCGGTCCTTGATCCTAGCAATGTGGTTACTCCTTATTTTCACACACAGCTTTCACTGAGCAGTGACCTTTGAACCATCAACAAGATGGGTGAAATGGTTCCAGATAGGATCCTATTATCACTGTAGAAGTCAGACTGGTTATGAAAATCAGACTAACAACCTCCTGTATTTACACCGAAACTTCTAAGGATGGTTTTTCTCACCGTCGCAAGATGCCAATCAAAGGAGTGAGTACATTTCACACCTCTTCAAAGCAGTTTTAGCCACTTCATATGTTCTGCTCTGGGGGATCATTGCAGTCATATTACTCCTACCCCTCTCCATGGCAAATAAAATGGGCACATAATGTGTCTAAACTGTACTATTAGATACAGTTTTGAAATATTATTCTTAGGAGGAGAGGAGAATATTTTTAGTTTTAATCACTTATATTGGCTAAAACCCTGCAACCATGGAAGTGAATGGACGTCTGGTGAGACCAGCTAACCCCTTCTAGTTAAGCTACTAGTTTGTTATATCCTAGTTATATTTATAAACAACTTTTACTGTATATGAACTGTGTCTCTAAATGGGCTGAGGACAATATGAGAAACAATTGGCATGACTTCAAGGAGAGAAACTGATTGAATTAATCTTTTGATTATATTATGTGTATGGATAGTACTGGAATTGGGCTGAATGGCTTCCAGATGAAATCAATGATAATTAGATACCCAAATATACAGTCAAATAATATAGAACTATTTGGTTAATTATGGCATTCAGAGTATTATTAACTGGTAGTGAAGTTGTTCACAGATCTATAGCATATGGGTTCAAACCATGCTTCGGATATATCAGAAGTGTTTTGTTTTTCACTCCCTCTCATTACCTGTTGTGGTCACGTGGCTGATTTAGCCTGTCATGTGTA
The DNA here is from genome assembly GCA_025642065.1 of Paralvinella palmiformis. Lineage (NCBI taxonomy): Eukaryota > Metazoa > Annelida > Polychaeta > Terebellida > Alvinellidae > Paralvinella > Paralvinella palmiformis. The sequence goes on along the minus strand of JAODUP010000095.1, from coordinate 717,478 downwards.
TAAAAGTGACCATAATATAGTGACATTTAAACATTTAGTGTATTTTAATTTCTGCTTTACATTTGTATTACAATTACATTAGAATAAACTTGATTTCAAGCTTTTATTGTCTTTGCTTTGAAAAACTCCCCCATACTATATTGCCACAGCCGAGGTGCGTACCTGTGACCTCCCGCACAGAATAACCGTAGACATAGGTAAATAGTCTCATGCTCTACCTGTGTGACCAATGATCGGTATCAGAAGAACACATAAAATTAATTTAAGATATGTGTTGGGTTGAATGTCTTCAAATGGGCTCTAGTGTTCTAGCTAAACAGACCAATGATGGGAGAGGAGAACATTGGAGTAAAATATGTAATCCTAGGTGTGATTCAGAACATATTGACATTAACCTTATAACCCTTGCTGATATATGGAACTAAGTATGCACCTTTGTAAGTAACCTGGGATAGGACCGGTATTTTATAACATTAATGAGTATCTGCTTAGATGATTGGCATGGAACAATCCAAATTGATCTGAATACAGATATGATTGTCAGTAATTATTTAAAACTATGTCTTCTGTTTCAATGACCTAGACCACAGCGCCTGATGAACAATAAAGCTGTTACATGCCATTCCCTAACTCCCACAAGAACAATTACAAAGAAACGCCAGCTGCTGAATTTAAACATCTTGGAGAATTCTTCTATCATTACCCACCTTTCCTAGTGGATTATGGGTAATTTTGCTGTTGATGAACTCTGGAACTCCTTGTGTTATGCATGAGACTCTGAATCTTGAGGTTTCCAGAGGAACGTTCTTAGCATTTCAATGCCATAATAATAATAATAATAATATATTTAATCAAGCTTCCTAATTAACAGGAGTTATTCAATGTTAGTCTTGTAAGACACATCTAAAAACCCAATTACAAATTTAAATGAGAGAAATTGTTTAATAGTTAAACAAAAATCAGTTTCAAACAAATTAAAACTTTTCAAGGGATGAGATATTTCCAATATCGGTTGGCAACCTGTTCTATAAAGTGCATGTTGCAATAGTATGCACAGTAATTATATGACTTAAGCGAAGACACTGGTATCTGCAATAATCTCTGACTAGATGACCTGAGTTTTTGGGATGACTTTCTAATGGACACAAGGTCACACAAATATTCAGGTACAATGTCACTGATAGATTTATAGGTTATTAGTTAAATCATGAAAAAAGATATGCTATCTAACAGGTAGTCAATGTCGTTTTTGAAGAATTGAGGTGATATGGGTATATTTTTGGGGTATTTGTTACTATGTGGCATGTACTTAAATAATTCAGTATTCACTGAAGGTCATTAATGTTATAATCAGATATTTCATATAACAGGGAGTAACAATAGTCTATGCGGGGTGTAACAAAGGCATGGACTACAATAACAAATGCATCTTGTATCAAGAATGTTTTTAAACAATGGATGTTCTTAAGATGGTAGTAGGCAGCTCGGCATACTGATGTGACTTGTTCATACATATTATTAATAAATTTGTCAAAAACAACCCCTGGATTTTTTTACTCACCCATCCAAATAATGGAATTTTGTTTAATAATTTGGGTGATATCTTCATGTATTTGGCATTATGCAAGTTCCTTTAAATACTGATGTTGCCTTTAGACGTTTTACTGATTCTGTTGGGGTAATAAAAGATTCTGTTGGGGTAATAAAAGATTCCCCAATATGTAATACTGATGTTTTCAAGGATATGACATACTGGCTTCATCATTTAATTTTAGAAGATTCTAGGTTATCAATAGCTGAATATCAATAATAGTCTAGTGGTAGTGTGTTGGACCACAGATAACTACCACCATGTTCGAATCTTGGCGTGGGCATATCTGAAGGTTGTTTCATCCTTTACTTCGCTTCATTATCTTTGGAGGTCGCTTGGCCCATTTAGCCTACCATATGCACAAAAGTGGCCATAAATCATCCATCATCCGTGGAAGAGGAAGAGTTGTGCAGGTGCCTCACTGCAGGTGGTAGTACCTAACATACATATTAGTTGTAAAGTATCCCGAAGAGGACAGACAAATACCAGCCAATGGAGTATTGACAGACAAACATCCAGAATAAATACATAATGTCAATTTTAGTCCTGGACTCAGGAAACGTAAGTTGCTGATAGAATTCAATCAGTTTACTATCATTACTGATTTAATTTTTATTGGTTCGCCAATTCTACAAACATGACACGGATGTCTCATATGAGATTTGAAGATCCACATAGCATTTGGTTATTGTACTGTATTGGAAACCTCTGGATTACAAGATTGAATCATATCAATATTATTTGTCTTTAGGATGTTAGATCTCATCGGGGCACCTCCGTGATCTAGTTGGTAGTGCATTGGACCACAGATCACTACTACCTGAGTTCGAATCTCAGCATGGGCATATCTGAAGGGTGTTTCATCTTTGGATTGACTTCATTACCGTTGGAGGTTGCTCGGCCCATTTAGCTTGCCATGTGCACAAAAGTGACCCTAAAACACCAATCATCATCATCATCATCGTTAGAGCTCATCATCTCATTTCCCTAAGGGGCTGTTCATTGCCATATAATAACAATGTATATTTTATTACGTTCTCTTTCCAGGCCATTATCCCAGGATAAACAATCTAATCAGTCAGTGATATTGACCAAGGATGTTCAAACATTTTGTAGTTAATCTTGATGGAGTGAATGTGTTAAATGAACATTGAGCCTTTAATGTCTGTAAGCTTCTATAGCACCAGACATTAGATCTAAGCTGTTCATTTTAAATCTCACTATCAGTCTAATTGTTTAAGGATTACGCTTATGTCACTGGCATTAGTGGAATATGTAGAGAAAGAATTTAGCAACATTTCATTCGAAATAGCTGTGTCTTGATCTTGGCTGAATATTAAAAGTATCATGGTAGAGCTATTTTTGATGTTTTATTTGAGGAAGACCAATTGGCTTCAAAATAATTTTTCAAATAGTAGGACACCAAATGACTTGTGTCATGTTTTTGTTTTCAGTTCCAGTTATCCCATCCAGAAAACTATCCTCTTTCTGGCTTTATCCAGTCAATCACTAAGAATATTTAGAAAGAATATATATATATATATATATATATATATATATATATATATATATATATATATAAGAATAATGATATTAAAATAAATAAATAATTATGTTAATATTGATGATAGCACAACTCAAAACTTTATATGCTTTAACCCCCCCCACACACACACTGGAATAGAAGCAAATTGACTGGAAATAATATACATAACAATGATATTTTATATATATATATATATATATATATATATATATATCCTTTTTTATATGTGCCTGTGTTGTTTTTGCAGTTTGTTCAGTTAATTGTTGTTTTTAAATTTTGAATAAACATATAATATTAATTAATAATTTAGATGTATCACCATGGAGACAGGAGCCCAAAGGCAACCTACCCCCGAGACATATATCCAGAAGATCAGTGGCCACAAGGATTTGGTCAGCTGACCCAGGTAACTAAATAAATTTTCTGTTATTGGCTTTGTCAGCAGCTGAAAGTGGTCTATTGTTATGTTGAAGTATTGGTGATAATGACAGTTGAGTGTTTGTGTGATAAATTAAAAAGACCCCAGTTAGATGCTGCTGACTCACTATTGAACTCTGGCATGCTTATTGGTTGACTGTCCTATCATTGTATATATGATTTGATAAGATATTGGATTATTTTGGTTTATCTATGTACCATTTGTCACTGAAAGGATATTGTGTAGTAATCCTACCTCTTGATTGTTTGTTAAATTACACACACACACAGACAGACACACACTGGGATTGGTGAGACATTATACATGTCTCAGCAAGAAAAGTCGCCTCTTCAGGGTTCGAGATTCTCTGTGCCTGTGCCTTATTATACACAGCTAAAACACACACACACACACACGCAAACACACACACACACACACACACACACACATTCGTTTATCCATGTCTGAGTTTTTCTTGTCTAACACACCATTAGAGGTCTCTGACAGGACAGTATTTAAAGCATTTTGCTGCAAATCTCCAGGTTGTGTGTTCGAATCTGCCTTACACATGTGTTTATGGAATGCTTTCATAAGGATTAAAGGAATCACCCCTTGACCATGTGTTGGGGGTGGGGTGTGGAATCCAGTGATGAAGTTAAATAAGCAAATCAATTCATTGTTACAAATATAAGGAAACAACCTTACAAATAAGAAATAAAGAGGAGAATATTTATGTTATTTTCCATCTGCATCAGTTTAGTTTTATATGGAGAAAAAATATAGAAAAATATTGATAAATGATAGGTAGATTGATTTTTCTAAATCAACATCTTCTAGTGTCAGACATATTTAATTAGTCTGTCTCTGTGAAACGTGGTGGGTTGGTGTTGGAGCAGTGAACAGAATGTAAGAAGATACCGGTTCAAATCCATTTATAGGTTGTTGATATTTCCAGTGAACACGAGTTGATTCACCCACAAGTAATGGTACATATAGCCTGCTCTAAAACCTTTCCATATACATGATCATTATTTAAATTATAATATATCCTGTTTGATATCATATGTTATAATTTGTTTATAGATTAGTGTCACATCTGATCATTTACCACTTCCAAGTCGAACTATTGATAACAGCAGGTTATTTGGAATATTGTGAAAATATTTTTTATTTGAAAATCTTTCTTTTATTTTCTGCAATCACATGTTGGATATTAAAAAATATTAATCAATCATTAATTGTTGATCACATATAAACTATATATTTCCACAAGAAAATTAAAATATTACATATCATTGAGAATAAAATATATCAAATATGAATTTGTGTCAACTAATATTATATTATACATTGATGGGTATTACATTAGGTAAATGACAAAAACGACAACACATTGTTGTTTTGTAGACAGGGCTGTTTTTTTAATATAATGTAACACATGTAAGAGATGGTTATCTGAAGAATAGCAGACCACCTGTGCCCAGTATCACATGACCTAACATCATGTGAACGTCATGTGTCACAAATATTAATAAGCGCATTTATGTTAAATGTTGCTTTGTTGTCAAGTTAGTTTACATATGATTCCAATGTAAAACTAATGGTATTATATTGTTTATGGGAAAGACAGCTGTCATGTGTAAATGGAGGGGGGGGGTGTTGGTTCACAGAGAGAGAGAGAGAGACTGAGATCATGAGCACGTGAGAGATGACCAAGTAAACTGCACCTACACAAAGATCTGACAGATAATTACATTAACCATTTTCACCTCCAAGTTAATTGTGTCACTAAATAAGATCATTCTGTTCCTCATCATCATGACAACAGTGGTTTTAAATAACGTCAGTGACTCCATGTGAGTCTTTAATCAATACTAAGTTTAATACGCATCACACGCTACAATAGTGTCTCCAAGGTGTGTAATTATAATGAGTTCTGCTATCCTACAGGTGATATCTGATTGGCTTATCTTAGTAACATCTGGACTCAAACACGTATTGATGACTGCATTGTGATCATAACAGCTGTTATGATAATATGGCTAGTTCTGCCAGCAGTTAGTCCTCTACTATGTTAGTCCAGCTGTTTGTTGTCATTGTAGTGTTAGGATACCTATCAGTGCCTGCTGACTACATCTCACCTGGAGACTATATATATATATATATATATATATATATATATATATATATATATATATATATATATATAGTTAAATCTCCCATAATAAAAAACCATAGTTTACATGACCTAATGATAACATTATTAGTGAGAGATCAACTTTATTGGCTTGATTGTAATATCAATTCAAATATTAATTAAACCTTCTAAGAATGTTGAATGTCCAAGCTGACTTCCTAGCAGTCATTCGATATAATTATAATATCTAAGTCATCATTATCTCTTGTCATTGAAAAATACAATAGATATGTATTAATAGTTTTGTAATAGAGAAGTGTGTTACTTTTTCTTATGGATGATTGGTCATAATTAAAGATGCAGGTGATGCAATCATCACTGTGTATTATAAAGCTTCTGAGGACACAAATAGTCTGGCCTAGACCACCTTCAATGTTTGTGTTGTGCCTCAGTGCAAGTTTTGAACACACAGATGAATATTTAGCTTCACCAATGATGCTATCCATAACCAATTTAAACCTTATTTATTCTGGAAATTTGTTTATGCCACGAATCAAGTAAAAATACTGACTGCAGTCTGAAAAGCACTGGTCCAGATATTTGATAGACTAAAGAACTTTAGTCCATAAGACTCTGGTCCTTAAATAACAAATGCATAAAAGAGGTAGTCTCAGGGTTCGCACGCGTCTTGGAATTCCTGGAAAATATTTTAATATCGCTCCTGGAATAGCTTAAATCAAATAACTATCATGCATAGCTGTCAAAACAATGATTATACATTGCAGATATTCCAAACATGATGACACTCTTTCCCTGATTTTGTTTCTGAATGATGCCATGTATGGAAAAAATGGGATAGCATTGACGGCTGTAAAAGATAAGAGGTTATAAGAAATGGGAGCAGGAAATGTGGACTGTCACTGCCAGCATTGCTCTGTGACATCTGCCCTCCCTTTCCTGATGTGATGTGCTGCCTATATTTATTGTATCAATATTATCATGATCATCTACACACAATTTTTGTGGGGTCAATTTCCAAGCTATTCACATGGATACACATATACACGTGCAGGGGCACACGCTGACATGTACACACACACACACACACACACACACACACACACACACACACACACACACACACACACACACACACACACACACACACTGTTCCTAGTTATACCATAGTTATAGGCATGCAGGGGTTTACCTCATTCTCACAGATAAAAGGAATATCCTTTTCATTGAGCATGTTTAATAAAGCGAAAATTAATAAGTTTAGTATTCATGGTTTCTGGTGTAATAAAATGTGTGGTGTACATATATTATACTAGATCATTGATGTAAAATGAGATCCTAGAGGTTTGTGGATCTCTGCATATAATTAATGTCTTATACATTTGCATATAAAAATGGCATCGCGTATCTGTTCTATTAATCAAATGTCAAAATACTTCTGAAAAATATTGATTGGATCCTGGGAAAATTTGATAAACAAATGTCCTGGAAAATGATACATGTGGAATTGTATAAATCCTGCAGTCTAGAAAGTCAGGTAATTACTGTTATTATGTGGATAACTGTAGTCAAGGAAGTAGTACTCAATATGTGTTACAAAAAGATAAAGGACATAATGTGGTAAAGTCATTAGATAATTTAACTATTAATAATGAATAAGTGTTATATAAGACTGTGTGATGATGATGATGATGATGATGATGATACTACTACTGGTAAAAGAGCTACGTCATTTCCAGTCAGATATATTTTTAATTCTATTTGTTTAGCTGTGTGATGTCTTATCTAACAGATCATCTATTTTACTATTTCAGCTTGGAATGTTACAGTCATATAATTTAGGAGTCTATCTCCGACAGAGATACATTGATGCTGGGTTCCTTAGTGATACGTATCTTAGGAAAGAGGTAAATCAATTAAAGTTTGTACTGAGCTTTGTTCTGCTGTGATGACCCTATTATCAGCTGTGATGACACTACTGTCAGCTGTGATGGCACTATTATCAGCTGTGCCAACGCTATTATATAAGGCTACTTGTTCAGTGAAAATATTGACAGAAGTAGCTTTTAGGTCATGTGTCATCGAAGTATCTTTATATCCTAAAATAACTGTAATTTAAGCAAAAAATGTATTCTTCTTTTCGTTCACGTCCAGGCCAGCAATGACTATAAACAATAATGTTCTCTGTAGCTCATTTCTTGTACCGTACAACTTCTTCTGGTGAGTTATTGTAGTGTCCAGGTAGTCACCTGCCTCCTGAGTCATCACAGGGCGATCACTGAATACATCATCATCGTCCAGAAATGTAGTCATAATAGTTGATGATGCATGATATTGTGGTCTATTGGAGTGAATACCTCTGACTTCAGCACTAGAGGTATATGTTAGAGTTACCTCTCCCTTAGTCTATATTAGTCTGGTCTCTACCCATTGACCGGTCCAGTTAGGATGTCTCTACCCATTGACCGGTCCAGTTAGGATGTCTCTACCCATTGACCGGTCCAGTTAGGATGTCTCTACCCACTGACCAGTCCAGTTAGGATGTATCTACGGTGGCCATTGACAGGTCCAGTTAGGATGTATCTACGGTAGCCATTGACAGGTCCAGTTAGGATGTATCTACCCATTGACCGGTCCAGTTAGGATGTCTCTACCCATTGACCGGTCCAGTTAGGATGTCTCTACCCACTGACCAGTCCAGTTAGGATGTATCTACGATAGCCATTGACAGGTCCAGTTAGGATGTATCTACCCATTGACCGGTCCAGTTAGGATGTCTCTACCCATTGACCGGTCCAGTTAGGATGTCTCTACCCACTGACCAGTCCAGTTAGGATGTATCTACGATAGCCATTGACAGGTCCAGTTAGGATGTATCTACCCATTGACCAGTCCAGTTAGGATGTCTCTACCCACTGACCAGTCCAGTTAGGATGTATCTACGGTACCCATTGACAGGTCCAGTTAGGATGTATCTACCCATTGACCGGTCCAGTTAGGATGTCTCTACCCATTGACCGGTCCAGTTAGGATGTCTCTACCCACTGACCAGTCCAGTTAGGATGTATCTACGATAGCCATTGACAGGTCCAGTTAGGATGTATCTACGGTACCCATTGACTGGTCCACTTAGGATGTATCTACCCATTGACAGGTCCAGTTAGGATGTCTCTACCCATTGACTGGTCCACTTAGGATGTCTCTACCCATTGACTGGTCCACTTAGGATGTCTCTAACAGAAACTAAAGTTGGCATAGCTCTCTGGGTCACTGAGACATACCACCCCCTCACCATATCAAGGAATGGACAGCAAAATGTATCATTATTACTGTTATTATTTTTTTAAATTATTAAATGCTAATACTGTTAACTTTTTCAGTTGTTATTTTGAATAAGTATATTTTTTTTAATTCATCAAAATATTACATGAATTTATACTTGATTGCCCTTTCTGTCAGTGAGGTGAAGTTAATAATTTATGTTTGCAGCAAATAGTTCAGTTATTTTTTGCAGACATTTTAAATGAAACCATGTGTAATCCAGTACTCTCTGCATAATGCATTTGTGTCTGTGTAACACTGTACTCTGTATGTACAGCTGTACTACTTGTATAATCAGAACCATCTCTACGATGGCACAGAACCAGCCTAACACAACAAGTTTCAGGTCCCAGAATCCAGCATCCAGTGGGACTTCCACAAATGAGAGGTCCCAGCTAGATCTCTCTGGTTCACCATACTTTAAGAGCGAACCTGTGTGTAATGGTATATTAACTGCATATTAGTCATAATTTTCCTGTGTATGATATGGGTACAGCCTCCAATCATATCAATCTGTTGAACAGTGAATGGATGCTGTATAGTGTATACCTCTGAAGGTGTTGAGTAGGTGAAGTTGTCACAAGCTATGAAAATAGTGCTCAAGTGTGTATTGGTGGCTACTTAAAATGCTAGAGATTATGTGTGAAAATACTTAGAATATCTGTCAATTGCTGATTAGTAAGTGATAAACAATATGATATTGTTAAAGTGAACTCTCTGACGTGCGCGCGTGCCCCACACACACACACACACACACACACACACACACACACACACACGTGCCAATAAATACTATATGGTATCAGTTTTTTGAGAGACGCTTACCTATTACATGTACAGTCAGACTTGGATAATCTGGTGATGTTGATTGTGTGAGAAATGTTAGATTACAAATGCTGCCAGATTATAGAATTTATTACACTCTGCAGAATATATGTTAGTGATCTCCAGTTAATCGACAAAGGGTCTCTGATGGTGCAGTGGATAGAATCATCATCATCTTCAGCCATGCTCAGTCCACTGCACGGTGAAAGCCTTAGCATGTTGCCTCCAAAGGTCTCGGTTTCTTGCTCTCATTTATCAGTTCACATTGCTCCAGTACTGTTGTAGATCATCTATCCAACCTTTTATTTGCCACCCATAGGTGTCCAAACTGTCAATGCTGCACTCCACCTGTTATTTGTTCAGCAGCTGATGTGACCTGTCCATGTCCATTTTCTGTTTTTAATTATTTCTATAATGTCCATAACTTTAGTTTGGACCCTTATGTCTTCCCGGGAAGACACAAGAAACTTCAATTCAAAGCTATGGTCATAAATTTGGAAATGGGAAATAAATATCATATCAGTAAATATCATATCAAGATGATAAAGACTACAATTGAGCAAAATAGAAGCCCCAAGAAGGCCAAAAAGAACTTAGCACAAGGACGACAGAATATTACCAGCATTCTTGACAGTAATGGACAAGAGATTACAGATCAAGAGTGGATCGAACACTGTGCCACAAACCTCCTTGTTTAAGTTTGAATACCTGTAATATTCATATTTGTAGGATATTTCTATAGGGTGTCCCTCCTTAGTTAGATGTGTCAGATATGACTAATGTCAAAGATGAATAAAACAGTCACTCATTAACTTACTCTTAATACAAATGCTAAAGTTAATGGATATGAATTGTCCATGCCAGTATTATGTTATCAGGCATGTCCTTGTTAGAACATGTATACATATCTTTATCTACAGCAGTCACTGATCCTTCCCTTAAATAACTTGGTGACTGTCTCAAAGATACCTCTGGCTGGATGACAAACAATAAATAAACTTAGGCTCAATGCCAACAAAACAGATGTCATCAGTATAGGTACATCCAGACAAGGCAGTAAACTTATTCATTTCTTACTTACGAACATCCTTAATCATAGCATCAGACATGCACTGTACATAATCTTGGTGTTACATTTGATAGTGATTTTAGTTTCAGAAAACATATTTCTCTGACATGTTGCTGCAACTCTCTTCTTTATAACATTGCATCTAAGGATATTCTAAAACTTCAGTGTGTTTAGAACTGCTTAGCTAGGGTTGTCACACAGTCTCCTCGATTTTCCCATTCTGTCCCACTTCTGAAATCTCTTCACCGGCTCCCTGTTCAATCTTGCATCATTTTCAAACTCTGTGCTATTGCCTATTAAACCCTTTCTTCTGGAGAACCTTCATATCTATTTTCATGCTTTCTTTACCACCGAAGCCCAGAGAGCTCCATTCATCTGGTTTTCACTTGTTGTCTGTTCCCATAGTTAAATTCATGCTGAGACTCGTGCTTTTTCAGATGCTGTCCCTAATCTTTCGAATTCACTCTCTGAACATGTTAAGTCGTTAAATAGCATAGTGTCTTTCTCTCACCATTTGAAAATTCACCTTTTTAGACTCGCTTATCCTTTCTAAGTTTCCTTTCCATCTAATCAATGTTGATGAACTTTCCATTGTAACCTGACTATGAGTTTGCCCAACCCCTGTACTAGGTGCGCGACTAAGCTCGATTCTTTTTGAAGATATTGGCGCTATAAAAGTTTTGTAATTATTATTATTATTATCAGATATTCTAAATTTGCCATATATTTAATTATTATTAATAGTTCATGTCCAAACGTTATAGAACTATCTGTGTATTATATATACTCTTATAAGTCCACCTCGATGACCTCATGGGTAGAACATATTACTTCTTACTCATAGTCATATTGTCTGGAAGGTCAGAAGTTCGAATCTCAAGGTTTTCTATGCTAAATTATAAAATGGATCTATTTATTCTAAATTTATTTAGAATTAGTCCTTGTGGTGAAGCAGTAAATTACAGATGATATGCAATTTATTTGAGATAGCCAGCCACATAAAATTACTGCCAATTCAGCCATTATTATTATAATATTATAGTTCTTGTAATATTTTAACAGGCGTGTATATTTTGATACATTTTTATAGGTCACTGTACAAAGTATAGATGATGATCGCTGTTTGATGAGTGCGGAGGCTGTCCTCACTGGCTTGTATCCTCCATCAAATAAACAAATGTGGAAGACTGACTTAAAATGGCAGCCAATTCCTGTCCATAATATGCCACAACAATTAGAAAAGGTAATGTCTAGAATTCATTGCTCTTAATATTCATTGCTCCAAAACCTTGATAGAACTTTCAAGGTTGTGTTGATATATTAATGTTCTGTTCCCTAAATGGTAAGTCCTTTTTAAAGTTATATTTATTTACTTATTTCTGACAGTGGAGGATATTTTTTTTAATATTTAAAAAAAGCATGGCTGCTAATTTTGCCTTTATAATTGAAAATGTTTTGTATCAATTTTGTTTTATATTATCCATTATCATTTAGCCCATTGGTTAATGACCTCTGGCTTGTTAAAGTTAAAGAGCTTATTGGTACTGTCTGTTTGGCCTCATGGGTAGAGCATGCCACTATTTACCAATGGTTATGGTCATGCTGTGCAGGTAGGTCGGAGGTTCTAATCCCGGCCATGGCAGTATAGTAGGAGAGGTTTTTCATCCAACCGGGCAACTGGCAAGGTTTTCTCCCCAGAACATGCCATATACTGTCAATTCTAAATTTATTTAGAATTAGTTTCTATAGTGAAGCTGTAACTTACAGACCATATGCATCTTACTCATTTGATGTTGCCAGCCACAGAAAAATAACTACCATGACACCCATTATTATTATTATAAAGTCTGTTAATAAAACTTTATTCATTCTAATTTATTCATTCATGCTTTTAGTCTCCACCTTAGGTTCATCTTTTGTTATAAAGATATAAACTTATTATATAATATCTAGGTTATGGATAGTAAGGTCATAGATAATTAAGCTATAATATTTTGTCAGTGAGCTTCCAGCACAAAATCTGTTTTAAAATAAGTGTTTCAACCACAATTTAAAAGTACTAATAGGATGAATTTATAAGGAACAAAATTATTGATCATTTTTAAAACACAATTTACATTTGGACCCTTCAGGAAGTGAAATATGAACATGGGTTTGTGATGATGTTGTCAGAATAATGTAATATATTTAATACAAAATAAGGTGTGAATAAAATGTATACTTATTGATATTTGAATATAATATTAGACACAGTTCTAATAATTTTAGACAATTGCTAGCCTGTGAGTATGTCAGCAGTTTATCAGAAATTCAGATATTAATATCTCATGTCACAGCATTCGAGCAATACTAAATCAGATGTAGTATATTACACTGGAAATTGATTTTGCTGCAGGATTCTTTTATGTGAAATTTCATTAAATATTGTTAGGTACTAAAACATGATTTATTTATGTTAGACACAGATGAAATTTAGGTGGTACAACTTTTGGCTTAATCTGCTTTCATATTTTAAATAAATTTAGTTCCTACAGCAATGTTAAACCTAAAGCATATATATATATATATATATATATATATATATAAACATACATTCTATTTCACATGTTTTGACAAACTCCTATTAGCCATTTCAAATAAAACAAAAATGAATGACAAAAGTTACTTTACTGAGTCAAAAATAAATATTGACAGAACACTGTATTAATATTTGTTGTTGTTATTGTTTATTTTTAGGTTTTTTATGATTTTCCATGTTCAAGATTAACAAAAGCTGATGAGGAGATGAAGAAATCAAAAATAATAACACAATTAGAAGATAAATATAAGGTATTGTTATTTGTTTGTTTGTTTGTTTGTTAGATCTACTATTGCTGCATAAAAGATACTAGAATAACATATTTATTTTTTTGTATTAATAAAATCATTTTTTTCCTATAATTAATGTTCCTTAAATATTTAGTAGTAGTAGCCAGTATAATTGACTTTACCTATAAAACATAACTTAACATGACACCCCCTCCCCTCCAGCTCAATCACCCACACTCACAAGGCAACTTAAATATTGTGTGTGTGATGATATTTATATTTTACAATACTCAACTACAGGAGAAATTAGTCACATTGAGTAATTACACAGGATATAACTACAGCAGTATATTTGATGAAGATCTGCGTCTTACATTTGATGCCTTACAATCTGAGGTAAGTACAGATCTATAAACTACCAATGCTGAAAACAAATTTGTATCTGAGACCTCAGATAATTATAGATGACTTTGGCAGAGCTTGTTTGAAATACTGAAGTACTTTTGCACTCATATACTTGCATAGTGTTAGGAATCAGGTCATAGTGTTAGGAATCAGGTCATAGTGTTAGGAATCAGGTCATATTGTTAGGAATCAGGTCATTGTTGTCATATCGCTAATACAAGAGGGGAGAATTTTACCTGATTGTTAGATCTCTCTCTATCTCTCTCTTTTTTTAATGACTCTTTTTAACTACTACTTTTTACCATGAGTAGGTACTCGAAGTACCTACTTGGAATACCTACTCCGAGTAGTTTATATTGCAAGTAGGATTGTCATAGAAGAAATATTTCTGAATTAAAAAATTAAATGGTAAATTAATTTGTGGATTAATATTTTAGGTAAGAAACTACAATTCCAATTCCAAATTTATCAATTCCAGTTCCATTTTTTTTAAATAATCAATTCCATTTTTGTAACATAATCTTTACTGTATGCACTTGACCATCCAGTTATTATCTCTTATATAACAATCAATTAACATATGACATTATTGTTGCAGAAACACCATAATTTAGATCTACCTGCTTGGGCAACATCTGGACTTATACACCAAATGGAATCATTGTTTGCTTTGCTAGATTTTTATAAATACAACTCGACATTACAAAAACGACTCCGTGGGGGTGAGTATAATTGCACATGTCATTAATTTTGTAAACACCGTTTTAAATCTGCTAAAATGCTAACAATGTTTTCATTACCAGAATGATTATTTAATGTAAGAAATAATTGATTTAAAGTATTTAAAATAATTGTACAGTTAAATGGTAATCATATGCTACGTTAATTTTAATAATGATATTTGATAACATTGCCATGCTATTTCTAATATGTTGTAAAAGAGTGCATTATGACAATGTAAAAAAAAACAAACATGAAAAGCCACTTCTTTTTTGCCAATTACAATGTTCTCTTATTGATACAGCAACATTTCTAGCATAATTTATTGTTTCTTCAGTTATATGCTGAACTCCAGTCTTGTTATTTTTAGTATATGAACAACTAAAGTTAATTCTAACATCATATTGCCTATTGCCACCAGTGAGTCTTATTAGGAGAATGTATTGATACACGTCAGCTGTTGGTGTAAACAATAGTTTTATTATGCGATGATTCCACGTATTTGCCAATTATGATCGGAATCAGCAAAGCAGTAATAAAATATTTAAAGTCTGTTTTATATTATGATTTCAATTAACTTATTTAAATAAAATAACTTTATACAATCCATTCTAAATGTAGTAAGCTTAGAATGAACTTATGCAGAGTTTGTATAAGTAAAAGTTTGTATTATCATAAATTGTACCAAGTAGGTAATACTCAGTTTGAAATTTGAAAAACAACAAAAGAAATACCAGGATTCAGAATTACAAAACATAACTAATGTGCCGGATAATAATCCTTGATATGGCGTATCTTTAACCAGATTGTAGCTCTATTATATAATTACTTCAGCTCCATATATTGTTCTATATGTCTGTTTCTTAATGTTTAGGTCAACTCATCAGTGAATATATACGTTTGATCAATAATAAAATATCAAGTCAAGGACTTCCAGATCTAGAACCTCCGAAGTTGCTTATGTTCTCAGTAGTAAGTTAAAATACTATTTCCTTTCATTTATCTTGTTGATGCTTTGTGTAATAAATAAGATGATTGGTGTATGCTAACTGTAATATTTAATCTCTGGAAAATATAACTTTACTGGTTTTGTGTGACTACTTTATTTGGAATGTCCTCAATCTGAAATAGTAATTGTTCTTACAACTTACCATATATCTTGTGTGCTTATTACACTTTAGATACTCCTCCCTTATTAAAATTGGACAGGATTGATACAGTGATATTTTCATGATGCTAAAACTTCAAACAGCTTCATGAATATTTGTGTATGGCTATCCAGGCCAACTCTGTTCAATATGCTCTGTTAATATAGATTTATGTTCTTGTGGCACACCAAACTTTTAATAATATAGAAGTTTACATCACTGTCTGTAATGTACTATATATATATAACATTTCTTGACATAATGATGACGGTAGTGAAGATGTATTGTGCACTGTGAATTTTGGATAAGATGGAATTTGTTAAATTTAATACCAAACAGGTTTTTCATTTGTAGATTTTGATTTCTGTGGTTGACCATTCAAATAATGGATCCATGAAAGATCTAGTTGCTTTATTTGGAAGTTCAAAAGTGATCTTCATTATGATATCATTACGGTAGTCGGGTGGCTGATATTTTCTTTGAATATAGAGCCAGATCCTTATTAGCTCCATATATCTAATATCTATTTATCTCTCTGTTGCATAATATTTATACATTATTACAGGATGAACGTACAATACTCAGTCTTCTTGGATCATTAGGAGTCTACAATAATCTCACTGTGCCATACTCTGCCATGGTTATAACTGAGTTATATGAAAACCTCGACCAACCAGGATCATATCACATTAGATTTTCCTATCACAATGAAACTGCTGTCAAACCTTATCAGCTGACAATTAAAGGTAGTGTCACTTTTACTTATCTTTGATCGATGTGTTCGAGCAGATTGTTACTTTTATCTGTTATTTTGTTTTACGCCTCTTAATTTGGAAACACCACAAAGTTGATTTGATGAGCTGATGCTCCTTCTTGTTCGAAATAAAATTACAAATCTTCCTTTTTAAAACCATTCTTAGACTTGATTCAGATTATGAAATGAGCTTAAAATCTATCCTAGTCAGCAGGGTTGGTATTCATTTCCGAACAGGACTTTTGCTGGACCAAACGTTCTCTACTACATAACCACATGATTAAGAATATGTTGATAATTAAAAGAGGTATTGGAAAGAAATGTCTTAATTGCTTATTTTAAGCAATTTATTTTATTTATACCATAGGTATCTGCAGGAAGCATTTTTCGCAGTCTAAGAGTATAAATATGTATTTAATTGTTGAAATGCTATTGAATAACTTACCTTCTCCATAAAACATATTTTATTTACAATTCTATTCCTGTATTAATATCAATAATTATAAGTATCACATTCGTCTATTGTAGGATGTGTTTTTCACTGTCCAGTTAGTGATTTCATCTACTTAATGAAGGATATAGTATTAGACAATGTTGACTCAGAATGTCGATCCTTGAACATTATGATATTTGGAATCAGCTTAGACAATTGTAAGTATGACAGCTTCTTATGTTTTTAATACATTAACGTCGTAGATGACCTCTTACCTATAGATGTTTAAAGATTATTTTGTAAAAATGGTAGCAGTTACTTGTAACTTTAGGTGGTTTAGTCTAATATTAAAGAAATTTTATTTAATAGGACAAACGATTAGCAGTGTAAGGCTTCTAGCAATATCCAGTAGATGGTGTGTGTTTGTGTGTGTGTGTGTTATTTATTTATGTTTCTTGTATTAAATATTTATTGTCTCTTAAATAGTTATTGTCCATTAAACAGTTATTGTCCATTAAGTATTTATTGTTCCTTTATTATTTATTGTCCCTTAAATGTGTATTACTTATTTGTCTAATTAGACATAAGTGTTTTGTTTTAAAGAATATTTTAATTGTTACTTTATGTTAGTCGCATCAATCAGTAACAAAATTATTTTTACGCACTAGCTTAAAAACTTTAAAAAAATGACATGAAATTGTGGTGTATTTGAAAATGGAATATATATTCATAATTTTTAAAATCTTAATAAATTTGAGTAGCTTTTATAACTAACTGTCATCTATAAATAATCAGTGGTAAGCATTTAATCTGATAGAGAAGAGGATGAAGAGCAGTGTTTTCATATCTGATGTTCCAGTCATGTCTTATCTGTTGTAGTAAAGACCTACATCAGTGAGAGATTTATATTGTTCATCAAATGACATGAAATAACAAATAACAATGAAAATAACAATAACCAACAATAATAACAACAATAACAAGTTATAGTAGTATAGATCTATTCATGGAGACTTACTTTCACGATTTGTTAATCCCAGACAATATTGTCATTTCAGCAAATTATGTAATATATGTTTTAACATATTTCTACCTTATTACTGTCAGACTGAATGTTTATAATGAAGACTTCAGTATGGTCTCCTAATAAATAATTAAATAACGAATTGAAATAATTCTTAAATATACATACCGTGTGGCTCTGCTATTACATGGACCATTATAACACAAAATCAGCTATAACATGGTCAGACTTTGGACCCAAATTTGTCAGATCCATGATAATTAATTTTCCATGAAATCCACAACTGGTTGATAAAAAAAATTGAAATAATTTGAACACATTTTCACAGTTTGTATTCCAAACATAAAAAAAAACAGAGCTAATGGCCACAAATTACCCACAAGAAGATTTATTGATTCAAATCTTAATTACACACCATCTTGGCTCAATCAGCCAAACAAACAACCCAGGCACAACCTTCGTCTATTGTGTAACTCCACCCACTAAATAAGTTTGATTCTTTTTGGTAATCCACAGTTATTAATTTTTTTAATTTTAGTTTTTATTTGCAATTAAGAATCATACTTGGTGTATAAAAGTCCTCTGTTTTATGTTCTCATTACAAAAGTAGATACAAAATAAATACATTTTCACTGATATTTACTATTGCACATACATCTCTGGACGTTCATTTATTGTTTCATATATCTGCTACCTTCATCTGAAGAACATCCACAGTTTCTGGTGGATGTATGTCAATAATCAAACATTGCCGTTACTTTTTGTACAAATTTGCAGAAAGATTTTATTTTCCACACAAACACTGGGATAAAGTTTGTTTAAGTCAACAAATTGTGTAACAATTACTGGGAACATAAACAGTTGTTTGTAATCTTCAAGGATGGTGTAAAAAGAGGTGAATATATGGACTCCTGATTTTCTCTCTCCTGTGACCTTGGATTATGGTGATAATTGGAGATAATTGGTCTTGATTCACAGTCCATCTATAACATGGTCAACAGCTTATTGACGTCTGTGTTATAGTGGAGCCATACTGTATGTGTTTTAAATAAAGAAAAGTGATTTATTCTTGTTTATTGTATGCATAATGATATTTGTTTATGATTTAGGCTTATCAAAACTGATATATGACCTTTATAGTCTGATTAGGACTAAGATTTACATATATGACCCCCTTTTTATAATAATGTATAATTTACTGTCCTGTACAACTTCTCGGGAATTATACTTGTTTTTGTTTTATAATCCACCTCTAGTACCATTACTTTGATGATTGTATTTATTGTTGTGTTCATCATTATCAGACAGTAACGTAGATGTTTATATTAGATCTAAGCAAATTTCTTGTTTATAATGGGTCCTCCCCTCTCATATGGACCTATACAATATCCAGAGAGATACTCAGCTTTGTATGAGTGTATCAGTTATTCAGTGGAGAATCAGGACCAAAGACCTCATAGTTTCTAGCTTAGCATTTTTATGATCCACCCTTTACAGTCCAGCTTTGTTATCTTGTCCAAAGAAGTACACAATTTTGGATCAGTCAACCATAAAGCACATTAAGGACAACAGACAGTCAGTGGTTTTGAACTGAAGTCTTTTGGTGTTCTCACACACTATTATTGAGCTACCATTTCCCCCCACACTGATGTTGACTATCTTTATTTTTCAGTATTTAACGTAGTTCTTCTGACTATTGTGGTTGGTCTTATCGTCCTCTTCCTGCTCCTCCTCTGCATCACCTGCTGCTGTACGAAAAGGTGGCGCCACCGCAAGGTGCGTAAATATGGTCGCATACGTGCTGAGACAGTCCCTGAAGAAGTGCCAATGATGAATACTGTGGGCAATGGATCTGACATGGATGACTGAGTGTGGTGTTTTTTTAAAATGTTTATGGACATCTAACATAATCTTATGTCTGATTATATTATATTTGTAGCCTGTAATGCATATGAAATGGTCTTCCTCATATTAACACGATCTGCTGGCTTGATTAAGACTTAGATACTTACATTTATGTATATGTATATATATATATATGTGTGTGTGTGTGTGTGTGTGTTTGTGTTTAAAATATAGGTACTTATATATACATATATGTATATATAGATAGAGAGCTCTTCAAAATAAAATGATTTAATTCTACAAGTTATACAACTAATTTGAGAGTGTTTACTGTTGAGAAGGTGAATTGTCTGGTGCTGTTGTGTTTTGCCATTTTGTTCAAGAAGATTTTGTATTTTCTATGAATCACTAGAAGTTGATTTTTACTACCCGAGATAAGCTGATCAGATTTTTACAAACGATCAGGGGGGATTATTTCAGAGCCTTCAAGGTTCATTGTTTGAATAAATTAAAGTGAAGAATTGGATTGTATAATCTGATTTTGAAACTTTGTAGACATGTATATGAAAATAATAGCATTGCTTTGACTCTTCAGTGTATAGATTGACTAGTGTCACGAGTGTAGTTGAACTTGGTGTTAAACACAGGATTGGCTACGTGGCTACTCATTTTGCTAAAACTATTGATTGACCTTATGAAGATTCAAGGTCATCAAGGTTTTTTTTGTCAGTTTTTCTGTGAACAAGTTGGTGGAGGATTTTTCAGGAACTTTTTAACGTGAACTTGACATTCCATGTTTAATATTTATGTTCTATACACTTGTTAATAATAGTTTTAGGGCATGTTTAAAAATTAAATTGTCATGCAATCAGATACAAATTTTTGTGTCCATCTGAAACACCAAAAGCTGTTAAATTCTGGTTGTGTTTATGAACTGTCTGGACATAGTCAAGAAAATGAAAGGATTCCAGTTCTTAAACTCGAGTATACTTCTTTATTATTGTGAAAAGAAGACCAGAAGCTAACTCCTTCAGTACACAGTGCTATTTAGGATTATCTCTGTTTAAATGTAACCCAGTGATGGTCTCAGTAAGTCGGACTGGCTGTAATTATGAACTCATCATAAATTGTTGATGTCTGTTAGTGATCAATAAGTATAGAATTGTTCTAGAACAAATGTATTGAGCAGGAGAAGCTTGATGGTTAGTTGATGACATATAGGGATAATTATGGATATATATATATGTTTTGGTGGATGATGAGTAATTTGAGAACCTATTATTCTAAATTATACTAATAGCGAAGACAATTATTGCTGCTGTGAATGTTGTTTATAGTGACTGTTATAATAGTCAGTCAATGTTAGTGAGATCAATTGTTGTTATATTATGTGTAGAGTTGAATGTCAGTTTTAATTATTACATTTATTGACAATCTATAATGAATGGTGCTGGTAATTATATTTTATTGTTATAGTTATCTGTCTGTATCTCTGTTTCTGTCTGGTAATGGTTTAACCATCATCACTGAGTAGATGAGAAAGTTGCGAGCCACCTGATGTATTGAATATACATGTCTCAACATGTATGCACAAGCACATAAGCACACACATGCACGCACACACACACACACACAGCAAAGATGTTTCGGCTAGGTAAAACATAAAGTATGATTTGGTTATATAGTCAGGGTAAATAAAGCCATTTGCCTTCTCTCTGTTTCTCTCTCAATTTGAGTTTAATATTTATTCTATTCATCTTATTATTTGGTATTGATAACGTGTATTATTCATAAGTTACCTTTTGACAATTAGCATTATCATCATACTGAGAACATATTGTGCATATGTTTTATGAATCAAAATGGCACAAACCTCAGATTGGCTGTAATAACATATATTAAGGTGTTATACATGTAATGCTTATTGCATTGTTTACACGTATGGCTTTGTATCGACATGATAACACATAATTGCTGAACTAATAGCAATTATATGTACAGCTTCTTGGCATGTCATGTTACAACTGTCAGTATTTAGTGTCATCTAAATAAGTCCATTTGTGGCAGTTATGCTATTTCATTTTTGAACACCTTATATACAATGTTGCTAATGTTGTGGAAACGTCCTTCATTACAGGTGTATTTAGGTTGGTGTATTTTATTAGACCCACATCTTGCATAACTTTATGATGTTGGTCTTCAGCAATGCTTTCCAGTTATTGCATATTATGTTAGCAGTGATTTGTTATAGAAGAGATAGTTATTGTATTACAGTTTGCATCAGTCTGTGTATTATTTACTAGTCATAACAAAAGCTTGTTCCCAGGTAAATGTCTTGACATTAATATTCTGTGCCTAGTCATCATAATATTTGCGTTCATTTTTTTCTTGTTTGAGATAATAATTCCAGTCTTGTGTACAGTATTATCGTATTATCAGTTCACTCTCTGTGCTATAATTTCCATAGCTCATGGACAGCATTCCTCTTATAAATGCATTTTCGAATAGTGCCTCACTTATATTAATGATGTTGTTATGTCCTAGACTACTGACCATCTGCTGATCTCAGTACTTCCAGTATCTTTATGTTATTATAATTGACAAAATGACTGAAAGAATTGTTTATATATTTATTAGATATGTTTTTGTGTTACATTCCTTCCTGTTATTTAATTTTGTTCTTTATGGCATTTAAACATAATTGCCATTTATTTTTAATTTTATGTCCCAGATTAGTCACCTTATATATATACATATATATATATATATATATATATATTTATTTATTTATTTCTGTGTTCATTACATTTTGTTATGTGAAAATAAAATGTAAATTTGTTTTACTACTTATTTGTTATATTAGATATACTGGTATTTACTTTAGAAATGCACCTTTGGACATATTACTTGTTTTGTGCTCAACAGACTTTGAGATAAAATCCCCGTCAGTTTGTTTTCTTTATTGATGGCTTCGACTCACTTTCACAATGTTTTGTTCTATAAATGAGCAATAAAAACTGCTTTTTGTTTAGAAATTGAGGGAATTAATTCCTATAAAAAATATTGTTATTGAATTAGTCTATGACTGTTTAAAAATATGAAATACTCCCTGAAATGCATCACCAAGCTGAATATATTTCACTCATTGTAGCATAATGTTGAAATTTTAAGAATTTAACTTGATAATGGTTTTCTTGGTCCCTAAAGTATCACAGATACACACACACGCAATCAATCAATCGTCCAAAAAAAAAAACACTGATTCAGTCACTGACTCATTAACCTACTGACTGACTGATTGACTCACACACTCACTCAGACTTGATCACTGACTCCCATCAACTGTGTGTATTACCTGAGATTGATTAATCGTGGTGAGATATTGGCACGACATTTTTTTGTATATTCTTCATTATAGTTATTAATATCATTATATGTACATACATATAGAAGATAATATTAATTAAATTAAATTAAAATATATTATATTTTATTCACTAGCTTTTGTCTTCTCTTTATTTTTTATTGTCCATGTATCATTTATTGATGCTTAAGATGTTAAAATATTATAAATAATTACTTCTCAACAAATAATTTGGCTAAATTATAAATTTAAGGTAATCCCTGAAGTACTTCCTGATGTATATAAAGTATATGCTTTAGTTAGTAATCCACGTATGAGTTCAATTTGAGCATACACGCTTTTCCATGGTTCCTTGGCTTTATAAAGTATCAAGTGGTAACTTAAGCTGGGCATAAAATTCATCAAATATATGTTTATAATGTGCAATGTTATCTGCAGTAGTCTTGTCCCATTGAACACGTTTTACATATTGACGGCTATCATTGTTTTCGTCATGTTCTGCAGCAAGGCTAAGGATAAGCAATATCGGAACATGATTTTCAGAAACAATAAAATGATCTATAATAGATTAAGTTGAAGTTGCAACATTTTCATGCGTATAAAATATATGGGCTTTATCCGACATATCACAACATTTCAGTTCCTCGTTTTGTACAAAAACATTCAAAGCTTGTGTATGTAGAGAAGTAACTCTTCCTAATTCTGTATTAAGATCACCTCCGATTATTACATAATCAATATGCTCATACTTAAAACAAATCCAACTAATGTCATTAACTATAATCGGAAAATGTGACAATTATCACAATCATATGATGTGTCACAGGGCATATAGCTATTGAAAGGTAAAATAGAAACATTAGTTATTTTCAACACACCACCACAACACTTGTTATTAATATGAAAAGGGATGAAGTTACATTTGAGACTATTCCTAAGTACAATAGCACAACCACCGAAGGGTCGACCTGAACGAAGTTCATTGTCGCACATACGAAATACTCCATAAACTTGGACATTAACTTATCAAGTAGTTTAATATCTTGTTCAAAATACCAATGTTCTTGGAATAGCATTATGCCACATATAGTAAATAAATTCTTCATGTATTCAATCCTATCCTGGTCATGTCCTTTACTATTAAATGAGCAAATTTTCAAGGTATTATCAGGTAAGGACTTATCCATCGTATACATTACCTTTGTACCTAGGCGCGTAATAACGCCTCAAACAAACACTCACTGGAGAGAACTCTGGCTGCAGCAATGTATTCATATCTGAAACTTTTACAGTTACTTTAAAACTCATGAACTTAAACCCGTCTTTAGAAATGCGTTCTAAATTACGTACCTCAATTTTATGTTCATTTATATAATCCTTAATATTACATCAAGTATCCGATAAACAAATATATCTCTGCTAGGTTCTGGAGCACCTCGAACACTTTCTGATGGTGATGTTCCAACAACCGCTGCAGCTATCTGATATTCAAAGTGAGCTGATACCTGAGACATACCTGATGCAAGAGACAACTGACTTGTCGATCGACTCACGCCGTCATATTCCATCTGACGATGTATGTTCTATAGACCCTTTTGATGAGCGGGACAGTATTGTTATGAGAAAACTTGTCGCACATCTTCTCAGCGTTCTTGTTATAAATCTATCCTAAATGTTTGCAACCCCATCATCTCTCTCTCTCTCTCTCTATATATATATATATATATATATATATATATATATATACATACATATATCAATATCTATCAAATATCTATCATATATCTATCAAATTAATGGACACGTATGTGTCACAGCGAAGGTGGCGCCACCTATATAACACATAAAAGCTGATGTGACATTGAATAGATTGATTGATGATTGATGTTTTACGGACATTTTTTTGCACAAGGTAAGCTAAATGGGCCGAGCGATTTTCAAAGGTAATGAGACGAAGTGAAAGACGAAACAACCTTCAGATATGCCCACGCCGGGATTCGAACACGGGTGGTAGTGATCTGTGGTCCAGCACACTACCGCTAGACCACGGAGGCGCCCCGTGACATTGAATAAATACTGATTACTATACTGTATCATTGTCATCTAATTTTGGTTGGATCTCTATCAATGAGTAATTTATATAATAATAATAATAATAATAATATTCAAAATTTGTATAGCGCCTTATATAATCTATAAGAAGATTCTTATAAGGGGCAACGTACAGTAGATAATATAGATGTAGTAGATTTATATCTTTGCATAAATGCTTTTAGAGAAACATAAGCAGGTAAAATAAATGACAATATTCCGGTAAGATAATCTGAAATAGAAAGGATAGTCTTTATCTTCTTTTTGAAAGTGTCTTATATGTATGTAGCAAGTCACCATTGAACCACACGCAGGTGTTGTTGTTGCGAGCTGTGGTATAAAATGGTATGTTTTTACGTGCTTCCGCTTTTTGTACGTAGCCTGCATGTAGCCGCTTTCCTGTGGGCGTGACATATTTGTCTCGTAAGAAAAGCGAATTAGCTGGTTCCCACAGGCTGATGAGTAGACCAGACACATGCTTAGGTATACGCACACATTTATCAATTTGTGGTGGTATGGAACATTTTATTTTTAGATTAATGTATGTATAGTTGTATTTAGATTTATGGAGGTAGTTTTCGAAGGATGTTTAGATATGTTGATGCTCTGTGCCTGTTGCCTCTTACTATGTACCCTAAAACACACACACACACACACACACACACACACACACACACACACACACACACACACACACACACACACACACACACACACACACACACACACACACACACACAAATTAGTTAACTATTCTTCTATATTCTATATCACTTCGCATATATTAAACAGAGTGTCATTAAATATTATCATCTGTGGCATCATCTCTAACTTACCTATGTTAGTCTCACAAAGAACACCTGTCCAGCCATTATTACAACTACAGGTAAACCCGTTCGCCTGATCTGTACATCTCGCAAAATTCTGACATGGATTAGGCATGCAGTCATCTATAATAGAAAAATAATATATCTCGATGTTATATCTCATTTCATATTGTTACTAGATGCTAGATTTCTTGCGATACATTTCTTTATCCACACACATAAACTGGAACTTAATAAAACTGAACCAGACATATTTATCAACCAAAATAACAAAATTGAAACACACATTTATCAACCAAAATAACAAAATTGAAACAGACACATTTATCAACAAAAATAACGAAATTGAAACAGACACATTTATCAACCAAAATAACAAAATTGAAACACACATTTATCAACCAAAATAACGAAATTGAAACAGACATATTTATCAACCAAAATAACAAAATTAAACCAGACACATTTATCAACTAAAGTTAAATACACACCGATGTTTGTCTCACACCGTAGTCCAGTAAAACCAGGTAAACAATTATAGGTGTACGAGTAGTCTCCATCAACACAGAGAGCGTTATTCTGACAAGGATTGGATAAACATTCATCTGGAAGAAATATCATACAAATGTACAACAAATTTTAGATATTAGAGACATATATCACCTGCGTGGGAAGAGTCCACGAAGAATTTGAACTTTTTGAAATACCGGATCCTTCTAGATGATACCTCACTCGATCTATCGTCCGATACGTAGTCATATAGAATTGATATAAAAATGATTTTGTTTTTCAAACGAAATGTTAAAATATTTAAAGGTTGGAGTTTCACGGCCACTTTTGTACACATCATAGGCTAAATGGGTCCGGTGACCCCCCAAAGGTAATGAAGCAAAATGAAAGATGAAACAGCTTTCAGATAAAAGATGGCTGAGGTTTGAACCCACGTGCTAAAAATCTGTGGCCAGCCGCGTTACCAGTTAGAAGGTAGATATGCCCCATTTTAATGAAATAATTAATAATAAAACATAAATATATCCCTGTAATTTGTTTATAATACGACCTTAGTAAATTAAAAATGGAAATATATATACTAATTACCAATATTAATTTCACACTGTGCACCGCTAAATCCCCGATCACAAGAGCAGGTATAGCCATCAATGCCGTCTGTACATCTACCATGATTGTTACATGGAGTACTAGCGCACTCATCTGTAATAAATACAAATATATTGGTCAGACATCTGATATCAAATCATACTTACATATATATGATTATAAACACATATAAACAAGTATATAGAAGTTCAGCTCAGAATAGGTTATGTAACCGTGTACGTACTGATATTGCTGTCACATAAGGCGCCTGTATAGCCGTCATCACAGTTACACTGGAATGTATATTGACCTGTCTGTGTACAAGTTCCATAGACGCAAGTAGTCTGGCCACAAAGATCTGGATAAGAAATCAAAAGTCAGGATTAGAGAGAGTGTGTGTGTGTGTGTATGTATGTGCGCACGTGTGTGTGTGTGTGTTCCCAATATGTGTACGCATACAAAGGATATGGGTAGAATGGGTGTGTGTATTTTTATCTAGCCTCAGTAATGGGCATATCTTGAGTATATGACTGAAGGGATTACATCAGAGATATTGTATGTAGCATTGTATGCAAATAACTGAGTCTCTGGATTATGACGATATATGTACACAACAACACATGATATATACTGTACTTATTTGCTTAACATATTTGCTTAAAATATAATGAAGGTAACTTACTGATTGGTATCTCACACACAAACAACCTTCAGATATGCCCACGCCGGGGATTCGAACACGGGTGGTAGTGATCTGTGGTCCAGCACACTACCGCTAGACCACGGAGGCGCCCCGTGACATTGAATAAATACTGATTACTATACTGTATCATTGTCATCTAATTTTGGTTGGATCTCTATCAATGAGTAATTTATATAATAATAATAATAATAATAATATTCAAAATTTGTATAGCGCCTTATATAATCTATAAGAAGATTCTTATAAGGGGCAACGTACAGTAGATAATATAGATGTAGTAGATTTATATCTTTGCATAAATGCTTTTAGAGAAACATAAGCAGGTAAAATAAATGACAATATTCCGGTAAGATAATCTGAAATAGAAAGGATAGTCTTTATCTTCTTTTTGAAAGTGTCTTATATGTATGTAGCAAGTCACCATTGAACCACACGCAGGTGTTGTTGTTGCGAGCTGTGGTATAAAATGGTATGTTTTTACGTGCTTCCGCTTTTTGTACGTAGCCTGCATGTAGCCGCTTTCCTGTGGGCGTGACATATTTGTCGCGTACGAAAAGCGAATTAGCTGGTTCCCACAGGCTGATGAGTAGACCAGACACATGCTTAGGTATACGCATACATCTATCAATAACACACACACACACACACTCACTACACACGTAAGAGGATTAGCTATTAGGTTCGAGTAATATATATATATATATATATATATATATATATATATATTTCACAAATATTATGATATCGGAAACAATGAATATAGATTTATTTTATAACAATTACAAATACAGACAATTAAAAACTAGGGCCAATGTGTTCCTAGTTTGATGCAGTAGTGTCTAAGGTGAAAGGTTATCGGAGCAGAAAAAGAAAATATACTCAACAGCTGTGTCAATGGCTTACCTGACACAAATAACTCTATAATCATCATTAGAATAGATACGGATCCAGCTGTCATGAGTCAGCTCCAGTAATCGTGACATTAGAAAGCAGGCACAGATTCTTTGTCAAATATTTATTTGGTAATGTCATAAAACTATATATATATATATATATATATATATATATATATATATATATATATATATATATATATATATATATATATATATATATATATACATAATGGAAACAAATTGTAGATAGGACACTACTAAAACAACATGCCACTACTTTAACTACCACAAGTACTACTACTACTACTACAACTATTTCTGCGATCAAGTAACTCTTCAGACGAGTTCCAGGGGACTCACTACAATCTTTGATATTTATATACTAAATCATTAGTAATTACTGTTTTGAATCGTCTAATAAAAACTTTTTTATCACAGAAAGTAAAAACTGGCTCACATTTTGATAACATGTATATTACAGTCCATAGATTAGTAAATCTGAGAATATTCTACCCCCCCAACACTTTGAAGTTTATATTTGATGACATATATGACTATAGTGTCACAATATTTCATCTTTTAATTGTATTTTATGTCATATAAATATCGGGTGAAATATTGTATATTTCTTACTCGGACGATCTTTGATTAAATGTAAGCAAATATTGTTGACAAAAACAGTTTAAAAAATCTATAATTCTATTTTTAAGTGAGAACAACAGGCTTATATCGGAACTTATACGCCTGAAATACTTATATATTCCTAATATCTGATTTCATATTGTTTGTTTTCAAATAATGAGAGTTTATTATCATAACATCTGACATTGTCTCACAGCATCAGACGTTTCCAGTGATAAAAGCTGACTTTCGCCTACAAATAATCTGATCTAATACAAAAAATAATCAAAATATTATATTTAACATAATCAATGTTCCATAAAACTGCTACAAGAAATAACAAGTAAATCAAACTCGTCTTGTAAATGTCCTTGTCATTAAAGTTGTTAATAAAATCTAATTGTTTTTAATGACAGTTAAGCTGGTAATTATATTGGTTTTTTTTCTCGGTTTGGTTTTCTAATTTCAAAGTAGCAGGATATTTACAAAATTTACTGAAAAAATAGCCTTCAGGTGGACATCAGACGAGCAAAGGGGATCATCAAGTTATAAATGGCAACACCCGAGGGTCGAAGATTTTTATTTACTTTGTGTAAAGTAGTAAATTCTAGTAATGTATCTGTGTTAGTATTTTTGCCACTCCTAGTTTTCTTTACAAATGTTTAGGATGCTCAAAAAAGTCGAATACAATTAATCGCAGGTGAATGAAATTTGTGATAAAGACCTAAGGGTAAATGACCCTGGATTAGTTTAAGAAGCGTTGGTATTAAGACTATTTGTTATAGCACAAGACGTAAACCAACCTTTTGATGAAGAAGAAATAAGATTTAAAGTAAATTTTCGAGATGGCATGATTATGTTGATCACGATCGTTGTTGATAGTGTAGCCAATAACGTGATCATGTTGACACTAACTATATCTCTGATTATGTGACAATGTTAACAACTATTACACCTGGACTGTTATTGTCATGAGAGTTAGTTTGGTGGATGATATTATCTTCACTAGGCTGACAACACCTGGCTGCTACATAACAAATTATCAGTTGGATAATGTTACAGTTGAGGTATAATATTACTACAGATGAGGTACTCCCGTAATCACGAAAGCACACTTGCACACACACACACACACACACACACACACACACACACACACACACACACACACACACACACACACACACACACACACACACACACACACACACACACACACACACACACACATACACACACATACACACACACACAGAGAGAGAGAGAACTATTTTAATCCAATTGTCACACATTATCTATAAACTAAACTAAGGTAGATCTATTTGATGTCCATTTAATCTGGTCTAGTTTTATTTTGATAGTGTTTAATCTCGTTTCCAGTTTTCAATATCCGCTTAATTCATAAATCCTGATTGTTACTTTAAACCCCGAAGAGTAAACTCATCTGTTTATTTAATGATCGAATGGTTTGTTGACTAAATTAACGATTTAAGAAAGTTGGGTATTGAACGATTCTTTGATTAATTCATGACAGCAAAATTCAAGAAATGTAAGGTATCTAAAATGTAAAAGATAAATTTAAGTAATAATTTTACGTTTGATCTTCTGTTTACAAATGATGATGACTTTGTCAGAAAACAAAACGTCAACAAATGACCTTGATCCCATCATTATTCCTTGTCTCAGCTATAGTGTTTACGTTTTTACCTGACAATTATCAAGTAGTATAAAGTTATGCGTGATATGTTACGTGATAACTTGTAGGCCTACGACACCTGCAACATAATGATATTAAGATTTCAGGAAGTCTCGCTCCTGATATATATACAAGATAGAAGATGTAATTATCTGGAAGATTCAGCCAAATTCTCTTTGATGTCATACTGTCAATAACAGTTATCGATAGTGAAGATACCAAACGTATTCGAAGACAGATAAGTATTGTGTATGTTGTTAACTATGGTTTTGTTATACTACTACTACTACTACTACTACTAATAATAATAATGATAATAATAATGTGTATTTAATTAGGCGCCCTTACTAAAAGGAGTCGGTTAAAGGCTCTGTACAGTGAACAATTCACACAGAGATTCTTGTGCCATGTCATTGAGGGATTTATAAGTTGTCAGTCAAATCTTGAAATAGATATGCTGTCTAACAGGTAGCCAATATGGTTTTGAAGAATTATGCAAGGTGCAGTATTCTGAATTCGCTGAAGGCTATTGATGTTATAATCAGAATTGTTTTTTAACAGGGAGTTACAATAGTCTATACGAGATGTAACAAAGGCATGTACTACAGTTACAAATGCTTCTTGTTTCAAGAATACGTTTAAACAGTGGATGTTCTTAAGATGGCAGTAGGCAGCTCGGCATACTGATGATATATATATATTATATATATATATATATATATATATATATATATATATATATATATATATATATATATATATACTAGATAGATAGAGATATATAGATTGCTTAAATGTATTATCTTCGAGAATGTCAATAAACACAGTTACAGTAGCATTTAAAGTTCATCTCATATGGTTTTATATTTGTCAATTCACTTCAATCTATAAAAGGTCAAACAAGTGCGAATTTGTTTTCTACAGATTTTCTTCGTCATTATGTCAAACATCACCGAATCAACACTAGCAGCCCCATCTAACAGCAGTAATGCAACTTCTGGAGGTGATCCTGATGATTACGATATCTATCTTCTGATGCAGTCTGGTCCTCTGTATAATAGTACAGCCGAGAGAGTACTCCTTATTGTTCTCCTGTTAGTCATGCTCATGATAGGTACCGCCGGCAATTTCCTAACCGTCTTCTTCATTATTCGCCATCGACAGATGCACACACCACATATGACGGCTTTGGGTTTCCAGGCCGGGTCCGACCTCATTCATCTTTTAGAGTGGTACACGTCGGCAGCAATCACCTTGATGCGCGGAAACACGAATTTCTTCAAAAATTACAAAGTTGTTTGTTGTCTGAGCAGAACGTTTATAACTGGCCTGCTACTGGGAAAGACAGCCAGCATCGGTATCCTGGCCGTAGAACGATTGATGTACTTTAGGTATCCCTACTTACACGCCAGACTGATAACAAACAAGACAATTATCATCGGAGAGATTATTATGTATAACTTATCATTTGCTCTACAGTTTGCTGCTTGTATGTCTGGCATTAGCTATTACTCGGTGACAAATCTCACCTGTTCTCTGTACGCTGTACCCTGGTACTTCCCTACCGCGGCTAGTCTATTCGTCATTCCGAGTGGGATTGCTGAACTATTGATGGTCACCTTGGTCTTACATCAAGTTATCGTCGTACGGCGAGTGATCGAAGTTCAAAGAAATGCAGCCATGGCAATAAATAGCTACTCTCAGACGTCAGAGGTCAATCCATCCGTCGGTACATCATCACACAACCCTGAAGAAACTGGTGCAGGCAGCTCGAAGGTGATGCCATTGGACAACTCTGACTCCGGACGTGCCACTAGTAGCCACACAACCACCGAAGCGCTCCAGATGATGATAACAGCCATCAAACTAATTGGTTCGATGTCCCTAACCTACTGGCTGATCTATATCCCGAGTATGATCGTCATATTTCATGTACTCAGCCGAGTTACATTACTCGATATGGAACTTGGTAAACAACCAGTCTATCATTATTTGTTCAGGGTCTTTATTGTAGTCGCTTTGGGAATGGTCCGAGTTATTACTCCGTTCTTCCATTATCTGTTCGTGCCCGCTTTACGTCAAGCTTTGTATAAGCTGTTTCGTATTAACACCCACTAACGCTAAGAAACTCTATTGTGTTTATTCCCCCGAGAAATATTTCATTGTTTTCGTACAACGTCAACTTCATCGAGCAGAGAGGTCCTTGTTGCAATCAAAGTCTTTGAATGAGAGGTTATGCGAACCTCGGCGATGGTAACAATAGTGACATATGGCGCAGGAGTGACTGTATAGGAAAACATTTCACAAACACCGACATCTAGGTTCGATTCGAACTCTGGGCTGGCGTTTAGCAACACAATTCTGGAACCAATGCACCATCGAGCTAATCAGGTACAACGACGAAGTGATTGTTATCTAAAAATAGCTAACCACAAGATCACAATTGGAATGACATGAGCTAATTAATTAACACATTTATGTGTTTAGATGAGTTGTTTGCTTTATGTGGCTAAATAAAGTTGGTTAATTATTGGTAGGAGACTATTGCCTTCTAGTGAAATAAGTGGTCCATTAAGCTGAGAGGTCACGGATACAGTTTTCACTGTAAGTGCTTACTTTAGGTTGTGTTTGTCGAAGGAATTTGTCATCCTTGTATTTGTTTGTACATAAGTGTTCAATATGCATACGTGTTTGGTGTGTATACACTAACATTTGAGGATTTAGGTTTATTTCAGCTGGTTAACGAAAGTAAATAGTTACAATAATTTAAATATGTAGATTGACGTGTTAATCTTAAACATGTTTGATCTACATCAATTATCTACATTAGTTACTCAAGAAACGATTCGTTAATAATTATCACAGTATATTTCTGTTTTGCTGCAATACAAATTATGTATGTAGTACTCGTGTAGTAGATGTGTATTGAGTACATGTGTACAGTGGCATAGCGTGGGGTGTGCGAGTTGTCCGGACCGCACAGAGAGGCCACTGGGGGGGGGGGGGCAATATTATAATGTTATTATTTTTGCTTCACCTTGAGATACTTTTTTGGAAATGGTGGTATTTCCAAAATTGCAGAATTTTTGAAGTTAGTGCCCCCTGGTAAATATTTCATATACGTGTGTTTGCTGGAGTCAAACTTGTGTTATGCTACGGAAGTGGGAGATCATTTGGCTACCGCACAGGGCAGCCAAAATCTAGGCTACTCCACTGCATGTGTAGGTAGTACCTGTGTATGTCATGCATATGTATAATAAATAATTCAATTTTGTTGTCATATATGTACATGGATATATGCGTCAATATATACTATATTTAAGATGATATTTTATTTGGATATTTAATACTTATTAAATTATTATTAGTATATGTTGTGTGTGGTAAATCAGATAACCCTTTTCTAGATTATTAAAATTTATAAATTATATTGCACCAGTTGGTATAATGAATCGGTATAATTGGATTTTATTTTGTTGAATAAATATTTTTAAGTGAACGTATGAAATGGTGAAAGAACGGATAAAGTTTATTTCCAGAATGAACTTACAAATGATATGATATTTATTTCCCATTTCCAAGTTTCAAACATACAAAAATAACATGTATATATATAGGTTAATTAAATATAATAGAGGAAATGGGGGGGGGGGAAATCGGTTGTCTTCCTGATACTCCCAAATAAAATACAAATATTATCAATAATATAAAATGAGGGAATGACAGAGGAATAGCATGTAGTAGATGCACCCAAAGTGAAACATCACCCGCCACAATGAGGGGAAATATAATAAAATATAATGGGATGAGGGAAATGAGTTTTCTAGTTATAATATATGCAACAATCTTAGCAGTATGGATTTGGTAAATAAATCCGGATTTTGTCTTTGGAATAACAAACAATTGAGATTCCATGTTTTCATACACCCTCCCCCCGTGTATATATTACGATTGCAATTTATTATGAGTGTAATCATACATAAATAACATAACCTCTCGCTGATATAGATCAGACAATTTAAGAATACCATATACACATAAAGTCATAGTTTACATATTGTAATTGCATGTGTATATAATAATATTAATAATAATAATAATAATAATAATAATAATATTTAAATAGCGCCTTAATTAACTTCAGTGGCTCTAAGGTGTCTTACACTGAAAAAAAAATATTTCCATGTTATTTGTCTGTATACTTTGTTTTTCTTTTAGGTATAAATTGTTTAAAACTATTATGACATGATCACTGTACCTCTTTGTTAAAGTTAATCTTATCAAAATATTAAGATTACCTGTGAAACAGTTTACCATATTGCCCCTCCCTCTCTCTCCCTCTCTCCCCCCTCTCTCCCTTCCCCCTCCCCCCTCTCTCCCCCTCTCTCCCCCTCTCTCATTTTAGGGAGTTTTCAGAAATACCAATTAGATTAATTAGTGTGCATTCAAATAAACTAATTTAAATGAGGTCATAACGATAATAAGAGCCCACCTCGAGCCGTAATGATAGCATAACGGTTCTATAAATGTCTAGTTATCTTAACTCGGTACATGCAAAGCAGGGGAATATGTCCATCTGTCTAACTATCAGTCGGTCTGTCTGTCTGTCTGCTTGTCTATCTGTCTGTCTATCTGCCGGTCTATCTGATTGTCTATCTGCCTGTCTGTCTGACTGTCTATCTGTTGATAAATTAATTTTAAAACGTTGTAGCTCACGACTCATTTCCATCGATTAATATATTACATAGTTTTCCTTATTTGCAACAAACTGTATGAAATATAATTTTAAATCTCGCCACATATTTTTTTCATAAAGAGTTACTCATATAAAAGACATTTTTCATATTTAAACTTCATTCCAATTGAACATTCATCACATTAATATTTATAACATAACACGAGGCTTTATTTATCTCTGTTGAGTAAAATTACACGTGACTTTGCGGTAATAATGACCGAGATGACTTCGAATTTGTCGATATTTGAATTTGGAGAGGGTGTGTTTGAGTACAAGAGCCATTATCGAATTAAACAGGACAAAATTGAGTAGTAACGGAGTACTTCAATAATGATACGGCCGCCAATATTGATCACCTGCTGCGCATGCGCAGCGATGTGAGTTAGTCGAGAACTATTGAGAAATAATTTCTGATGACGTGTATTATTATTATTATTATTATTATTGTTGTTGTTGTTGCTTATACATTTATGTAGCATTTCTGTGGAGTTTATTATTTAATGCTCTGAATGTTTCAACCATATACCACGTGGTTGCCGTGTGATTGGCTTACGTCTATTTATACCCACTCATTTGCAAAAAGCTCATATATACATTAGAGAACAAAGATAATCACTGACACGTAATGTCCATCTTTTCAAACAGTTCAGCGTAATGGACACACAATACACGGACAATGTTATTTAGGTGTGGGTGACTCTGAATTCAGGACTTTCGAATATGGGCGGACATATTGGTAGCCGAGCCCCCCTCAGCCAAAGTGTTTTATATAATGGATGATAGTTTGTTTGTTTTGGGGGGGGGGGTGACGTGTGGAGGGAGATGTGGAGTATAAACTAGATGACTTGTGATAGTCTATAATATAAGAAACTTGTACCAATAAACTGAAAATATGGTCATTTAAGACAAGCTTTTTCCTTTTAGAAACAACGAAATAACAAAAACACATCTGTCCCCTTACTACAGATTTAATTATAATGAGCGTTCTTTGCAGATTGAAAAGACCTCTTTCGAAGAATCTTTAAGCAGTGGTGGTCATATAAGACAGGTAATCATTATGTAAGTTTAGAATCTAATCCAGTTCATAGTCACTTAAATATAGACCACCTTTGAGATTACAGCAGGTGGTCGTTAATCAAGGATTGTCTTTAACGGCACATCATACCATCTATAAATAAAGACTAAACGAATGAAAGAGACCATGTCATACTGGCCTATTAGGAAGGTGATCTCTTAAGACAGGTGCTTGCACGAACAGGTTTGACGATAATTGGCAAACATTTCTCAACAGCGCAACCGTTAATGTAAAACGTCACATATTATAGTACAGGGTGTTCAGCCATAGATAAGGTCAGCTCAAACCATAAACGTTCTAAAACTGAACAGCCTGTAATAATACGAGGTCATATTTTAGTAATAACAAACTCGAATCTCCAATTTAAACTTGGAGTTTGTTATTGTAATCTAATTCCACAGTACGTACAGTACTAGCGTTTACATTCGTCGAACGTTGATTATACAACATAATAATACTGGATGGGTAATATAGATATTACTCAGTCCACTCAATCTTCACATACCCCAGCCCATTCAACCTTCACATATCTCAGTCCAATCAACCTTCACATATCTCAGTCCAGTCAACCTCCACATACCTGAGGGGCGCCTCCGTGGTCTAGCGGTAGCGTGTTGGACCACATATAACTACCACTCGTGTTCGAATCTCGGCGTGGGCATGTCTGAAGGTTTGACTTCGCCTCATTAGCTTTGGATGTGCACAAAAGTGGCCGTAAAACATCAATCATCATCATCCACATACCTGAATTTACTCAGTTCCTCCTTACCCCAGTTCAGTGTCTTAGCCAGGAAATTAATTCAGGGGGGGGGGGTCACTTTGAGAGTGTAAATGTTCTGAAATTAAGAATTATTTTTGAGAAAACACAGTAATTAAGTGTAAATGCTGCATTATCGATAAAGATAACATAATGGCTCTCAACAGATTCTCTGGCTGTCCACATAAATGTTTGGCTGTCCATTCAGACTACTGAACGGTTGTCTCTAACTAACACCATACCGCGGTCCATTCAGCCACTACATAACTCAATATACTTATGCTTCATATACCTCAGTCCATTCAACTTTCATATACCTCAGTCCATCCACCCTCCACATGCCCCACTCCACTCAACGTCTACATGCCACAGTAAACTCCACCTCCACATATCTCAGTCCATTCAATCTCCACATACCTCAGTCCATTCAACCTCCACATGTTGCAGTCCACTCAACCTCCACATGCCACAGTAAACTCAACTACCACATATCTACTTAGCTACCACACACCTCAGTCTACTGTTGCTTTTATATACGTCTGTCCACTCAATCTCCCCTAACTTCAGTCCACTCAATCCCATCATACCTCAGTCCATTCAGATTTAGTCCCATGTTTTACAGAAATCATTTACATATGCAGTAAACAAATGCTGTTTACTTCTCGATGAGGCGAAGAAATGAGGAAATGTTGATTTCAATTATCATTATAATGACATAATGTGAAATAACAGGTTCATCAAGAATATGTGATCATTAGTTTAGTTATTCCCTTAAAACTGTGGAGAATAAACTGTTACATATACATTATATATATATATATATATATATATATATATATACGTAGCGCCTGGGTTCAAACCACAACCGAGTTAAACCCGAAGGGTGTTTCATCTTTTATTTCGTCACATTACATTTGGAGGTCGCTCGATGTATTTAGCGTACCGTATGCACAAACAGGGTCGTAGAATAACAACATTGACAGTTACGACTAGGGTATAGGTTGTGATAATATTTATAATAGCTTATGCTCACTGAGTAAGAAAACCTGTAGCTTTGGAAGACCCTGGCCAATACCAGCCTATAGTCAGCTACAACACACACACACACACACACACAAGCCAAAGACTTGTCCAATAGGAGGAGCCTGTTGTCCAGAAGCCAGTAATTTACTCAATCCTTACGCTAAGCGGCCTTGAAGATTTAATAGAGAATCCAGAACAGTGATTCTATTCGGGATATTGCCGTGTGCAGTCTGGATAGGAGAGGATAGGACTTATATAGGAGCGAAATAGGAGCAGGTGTCAGGAATGAGTAGAATATATGTCTCCGTAAAGTAATATCAGAATATTGGACCATTTCGAGGTATGTGTGTCTTTTTGTCATTTCGTCACAGTGTTAGAAGTTACAAAATGTGTGTGTGTGTGTGTGTGCGTGTGTTCCCCAATCTTCTATAAAACTAACCAATTACGACGTTCGGACGTAACTGAAATCCATGTGATTTTACCAATGACGCTAAACACGTGATCGGGTCATGTGACCATGTTACGTAATTAACCACCATTATCGCTCAGCGGAACAACGTTTACAAGCGTTAATGTGCATGTCTCCAACAATGAAACCAGTGTTTCTTCTTCACTTCATCAATTACCCACAAGAGTCTGCGTAAACTAAAAGTAATATATATATATATATATATATATATATATAGTGTGTGTGTGTGTGTGTGTGTTTGTGCGAGTGTGTGTCTGTGTGTCTTCAGTCTCGTACTGTTAGATGTACCGGTTTCTGGAGCATAGTCATAGTGCCATTTGTATCTCCCTAACTCATCCTGATCAATAAGATGCCCATTTGACAATTACCACAACACAAACAAAATCTGTCTAAATGTTAATTAAATCTTCACTCAGCCATTATCGAGAAATGAAGCTTGGATTCGGTTCTCCGACTGATTTAATAAACAGCTCGGTCTTACCGAGCTATTGTTATGAATGATGAAGGCTGTCAGCTGTAGATTGTTGGTTGCATGCTGTACGACTTAGGCTGTACGCTGCTGCATATTACCTTATTTGGGAACATCTCAGACGACAACAAAAACTAAATTTTGTTCTACAATACACGGTATATATGAAGAAAGTTATAAAGTAGGGTGATATATATATATATATATATATATATATATATATATGTGTGTGTGTGTGTGTGTGTGTGTGTGTGTGAGAGAGAGAGAGAGAGAGAGAGACAGACAGACAGACACACACACACACACACACAGAGGTTTGTCGATTACAGGATTGGACAAAATATATTATTCTGGATTGTAGGCGGAAAGGAAATGGCTACAAGATAGAATATGTTTCCCAAATAGCTGGCCATATATCGGGAAGGTACATGCCCTTAAATCGGGATACTAGAGGTAAAGTGCTTAGAACATCATTTCAAGGGCATCAGTACAGGAAAGTTAGATTCGAAACAAGAATGTATTAACATTAGTCTAAGCAGCTCTATCATATAACGATATCTAGGGTAAGTTGTTAAAACAACTCCCTCTTGTAACAACATTTCTTGTGGGGGGAATGTTCCGATACTGCAGTAGTTAGAACACTGCATTGTGAACGTCCAAGCTGTTGTGAGTTCGAATCCGGCTCATGTCTATTTGTGGGATGTTTACCAGGGAGTCAATAGACCTTGCCAATTAAGCTAGTGACATCTGTCGGCAGGATTTTGAACTACTACAATCGGGTCGTAAACATGAAGACTGATTTAGTAAACAGAATAGATTAAATTGGAAGTTCTATGTGGCAGTTCGCAGAACACATTTCCCGTGTACAAGCGGATTGCTGTATTCGTAGTGAAAGTTTACGCATAGGCAGTGGCTTTCCCATAGTGTTTCTTCAATACACATTTTTGGTCATTTATAATCATATCGAAAATGGACATATTTTCATTTTACCAGGATAATTCAGAGATATATTCAACGATTTGTTTTAGTTGTGGTCATTTTCCGTGTAGAACGTTCGCCAACGTCTAGCAGTAGACTCATTGCGCATGTGCACGTCAGTGATCATGAGCTGGCATAGTTGGCATAATTCTAATAAACAAACGGGGGTGCTATTTGGATCGAAAAT
Organism: Paralvinella palmiformis; assembly: GCA_025642065.1. Taxonomy (NCBI): domain Eukaryota; kingdom Metazoa; phylum Annelida; class Polychaeta; order Terebellida; family Alvinellidae; genus Paralvinella; species Paralvinella palmiformis. The sequence continues at coordinate 676,424 of JAODUP010000095.1, read as the reverse complement.
ACTCATGAAATCGGAAACATATTGTCTTACATAAAACTATTGATTGATAGAGCAATAATCCGCCATTGATGTATTGCATTTGTGTATTATTTCACGTGAATTAACGTGAAGTATAAGTTGATTTTACAATGTAAATAAACCCTGTCTTTTGTCATTTCAATTTTCAAGCCATAACCGATACTAGCGGACTTCGTTAAAGAAATATAAATTTACTCAAATTTTTCACTTTGTCGACAATAACAACATTTAATAATGGAATATGCTGAACAACAAGAAACTAATCTATCACTAGAAGTATTTTCCTATGTGAATTCTGCAGTAGATCGTTGTTAAAATCGAGATATTCAAAACAAGAATCCGGCCTACATTAAAAACCATGAAACTCCGCCTCCGCTGCTCTGGGCTGTACCCGGCGGTGACCCAAAGTGTAAAAGCCCCCGAAAATTAGTTGGCAAGGTCTATTATTTGTCAATTGCTCTAGGTGTGTCAAACCAACTAATCTACGTACAGTTAATGGGTTATATATAGCCTGTCGATCTGGGCTACATAACCTGTTGACCTTACTACCTGGGATATATAACCTATTGACCTTACTAGCTGGGATATATAACCTGGTGACCTTACTAGCTGGGATACGCAGTCAGTTGCCTACCCAGTTGGGATAAACAACCAATCGACTTCAGAAGCTGGGATACATGTATACAGTCGATCTCTGCAGCTGGATTATTGTTAGTTATAATATGAAAAATGTTCAGTAGAGATACCCCCCCACTCCCGAGCCAGTCATTTACTGTGTGTGTGTGTGTGTTTCTTTGTGTGTATTTTAGTTTTTTAAACTTTCATGATCTATAGGTTTGTGTAGGATATCTTTATATATCTCTAGAAATATGTCCTCAGTTGAACAAATGTGTATATAATCCTTGATAAAGGTCCTGAACTGATTGATCATACACTTTTATACCATGAACTATAATCTAGCACGGGATTTATAGAGAGCAATAATAAGACGAGGCTTCAACTTTATTATATTGGTATCAGATTATCCCACAGGAGGTTTTATGGCGATATTATATTTCTTAAGGAGAGGATTAATAATTTATATTTAGATTAATATTAAACGGGGACACAAGACTCTGTCCATTTGCTAATCTTATAGTGATTGTATCAAAATCTCCCAAATTATCGCTGTTTTGCTTTACTTTTATTAATTAAGAAAATATTAATTTATATTTCTCTTCGGTAATACATTAAGTGAATTACTGAGAGAGAGAGATAGATAGATAGAGAGATAGAGAGAGATGTGCGTGTGTGGGGGTTAACGGTGGTACGTGGGTGAGGAGTGATTGCTTGGTTGGGTTCGTAAATAAACGCAGTCGTGTTCATGTATTAAAGCTCAACATGAATATTATGATGAAATGGTCTCTCTCTCTCTCTCTCTCTCTCTCTCTCTCTTACACACACACACACACACACACACACACACACACACACACACACACACACACACACACACACACACACACACACACACACACACACACACACACAATGACATAATAACACGCGTATGCATGCACATATTGATAAGCACATCTATACATGCATACACAAAAATATATGTGATGTAATCAAATATAGATTATGAATATTAACAAATATTGACATTTTAATGTATAAATGACAATATACATGTATATATTAATATTACAAATACTTGTTTTTGTAATAACTGTAGACCACAAATAATATATAATATATATATATATATATATATATATATATATATATATATATATATATATATATATAATACAACTTAAGTGTATATCATGAACTAAAAGTGTGTTTGTCTCAATAACATGTCAGTGATGAGAGAATGTGTAACATAAAACACCTACAGTAACAAGCTCAATCTAGTATATGAATATTGTTGTCATAGAAAGGGTGTTGGGTGTCATGTGATCTTAATCACGTGACAATAGAAACGTTTTGCAATATAACAATGGAATGGTGTTTGACTAACGAGTTAAGATATGGTGAGTTCTTTGTTTTTATCTAAATATATAAAACATCATAAACTAGTTATCTGAACGCGATGGAGATAATGATCATAATGGTAAAGATGACGGCCTCGATGATGATGATGATGATGATTTATTTGTATTGGAAAGAATATATGATCAATGGTCATATTAAAATAATATAATACAACAACAATAAAACCAAGTTAATAATAATAATAATAATAATAATAATAATAAATTAAGTGCTTGTATGTATATTGACTATCTCTACACTCAAAACACAAACAATAAATATACCCATTAAACACGAATTACAAATCAGACAAAAGATTAGACTGACTCTATCCAGGTAACTCGGGTCAGTCAGTGTGTAGTTGATGTCATTCAGTAAGATTGTTATGTCAATGTGTTCTCTGCTGTTTTGTTTTGACAACCCTCCCCCCCCTGCCTATTACCCATCCTCAGAAATCTTTTATTTATTACTCAATTCTAGTACTGCTCCACTTTGAGCGGGCGATAATATGGTCATGTTTATTTGGTAATGGGCGATCAATATACCATTCCGTTATACCGTATAGAGTAGATTGTGTAATTTTTTGAAAGTTGTCAAAAAGATCATAGATCACAGATATAGAGACAGACAGAAAGACAGACAGACACACAGACGAATAGACCCACGGATAAACAGATCCACACCTAAAAATAATAATAACTTTGTTACATCACTGTCTTGATGATCGTTTAACAATCTAGATGTCTAATATGTTGACGGGCCTCAAAGTGATACTAATCTTTTATTGCCAAGACATGGTTCAATGGTATAGTGCTGGGCTGTAATGCCAAAGTACACCGGTTCGAATTCATCTGCTCTTCACATATTTATTGCATGGGTTATTGACGTTGGTATAGAACTGTAGAGGTCCTTAAATGAGAGAGTGTTAAGTAGACCCTAAAATACGTGTAAAGTTCTAATTACAAGTTAAACCCTTAGAGTGGTCACCTCTGTTTGAAATATTATAAATGTCACATTATATTTTGGTTTCCATAAGTATTTGAAAGACGTTGTACATATGGAGGAGCTTTTGATATTTTACGCAGAATGTTTCATATCCGGTTCCTGTGCCGTGGAACAGTCTATAAAAATATAAAGCCTTTTACTTATTTGTGTGAAAACGAATCTGTGACACACATCCACATTAAATTAAGTAATATAAAATATTGTATTTCTTAAATAATATTTTGCTAAACAAAACAAATAAATAAACAAAATATACACACTTATATATAACAAAAAAAACCAAAAAAACAGAGGTGTAAAGAATCATATATATATATATATATATATATATATATATATATATATATATAACTTTTGTAATATTGTTATACTGTTGCTTTACTGTTGCTATATATCTGCTATTCTAACATTTATTGCTCACAAACAACAGTAATTATATATAACTATATAATAAAATGTCTATACAAATTATGCCCTAATCTATTGATATATGACAATAAATACAAATGTTCTTGCTATTTATAAAAATATCACCACAACTTTGGCCATTATCTTGTTTATGACGAGCTCCGTGATTAATGTTCTGGGACGAGAACAAAGAGAACATTTCTCATTCAGTTTATGCCAAGATTAGATATTTGAGATCATTGTCAATATATGATAAATATAATGTATATTTCGGAATGATCACTTACTACATAACGTTATTAAAGCTAATACTATAAGGGATTCAGTACGAATGGCTAGTTTATAGAACATTGTATGGAGTATGTGTTTGTGTGTATGTGTTTGTGTGTTTTGTGTCTGTGTGTGTGTGTGGGGGGGGGGTTACTATTGTCGTGGCTCAATGTTGTGATAGTGAAGTAGAAGCTGGAAGGTGCTCGGTTCAAATCCACCGACTGATTGTTAATTCGCATAGTTGCTGGTTTATTCATCAACAAAACAGTTGTTCGGATTATGATGGATTTTTATGGATTGTGTGACCAGGTATCTGCTTTGTATAACAAAAAGCGGACCTGCAGAATCCTGCATTGTTAATCTACTTCTATAAGTATGTATGTATGTGTGTGTGGGAGGAGAGACCTCACACGGATTGGGTGTTCCATGCTACGCAATCGTATAATAATATAATATTAAAATAATATAGACTCTAGATCTTAGAATGCTAATTGATTGATTGATTGATTGATTGATTGTTATAAATAAGTGTCACTTCGACCACGAAGATTACAGTCAAGACCTATATAATCAGGATATATTGGTCACGTGTTAGTATGATGGAATACACGTAATGTCAGTAAATCAGGATATACAATATCTTGTTACACGCACGCACGCACGCACGCACGCACGCACGCACGCACGCACGCACGCACGCACGCACGCACGCACGCACGCACGCATTGCATGCACATTATATGTCTTTCTATCTATCTAGATAAGCAGATTTTTTAGTGTGTAAATTGTTTATACTCGGCACTGGTCACGCATAAGACATATAACTTTGGGCCGATCTCATAGCGAAACACCCCTAAAACACAGCTGTCAGTACAATTCGAACCCTAATTTGGAAGTTTACAGCGCCGAGCTCTAGTCCCTCAGCTATTGGAACGCCAATATTAGGTTTTTTAACTCTCCGGTATTCAGCACTCAATATTAGGACTTCTATCATCACATCACATCATAATCCCACCCCGCCCCATTATTATTCATTTTCATGATCACCCACCCTATCACCCAGTACCACCTATATCACCCAGTACCACCTATCCCATTTCTTGAACTACACACAAAACACCCAATCTTGTGGTAGGTCAGACATTGCTCAGAATTGTAAACATTTTGTGACAATCTCCTGTCAGCAGTCTCTCAATGTGTGTGTCAGAGGTGTTAATATTACAGCTTTAGTGTTATCTGGTATTCATACGTGTTGTTCAGATACATGCTGTTCACATACATGCTGTTCACATACGTGCTGTTCAGATACGTGCTGTTCAGATACATGCTGTTCACATACGTGCTGTTCACATACGTGCTGTTCAGATACGTGCTGTTCAGATACATGCTGTTCACATACATGCTGTTCAGATACGTGCTGTTCACATACATGCTGTTCACATACGTGCTGTTCAAAAATGCGTCTAATATGTACATCTGATCTTCATCTGTTTTATTAAACTTTCTATATTTCAGGTTTACATTTTGTTAGTTTTCATATCAGCGATGGCTATATTTCAGCTGTTCACACATATTTTAGACATACCTATTCACACTTCAGGTGTTCACATTTCAGTTATTCATAACTATGATGTTCACTGTTCTACTCTTCACACCTCTAACCGTATTCACAGTACGTTTAAGTAATTATATGAGAACACTCGAGAAACTGCCCTTACTGACATTTTGACCGAGGTGGTCGTAGTGGCAGGTTTCACTCTAACTGCTCGTCTTATGTAAATCAACTTAACTTATTCCCATTCGAGTCTAGCCATTGATGCTGTCCGAACACATTTTATCCGATAAAGAGCTAAATAAGTACGAGTCACGGGACTCTATTTCGGGGGATTTTAGAGCCACTAAAGATTGGGATAATTATATCATTGGACTCCGTACTTCCCTCCGGATATAACTTCTTAGGCCGCGTGACTAGATATAGTCCTGCCGATTGGAATAATTTCCTATAGTTCGTGTTTATGGCGGTACATCAGCCACATTGGAATTGGCACTTATAACAATAAACCATTGGCACCATCCTAAGTCCTCTGTCTATCTATCTATCTATCTATCTATCTATCTATTTCCAAGTAAGAAGTTAACAAACATAATGACCGCCATCTATTACATCCGGGCATTACTATACTCGCTGATGACATCAATAATGACGTAATACAATCCCATGCCATTGTTCTGTTTGATTTTAATCCCCGGATATTGAGACAGAAGTTAAAACTTCTCATTGGAGAGATGGGGCTATGTTTGAAGTAGGTCATTTAATTAGAGAAATGAAACATGAAATTCTCTTGTTCTATTTAGACGCGGTGCAGCTACTGTCATGGGTTCATCGAGTACATGACTGGTTTAAAAATATATTTTATATTTTTAAAGACTTTAAACAAAAACGACAATTGTTTATTTCAAGATAATTTTAGTTCTCAGACTAGAGAAGTCTCAGCGACATTTAGAGTTGATGTCAAACGAACCTCTTTTTCTAAACAAACAAATAAATAAACAAACAAACAAACACTATGATAGTTAAGGGATGTTGGTAGATGCACTGTGACTAAATTGGACGCCATATCCTTCTAGATCTGCCCTGAGTATACTCCATGGGGAACAAAAACTAGTCATGATAATGTACAGGTTTATAAATATACAGTAAAAGACCTAAATAGTAACCGTAAATCATAATAAAAATTATTAAAATTAGATCAACTATGGATATTTTTGAAGTATCAAGATACCTTGAAGATAGTAGATACATCAACTGAAAAAGTTTCTTAGGCAAATAACATCAACTTTCTCACAATCTGACTAGACACCTCAACTGGCTTGATCTGACTAGACACCTCAACTGGCTTGATCTGACTAGACACCTCAACTGGCTTGATCTGACCAGACACCTCAACTGGCTTCATCTGACTAGACACTACAACTAGCTTGATCTGATTAGACACCTCAACTGGCTTGATCTGACTAGACACCTCAACTGGCTTGATCTGACTAGACACCTCAACTGGCTTGATCTGACTAGACACTACAACTAGCTTGATCTGATTAGACACCTCAACTTGCTTGATCTGACTAGACACCTCATCTGGCTTGATCTCACTAGACACCTCAACTGGCTTGATCTGACTAGACACCTCATCTGGCTTGATTTGACTAGACACATCAACTGGCTTGATTTGACTAGACACAACAACTGGATGGATGTGACTAGATACAACAACTATCTTGATCTGAGTAGACACCTCAACTGGCTTGATTTGACTAGACACAACAATTGGATTGATGTGACTAGACACAACAACTAGCTTGATCTGACTAGACACCTCAACTGGCTTGATCTAACTAGACACAACAACTGGCTTGATCTGACTAGACACCTCAACTGGTTTGATCTGACTAGACACAACAAGTGGCTTCATCTGACTAGACACAACAACTGGCTTCATCTGACTAGACACAACAACTGGCTTGATTTGACTAGACACAGTAACTGGCTTGATTTGACTAGACACAACAACTGGCTTGATGTGACTAGACATAACAACTGGATTGATGTGACTAGACACCACAACTGTTAGTGTTTTAACTTTTTAGAGTTTTGTTGCATGATTATTTAGGAACTAGTAAGACACTATACACATCTCAGCATGAAACAGTCGTCTCTTTGGGTTAAGTTCCTTGATGAATCGTCCACAGTTTGAATTCATGATTCGAAATTGTCTGTACCAGTACTTTATTTCAAAGATCAACACACGCGCACATACGCACACACACGTGCACGCACAGAAACACACACGCACGGACGTGTACGCACGTGCACGCAGACACGCACAGACAGACAGATAGATAGATAGATAGATAGATAGATAGATAGATAGATAGATATATATAGATAGAGATACCTAACACATATCAGGTACATTACCGTCAATCACCCCTCCCTATTACCGATATGACAACAATGTCTTGATTCTTAACACATTATATTAAGACAACTCTTTATTATTCTCCATAAAGCCCGACATAAACCGGAAACCTTCTAAAATTAATAATACCAAGCTCTCAACGCTAATTACCACACATCGTACTAATTAGCTATAATGTCAGATAATAATACCAGGTAATTGTTCCTGCCAAACAACTCAGGCCCATTAGGACAAACCCGGAACCCATTTACAGTGTAACCTGCATCGCGCATCTCGTAATCTAGCTGACAAACTGGCAATTATCCACTGGCAGGTAGATTGTCTGGTATAAGAGAAACTTTTGGTTCTATTACCTGCCATTTTATCCTCTACTGATATATGTTGGCTTATGGTCATCGCGCCTCTATCGATGGAGTATGGGGGGGGGGGGGGAAGTGGCTGTGTCATCTGGTAGCTACGTATAATATAATTATAGATATCTCTAATGTCAGTATTAGCAAGAGATAGTAACATAATATGTTTACTCTGAGGCAGACAATGTTGAGGTTCGGTTCATAAATAAGTTATTGTTGAGGCCATCTCCTAGAATACGTTGTTTTGTTAAATATGCAGAAGTAAAGGTACTTTAATAATCTAATACGTTCTGTTAAGTATACATGTATAAATGTTAACTTATTATTGAGGCTAAAAGTCGCCAGTATAGACAGGTAATAATTCAGCTAATATTATTATATACTAGTATGTTTTGATTGCGTCAGAATTGTGCGTAATTATGGAAACTTCGTGATCTGCGATTAAAGACTTTTTTAACTTGACTCTCCCCTGTCTGTTAATATAAATACTTCAAACCGGACGGGTATCTAAATCTGTAAACATTCGTCCTTCGTTTCAAGTACGAGGTCTCTTCTTCAAGAAAAACGCTAATAATCGGTTTAATTCGCTGAATTTCTGCTACACATGAGGTAAAACTTTGCCAACTAGTCCTCAAATATAAAAATATCCGTTTACAATAGCAGGGCGTAGATCTCTCTATCTGGGGATTTTTAGGCATTGAGGCCATTTATATTTTTTCATATGTTGCGGGCAATTCGAAAGAATCGGCCAAAGCTTTGAATACCTGGCACTAATTAGATGCAGTATGTATTTAAAGTGTGTTTTCATATTCATGTAGTCATATTAATTCATACTAATTATTTATATACGTCATATTCTTTATGAACGAATTTTAATTTTTAATTTTGGCGAAACTGTTAACTAAAGACAAGACACTCCAACCGATGTTCATCACTCGAGAGGTAACCTTACCTCGACGCGTTTCATTGAAAGAAATAAAGATCAGGAAAAACACATAATAATATCACAAACACAGAGTTAAACATGATGTTTAAATATACTAGTTAGGTTGAATAGTTATTCATGTTTATATCTTCTAGGTTTCTGCCTATTTTAGCCTCTCCAAGTCTTGAGACACATCAAGAAACTGTGTTTTGGGATAATATATGCGGAAGCTACACGAGAAAGCTATTTGTTAAATTGTTTTAGTTTCCAACGAAATTTATTTATACATATAGACGACGCATCACGGAATTAAATTCCATTAGTTTGTGAGAGCAATTTGTTTGAAATGTTTTGTAAATGTCTATTAACTTTGTATTATAGAGAAATATTCTATCATATGATCGTAAATGTTAAAAGGTAACACCATCAACTGACTGTTTATGTCATATAATGATAGTGTTATTCCCAAAATTCTAATATTTATATATTTAGTGTTATTATCTTCTATTCATGATTTAATTGATTTGGAAGATTAATAAACGGACAATTGTTGGGTTTTTTTTCCGGTAGTTTTCATCATATATTACAGATAACCGTTTGGGAAGGTCATATTATTTCGCAATCAAGAATTATGAACATTTGATGGAGAGCCAACAGACAGCTGACGGACAGCCAACAGACAGCTGACGGACAGCCAACAGACAGCTGACGGACAGCCGACAGACAGCTGACGGACAACCAACAGACAGCTGATGGAGAGCCAACAGACAGCTGACGGACAGCTGACGGACAGCCAGCAAACAGCTGACGGACAGCCAACAGACAGCTGATGTTGTCCAGTTATTTTGGTCTCTGTTTTGTTTGAAGTATGCCGGTCTAACAACGACATTACTCATCCAACATGTTTGTGTCTATAACAGAAATGTTGAAATAGTGGACTTATTTGTATAAATAGTATCAGTCCATCTTAACTTTATAGTGTAGTTGATGATGTTTATATAAATCGGTTACTACTAAACATTAATTTGGGTAAAGTTAGTTAATGTTTAGTTATTAAGTATCCAAGTCTGAGTCCTATTTATGCCTGCCTGCCTACTTTTACAGATGAGTAATTATTATCTTTTAAATCATTTTAGTTGGGGTATTATTATATTACATATTATTTATACAGTACCTTTGAATGGCTCATCCATAAATACACGTCATAAAAAATCTTTTCATAAAATCGATTTCCTAAATATGACAACAAAAAGCCGCCATTAGAGATCAGAAATAGTCTTAACCTCCAGCCACAGATGTAAGAGAGAGACCTTTAACTGAAATATGACATTGTATCAAGTGCTTTCTGAAGATCAGAAATGGAAGTTTTTGTTATTTATACAAAGAGCCGATACTTCGCGTGTCGATTCTACAAATGTGTTCCTTTGTTATTGATGTCATCTTGAGCAGATGTCGTGAATGTTATGGTGAACAAAATCTACAATGACAGATGTGATCAAGATAAGGATTTGATTAAATAAACACAAAACCTCAAACTAACTTCCATAATATATTATGCTAATTAGGCTCCACCCTGAAATGGGTAATTAGAACATGATCAACGGGAGTTAAATGATGCTTAATGAAATATTTAACTGATTTTTATAAACAATGGTCCACTTATCACAAAGAACAATTTTCATCATGATCTATTGTTATTAATTAAAAGTTTTACGTTCATTCAACAACAACAATAACAACAACAACAACAGTTATAATAATAATAGTTTTTTGGTTGCATTCTTTGTTCTTATACATATATTTTTTTTTTCCCCCGGAGAACTCGAGAATAACACACGCACACACGCACGCACGCGCGCACACACACATACTGGGCAGGAGCATGTGTGTCAGTGTGTGCATGTACCATGTGTGTATGCATGTGTGGTTGTCTCCCATATCAGTATGATAAAAACATATTATAATAAATTTTAGATATAATATTGTTTGATATAATAATGTATTTATTTGTTTTGTTTGTGTTGTTTATTGCCTATACTGTCATAAAACATATTTATCTCCTCAGTAGACGTCTATATCTCTGAATAGTCATTAGTTCCCCCCCCCCACACACACACACACTCTACAGCAGTGTTTAATATTTTCCTCAGCCGTTATTTGTTTTTATGTGTACATATAATTCGCCTTAGGTTACGGCTAAATTAATATGACGCTAAATGATGTATAGCATCACGATATAATAATATAAACAGTTATATTATGATATCGGGCAAATGGCGTTATAAATTAATAAACTTTCCGTCCAAATATTGGCCAAGTAACTGACAGTTTAATGGTATTTACAATCAGAGACACTATTATTGGGATGTACATCTCCACATGACATCAATAATCCAATTAATATCATAGTCAATTTATGGTTGTAATATGCATTGTTTGCTTTATTTTCATGATTTATATCACGTATTTGCAATGCAGCTAAATTGTACGACATTAGAGCTGTGTACTGTCTGCAGTTTATTTGACTTATGCTTACTTTCATTGATATATAATGACTTACTTATGGTAATGTATTATGATGTCATTCTGTTCTAGGCAATCATACACAAGAGGTAGTTTCCAAGTATTTTATATCCATCTGTTATGAGTGAGTGTGGGTTGTTTAATATATAGATGATAGTTACTTTTGATCGAAAGGCGAAATGTTAATTGTATATTTATTTTATATATATATATATATATATATATATATATATGTCCTTTCTCAGTTGGCTATTTTGCGGGAAGTGATTTTTATCGGATATTTAAATGGATTTACACTATATCTTATGTATATGCGCATTACCTGTATTGGTCTTATAACTCATTTTACAGAATAACAACAATAACTTGTGAAAGACCAAGGTTCGCTCCATATTTACTAGGAATGGCTTTACTCCTAGAGGGGGAGAGAGGGAGAGGGAGAGAGAGACGATCAACATCTGTGGCTATGTGTAATCTCAGATCTCATGAGAGTTGTTTGTGTGTGATGAGGTTATCATAAGGCAGACACGTTCTTCCTTAAAGCCGGCATGTGGACGATAATATGATTTATGACCAAGTTTTCTCGGCGCCCGAGGCCCAACAAACTCCATTCGGCTATTTACGAGGTGATAGGTTCGCACGTTTACGATTCGCCCCTAACCAAGTTCGCACCAGTCTTTTTACGTCTTGATGCGACGAATTGCATGCCATTCACCGAACAATTGCTGTAAGATAGATATCTGGGGCTATTTATTAATGAGTAAGGGATAATTAAGAAAACTATTAATTATCTCGAGGATATACGGACTGAGTTTTATTTTTCTGCGTTAATATGCCAGGGTAATAACACCGATGTCTTGATATAATTAGATATAATTAGGATAGTTTTAATTAATCAGCCCTTTAATCTCCATACAGCTGGTGGCAATTCTTCTCACGTAGGCTCTCATCTAATCTTTATTAGGAGGAAGTTTACTGCAGTATCAATAAATTACTATATATAATTATTATTATCATATCGGAGAAGCCAACTTTATGGAATATGTTACTTTATTATTTAGTTACTGTCAGCCAGCTAAATAATTAATATGTGTAGATATCTGACACGAAGACGGGTAATAGATATTGTAAATAATTCCTAGTTGTGTAAACATTTTGTTGTCGTCGTATTAACAGCGGTCATAAATAGTATCAATAAGGATGCTGATGTTACATAATTGGAGAATATTTAGAGTAAAACATGGGTAAGCCACTACATGCATAATGTCAACACCTCTATATACTCGGGTCTTCTATATGAAGTAACATTAATCTCTATTAAATCATCATCTGTCTAATGTACATAACTATTTATCATGTTTCTAAATTATTTGTCAATCTTTATACAAACGATAAGGAATCATCCATGTTTTAATCGCGCAACATAATCTGGCAATAAGTGGCAAATACACACTCGGCCACGCCCTATCCGGAACAGTCTTAAAGTGTTCCCACTACCTGAAACATTCTGACTTCATATGTTGTTGTTATCACTTAGATATGGACCTCTGATAAGTCATACCGATAAATGAAGTGAAGAGGCCAAGGTATGTCATATCTTGTTGTTGTTGATTTACTTTAGAAGAAGGTTTTATCATTGCGCCTCTACTAGTACTAATAACTATCTCCGTGTTACTTGTATTATTGCTAGCATTTCTCGACTGTGTTATCGCTCGTTTTTGATCATGCCGTCTATTTCGGGAATCTTCATAAACATAACACCCTACACCCAGAATGAGGCTAGACTTTGAAGGAATTCGCCCGAAACACATCGTTATGATAATCTAACGTAAACACGATATAGCAGAGGGATGTCAGCTATAGCGACGGTTTATTAAACACTGGCGTTATACCGAAGGAAAACTGTAGTATCGTAGTAATGTGATATTAGAGGATCACACCACGGATAACGCACACATGCACACATATGCGTGCGCGTACACACACACACACACACACACACACACAAGCACATACACACAGAGAGAGAGAGGGATGGAGGGAGGGAGGGAGAGAGAGAGATAGGAGAGAGAGACAAGAGAGAGAGAGAGAGAGAGAGAGAGAGATTATTAAAATTTATCACATACTGGTCAGTCACCCAGATGTGATAACCATGTATCGATAGCCAAGTTTATCGATGTGTAGATTTTTGTATGTATAGATCTCAGCACTCTTATTGCATGTAATCATATACATTTATCATAAACCACACTCGTCTTTGGTCATACATTTCACGTGTAAGCATGAAAATAGATTTTTCTATTTTCAGTCTCCTTCTGGCTCATCCGGAAGTTTTAATTTTTTTTTGGCCCTAGTCAGATTTCACTCACTCACTCACTCACTCACTCACTCACTCACTCACTCACTCACTCACTCACTCACTCACTCACTCACTCACTCACTCACTCACTCACTCACTCACTCACCCACCCACTCACTCTCTCTCTCACTCACTCACTCACTCACTCACTCACTCAGTTCTAACAGTCTTGATGTAGCCGGTAATATCCCAGGCTACTATTTTATGACAGGTTATTAGCCATAAAGCCATCTGTGGCTCGCCTCTCTTCCCAGACCTGGGCCATCTTGATGATAACTAAATGTCGTCGTATTACTGTTGTATTTTACGCCCAAACAAGCCATTTACAACGCGCTGGTACTATTTCCAAGGGCTGCCACGACACTACGTCATAACAAACTAATATCGTGCGTATTCTTCCCCAATAAAAATAGTCCATGATGTCAAATTTCCAACACAAATAGAGAAATTTCTCGGAAATGTTCGAAATGATATAATTTTGTAGAGAGTGCGAACAGCGATTTTCTCTCTGTCTATCGAGAGTACTTTGTCTTCTTTGACAGGGAAAGTAATTACTTTGTAGTCGAGGACGTGGCGCTTTCTGGAAAAATATGATGACCTTTGGGGTAACTTATAACACAGGGGAGAGATACAGTGTGGTGTTTGGTTAACGAAACTAATACATATGAATAACCAAATCTTTTCGCTTTAAAATGCTTCAAAAATTCAGCATTATAGCAATATATATATATATATATATATATATATATATATATATATATTATAGTCTCATTCTTCTTCCTCTCTCTCTCTTCTCTATATATATATATATATATATATATATAGAGAAAGAGAGAGAGAGAGAGAGAGAGAGAGAGAGAATAAAGGAGAAGTAGAAATGAACGAGATAGAAGACAGGAAGTTGGTATGTTATAAGCGTAATCATGGCCTTCCCCATAAGACTGGACTTAAACACTAAACAGTCGCCATGTTGTGATAGCTGTATCCATTAACTAGCTTCCATCACACAAGCTACTGCTGTCATAATAAAGCAGTGATTAAATTAGTTTTAAATCCTCCATAAAAACGCTTATTTTTTTACTTGCTTTTATCGCGAACCTTAATCCCCACGAAATGGTTTCGGATCAGTAATTACTTGACCCCACTTAGACTGGAATATTTTTGTTGTATGTTCTGTTGTCATTTTTCCAGAACAGTTTGTGGCCATTTTTCGACATAAACAACTCGCAGTATTGCACTTGATCAGATGACCCGGACGTATCGCATAATATAATGGCACAACGGATATGGTGTCGAATTAGATCAAATGCGATTGATTTTCGCTCGAATATCTACTTATTATTTACATTACCAGTTTGCTTATCCATAAAGACGTAGCTAGTGGGGTCATGATGGGGTCTGGTGAACTGTATATCTATCATAATAGCTGAAAGCAGTATACAACACTTGAAATTGAGAATGGCTGCAAATGAGAAAGGTTCGCACATGTGAAGTGAACCACGTAATCGGTAAAATGAAAATGTTCAAATTATATTTATTTATATATGTTTAGTAAGAAATTTAAAAAATCACACGTTAGCATTTACCCCCCCCCCCCCAATAACAACAGAATATAAACAAAGAACAACAATAATATATAACTTTATAATAAAAAAACTAAGCATATTTTACTATGTCTGCTCTTTTCATTTTAGAACAAACCATCCAAAAACCGCGATTTCACTACCCTCAGCTAGTTTCTACAAAAATAAAATTAGCTTCTATCTGAAGATCAGAATACAACACAACAACTTTCTCTCTATCCCCCCTCTCCCTCGTTCTCTATCTCTCTAAGAAACGACATCTTCCGGCATTTCATATTAATGAGTCTCAGTTGATGTATCCTTGCGCTATCTTGACCGACTACTTTCGGCCATTTTACAGATAAAGCACCATTAATGGCCTTATCAGTTCTTTGTTCGCTGATAAAAGCATCACGTGGTACATAATTAAGGTGACCATGTTTGTTTGGCGTGGTTCAGGTTTCTCTCAAGCTTCTATTTCTTCCACCAAGGACAAAACCAACAGACAAAAGGTCAACAACACCTTTGACTTGTGCTCTTGTTAGAGGTATCGTAGTATTATGTTGAATGGGTATGTTGTATATGTTTAGATAAGTCATGATCAGGTGACATTTGATGTTATTATATTTATTCCACCGATTAACACTGTATTAAAGTGACTCTTAGCAATTTGAGTGTTATTCAAAGGTAAAATTTGAATCTTAAAACTATAAATATATAATAATAATAATTATTATTATTATAATAATTTTTTGGTAATATGTTATACCACAGTCTATTTTGATGTATTATAACATGCCGCAACATATTCCTCAAATTTGCACTAAATACAGTACATCCTCTTTATAACGCCAGATTTGAGATCAGAAAAATTTGGTGTTATAAAGAGGGTGGTCGTATAAAGAGGTCTGACTTACAAAAACAATAATCAATTCACGACACAACACATTTTTTTATCTAAGTTGCTTAACTGCATATCAATTATATGCAACTCAGTTCCGAACTTCTTGGCTTTGGTACGTAAAATAGCATCAGTCACAATGACATTTTTGATGCGCATGACGGAAATCGACAAGAAAAGGACCTGTTCCTGGTCTGTGTGTTTTGCTGTTCGCTGTCGTTTTGATGCATGCACATTAGTCAGCAGTTCTACATTTAACATCACATCCTCACAGGACATCGAACTCGTCAGCTATTACTTGTTGAATGGCTTTGGAGGTGGCATTTCTAGTTTCTGAGTAATAGAGAAAGCCGCTCGTTAACGTTTACGATATTTCATTGTACTGATAGACACTTAATTGCCTATGGTATGATAGCATATAGATAGAACAATTTGATTAATGAGTATTGTTATGAATAAACTTGTGGTGTTTAAACGATTTGCAAACAATAACAATTGTATAATGATTGAAATGCCATCGCATGGTTTCAGCCAAGCCTTTGTTTGCTTTGGGATTAATTTGAAACCACTGAATGACACCTATAATTGTATGTGACAACAAAACGTGATGTAAAATATCTCCGATATTAGGCTTTGTGTAGTATACATGGAAATGGCTTTATATTTTCAGTTTAGTAATTACTTTTATAGAATACTTTTACACAACGTGTGATTGGCGAAGTAAAAATGGAAATGACAGACCTGCTAATTGGTTTTAATTGGTGATAATCGAATAACGAGGGACGTTATAAAGGGGGTGTTATAATGGGTGAAATCCGTTCTTAGTGTTCTTTTGACGATAAACGTGGGTGGCGTTATAAAAGGTGTCATGTAGGGGAGGTTGCACTGTATTAACAAAATAATTAATGAACTAAACATATTGTTTTAACATAAGTTCATGGAGAATATAAATGAACCATTAGTTAAATATATAAGAGGAGATTATATAAAAATTGCCTTGTGAGATAAACTACAATAATCCATATGCATTTCTGTCTTTTATGTATCTGTAGAGCATCTTTGAAAGTCAATTAGCAATAAGGATATTTGAGTAATTGTATATTTCTACTTCTACTACCATTACTACTTCTACTACTACAACTATTACAACTATTTCTTTTACTATTCTTTCTATTTATACTACTACTATTATTACTCCTCTCACTACGGCTACTCTTACTCTTACTACTATAACCACTGTTGCTAATGCTGCTAATACAATTACTGGTACACTTGGTCGAATCTTTAGAAAAACAAAAGGCTAACGCACGCACGCACGCGCGCACGTGCGCGCACACACATTCATACATATAGAATAATATATAATACTTGTTCTTCACACGTTTCTTACCTTTCTATATTATATCTCTATTATCTCTCAGCCCGGCAGGTGTCGCCATTAACCGTTTATTGTTAGCTCGATCAATGTCAGATTTTAAGAAGGGTTTAATTTAATCATGCTCATTGTATCATGATTACATTCATGAATTTAGTTTTCAGCTTTGTTGTGTTTCGACTTATGGATGATTCATTGAGCCATACAAACAGTATTTACGTTACTATGACCTTGATATGTTTGGTATATTTTGTTTTCAAACATGCAATATTATTATATTTCCTTATTTATAGAGAGTTGTCTCAATCTTTAAACATTGTTCCAGTGTGAACCGATAATTTACTACTGAATTTAATGAACCTCTTTGTAATGTGCTGAATAAGCAGTAAATCGGCGGTCAGATTTTAGCTTTAATAAACAGATGTGCATTATCTTGTCTGCTAAAGTGCTCATCTCTGAACATATTGAATGGGCACTGTCTCAAAAACATGCGGGCGGTGTTTCCTAATTGTCCGTCTGACCTGAGAATAGATCTGTGGACAAACGAACCGAAAATAGTGTACAAAACATAATTTTAGCCAATTCATATTTAGCCGGAATTCTAAATGTTTTTAAAGTGGAACTTTTAAAGAGGTATATACAGATAATATATGAATGTTCTATTGGCTCTCTCTCTCTCTCTCTCTCTCTCTCTCTCTCTCTCTCTCTCTCTCTCTCTATATATATATATATATATATATATATATATATATATACCTTACTACACACACACACACACACACACGCACACACACACAGATAGAGAGAGAGAGAGAGAGAGAGAGATTAATATGTATTGTTCGGCCCTCTACTAAATAAAGTGAATATCTTGATCAAAAGTAACATGTCGGTGGGTTTGTTCCACTTTTCTAGCTTTATGCATCTCTATTATTCCCCTTTATCTCTCTCCTCTCTATCTGTATTTCACCACTCCTCCCCCTTTGTTGTGATTGAGTTAGTCAAAGGGTGATAGCCCTTGCTTACAATCATGATATGAGACGGTGGGGGGGAGTCGGCTTCCCGAGCGTGGAACCATATCAGGAAAGGTTCTCATACAGATGTTAAGGTTCTCTTGAAGCTAGGTCAACGGTAAGGTTCTCAATACTGTATATATCATCTAATGCAAATTCTAAGGGATGTACTAAATGACAAAACACCTGCGTCTGTCCTCACTGATGTAGCCAGTCAGGTTAATAACTACAATTTCAGCCATTATATATATATATATATATATATATATATCCCCCCTCTCTCTCTCTCTCTCTCTCTCTCTCCTCTCTCTCTCTCTCTCTATCTATCTATATATATCTCTCTCTCTCCCTTCCTCTCCCCCTCTCTCTCTGTGTGTGTGTGTGTGTATGTCTGTATGTTTCTCTCTCTATCCCCCTCTCTCTCTATGTGTGTGTGTGTCTGTTTCTCTCTCTCTCTCTCTTTCTCTCTCTCTCCCCCTCTCTCTCTCTCTCTCTCTCTGTGTGTGTGTGTGTGTTCAGATGTTAATATTAGACATATTAGCATTAAGCTATAAAACATCATTATAAACTTGTGTATTCCTTCCTTCTATTTGTATTGATTTATTTCTCCATTACGGTGTAAACGCACAAATATTTCCAGATGTTTAATCAGATCCAGTATTTATTTTGATAACATGACAACATCTAGTAACAAAATTCAGGATTTCGATTACTCTGTTTTCTGAATGTCCATCATCGACACATTTGACCGTTCTTTTTACGGAGACTGGGGTCAGACAGTTACCAAAGAGTTCATCTGCTAGTTTCTAAGTAGGTCATCCTATGTCTACATCATTCATTATAGACCTTCAAGATGTTTTGATTAACCCAATTACAAAGATAGGGAGTCAGTCATTATCTACCGTTGTTTCTCTATTAATATAAAGAAATCCAGAACTGTAATGGTCTCCAGGATTAGTCTTTTCTCAAATTTGTCACTTTGTCGAAAATTAAAGAAAAAACAATTACTGTCTAAACAAATATTTATGTAATAATAATAATAATAATAATAATAATAATAATAATTTTTTTTATTATTATTATTATTATCAATAATAATTTTAGTGGATCGTGGCAGTCTGCATATAAAGCCGCTAACAACAGTGAAACAATTCGATCCAGTTGACGAAATTGTGATTTTCTTCTGAGTGGAAGATTTGATTTGATGGATGAAGAAGTGATTCATAGTCTTTAGAGCAATAATGGATACAAGAAATTCCTCTTCAGAGAATTTGAACCTGACAAGGCTATGGATGACTCGAAATCTTAATAACAATAAAAACAGATATTATCCATTTTACTTACACATTATTGAATTATATCAAACACATACGAGGAAAAGCACTACACCTTAGTTAATTAATCCACAATGGTTCTCTACAACAAACCCATGGATTATTTATTAACAGATTTAGTAACATGAATACAGATGTCACATCAGTATGCAGAACTGCCTCCTACCATTATAAAAGCTTCCTGGATAAAAGAAACACTTGATACAGTGTTCCATAGCTTTGTCATATCTTCCATATGCTATTGTAGCCCACCGTATTATTCCATATCTAGGTAGTTGTCTCGGTTCAAAAAATATGGTGATTGTTGCAGTCTCCAGTTTGTGGTACAGGTTATTAGATATGAAAAGCTCCAGCCATGATTTCAGAGGTAAATAATGTTGATAAGTCAAAAACAATTTGTACTTTTATATGGATCGTATTTGAGATATCAGTGTATAGCGATTTTGTATAGTTCCTGCTGGTAAATGATGATGATGATGATGATGATGATTGATTGTTCTTACGGCCAACGTTGTGCAGATGGTAGGCTAAATGGGCCGAGCGACATCCACAGGTAATGAAGCGAAGTGAAAAATGAAACACCCTTGAGATATGCCCTCACCGAGATTCGAACTCAGGCGGTAGTGATCTGTGATCCAGCGCGCTACCGTTAGAACAAGGAGGCGCCTATCATTTTTATTATTATTATTATTATTATTCCTGAAGAGACGCCAAGGATATATCTCATCCAATGGCCCAATAAGAGGTCACGGATATTGATAATATTTATATATTATTATTGATTAAGAATTATTTTCCTTTTGACATTTCTAATAGTTCTGGGGGGGGGGTGCTATCATTAGGGTTGTCACACGGTCTCCTCATTTTTCTCATTCTGTCCCACTTCTGAAATCACTTCATTGGCTTACTGTTCAATCTCGCATCATTTTCAAACTCTGCACTATTGCCTATCAAACTCTTTCTTCCGATAAACCTTCGTATCTATTTTCCATGCTTTCTCTAACATCCAACTCCAGAGTGTTCCGTTCATCTGGTTTTCACTTGTTATCTTTTTCCAGAGTTAAAACTCATGCTGGCACTTGTGCCTTTTCAGTTATTTTTCACCCCTTATACATGTTAAATCATCAAATAGTATAGTTTCTATCCGTCACCATTTGAAAACTCACCTTTTCAGACTTGCTTATCCTTCCTTAATTTTTGTAAGAAAATCAATTTTAGTCAAAAGGAATCTTGACACCAATGACCCAGTTACGTCACAACGCCCCATGACCTGTTAGTTCATTATTTACAATTTGAATCAGAATGGAAACCTACCGTCTTGGATAAATGATCTCCGGATACATACGTTATGTATATTTACCTATCTCAGGCGTTCAAATCAAGTTCATCATACAGTCCATGATCCAGAATACTATTGGTCCTGATAATTGAATGAGATTTGTTGATTTACGACTTTGGGTTTTGATGAAATAATGGGTAAATATTATGATAAAAGGATCAGATTATAGCGCCATGATTGATGTTCTGCGGTATTAATTACAGAAAACGGAGACAGGTAACAATCTGAGATGTTGGAAAAACGTAGATCGGACGTTGTCATAATGATAATCTCGCTCCTGCGCCGATAAAGTTAATAATCATTTAATATTTGTTATCTTTATTTGGAGGCGTATTATCAACATCCCATGGCGGATGTTATCACAACATCCCAACCTAGTCTATGACTTAATTAACCAATCATCATAAGCAACTCAGTGGATTCGAACGAGGGACAATCTATATATTTGACCACTTTTCGCGACTGCCATTATAACCAAACTTGTATTATATCAATTAATTCTTACTCTGAAGCCATCTTTGATGCTATAAGAACTTTATATTTTGGTTACGACTAAATGCATAACTAATGTTATGGACCTGTACCCTCTAGTGTTATCATCGCATCCTAGGCCGTATGCTGAGTACTTTAGGTCCATAAGCCAATGGTAATAAATGACACTCAGTAATATTCAGTAATATTGATCAATTACTTGAAGGATCTGTAGCAAGTTGGTGGATGCAAACCCAGAAACTGTTTATTTATGGTCGACCAATTTCTGTGCAGAGTCGTCAAGATTTAAACAACAACAACAACAAAACATCATTTCGCTACTTACTCCACTTCCCAATTCTCTGACAATTCCGGATCAAACCCAACGCCTTTGTTTCCAGATCCAGATTTCTGAACGTACTCTGAACAGTGGAACTTCCGTTTCCTACCGGAACTGGATATTTGTTCCGGGGACATGTTGTTTTCGTGTGGTCTTTTTCTTCAATCGACTTCTGTCGATTCCTCTCTAAGCTCGTTACTAGATACATCGCCACGTGATACGATTAGCGATCGTCAATTAGCCGATAACCGGATGTGACGTCTGCTAGCATGCACCGTTCTGACGTATTAAAATAAACATCGGATCAAACGGTGAATCGATCGGCTGCTAGCATCTCCGTTTACATTAAAAAATGGCCGTCTGACGAAAACAGGAAATGTTGATGATTTTTGGTTTTGGAAAAATATTCAAGTTCGTTTCATGAAATAAACTCATCCTGATGCTATTATGACGTCATCAGATTTCTCTGTATGTCTATTGTCTGTCTGTCTGTCTCTCTCTCTCTCTCTCTCTCTCTGGGGGATGTTGAAAAAATCAATTATAAATACGTTTGCAATTATAGTACTTGCACTCTAATTCTGAAATGTTTTATAAATGGCAGTTACAAATACAGTGAGTCAAGAAATGCTAATTCTAATTACAGTTGTATTTATTATTATAAAGTGACATTATAATCGGCAATTACATTTGTTAGTTTTTTCATTGTTGTGATTGGAGGCACTGGCACAACTAATCTTGAATTGTGAATCTCGGATCATATGCGTGTGTGTGCGTTAGCGTGAGCATGCGCGTGTCCTTCAGATATACATCATATTCTTTATCTGGGTTAGACATTTCTAGTTAGTGACAGCAACAATATGTTCTATGTCCTCAATCCTGACGTAAAAGCCACACCTGACTTGATTAATGACAAAAACAAAATGGACTGAGGACAGGATCAGAGTCTACACTAATTTAGTGACATTTGTAAACAGGGGTTCAATCGGAGTCCATATCAGTAACATTATTGGTCTAATGTTGTATACGCGGTTTGACTTATATGACAGTCCATATTGGTGATATTACTGATGAGGAATTTTGGGTGAGTACTAGACGTGGACCGGTGTCGTGTATCAGTCCATGTCAGATATATTGGTGAGCTAAGTTTTGGCTTTAGTCTATTTTAGTAATGTTATTCCTCTGGCTATAATTGCATTAGTGTCCATGTTATTGACAGTAGGGGGATAGTGTTCTATCATCATCATCATCATCATCATCTTCATCATCGTCACCATCAACTTTATTTCTTATTTATTACAATATATGGCAGAATACTAACAACAATATATTATTAATTTTTTATTAAAACAAAGTTGTAACATATAACAATCTATTTCGAGCTAATACGTGGATGTGTAAACATTACTCGGTGTAGAGAGTAATTACTCGGTGTAGAGAGTAATTATTCGGTGTAGAGAGTAATTAACATGCAGTTTAATTCTTAGTTATCGAATAGGCAGACATTTATAAAATTACGATTAATGTGTATTGTATATATGATATTACTTAATACACTCTCGGTGAAGGCTAAACTGTCGTCAGTACCAACATATACCATGTATGACATTTTGCTGATATTGTATACATTTGGTCGAGATACACAAGTTACATATATTGGCTACACTTGTGGTTGGAATGATGCAACTTAATCACGCTGAAGTAGTTAATCATGCTGAAGTAGTTAATCAAGCTGAAGTAGTTAATCAAGCTGAACTATTGTATTTTCCGAGTTCAATTTAATTATATCAGTAACATTATATTTCTCTAAACTTATCGTAGTTTGTGTTAATAATATTATTGACATTGTGTTAGAGAAGATTCATGTCTGAGTCCATGCTGTTATCATTACTATACTATCGCTTGTGTCTGTGTCCATGTTAGTGATATGACTGGACTAGGACTAAGTGCCAGGATATGTTAGTGATGTCATAGGATGATGATTCTTCCAGAGCCCTAATCAGAAAGACATTTTAGAATAATCACTTGTCTCAGTGATTTTTGTGATTTTAGTACCATTATACTTCATTAAACTTATGTCTGAGTCCACGATAGCGAGCCTGCTGGACCAGGCTGGTACCTGAGTCCATTGTTGTCGCGAACACCTCATTCTGAACACGACCTTCCCCTGACCTTGTAGATTATCACGCGATTCAACCGGAAATGCATTTCCAGTTCACTTCACCTGGACGTCGTTAGGTGTCTCTCGCTTACTTCGTGTTATTGTATCAAGCCTCGTTTCCATCTCATAAAACAGGAAATACGGATATCATGACATAGTAAATAGATAGTAGATATGCACACACACGCACGCATATATATATATATATATATATATATATATATATACATACATACATACATACATACATACATATACACATACATATATACTGACCTATTTATATTGTTTACCGTGTTTCTCGTGATTGACTTATTTGTATATCACTTCATGATTTATTTATTTCAATGTGCATGCGGACATATGAATGTTTTATAGTGAGTTAGTTGTTTTTCCCTATCTTGGTGGGATTCGCACGCGCACACACACACACGCGCGCACAGACACCAAATTAACCCAAATCAAAATGTTCCTGACATATTCCGTGTGTGTGTGTGTGTGAGCGTGTGTTTGTGATGATTTAACGAACTAATAACAACCCTTCCCGATTGTAGTTACTGACGCGGACGATAATGTTATCTTATTATCAAGAACCTCAGACCAAGGCCAGAGCGCGCCATGTGGATGTTTTTCGTACTACATCGGCGAACGTGCTGGCACCTGTAGGCAGAAGACTGGTGGGCGATAATACATGACGAAGATAGGTCCTGAAAACCTTTTAACAAGTTTTCTCATCCGAGCCAAGTTTTACCAATCCGGAGAACAAAGGCTCGCTGATGACCTTATCAGATGTAGAACAGAGATGACAGCCAACAGTGTAGACAAAAAAACACCAATAAAGGTGGAAATAAAACATTCAAATTGTGTCAAGTATCATCCGGCATGTCCGGCGAGGTGTTGTGTGTGTTATTGTTAGAGTGAGGCAAGCCAGCACGGGAGAGATGTTTAAGATGTTTTGTCGTTCAAATACAGCACCGTAGAGAAAAACTTTGTATTCATGGTACTTCCGACACTCTTCTTCATCCTGTTTATAGTGGTTAGGGCAATAGCCTGATAGATTTGTGGGCTTTTTTTCTGGAATAGACTGGTAGAAATAATCACAGCACCTTGTAGTACTACTAAGGGAGCATGTAGGCCTACTGTTACTAGTTGGCAACCATGAAAATACACCTCGAGGAGCATACCCAGACCCGTCCATAGGCGTGCACTTTAAATTCATTTTAAATTTTAAATTTAATAGGTTCATCTGACCTGTCAGATTTATTATGTCAAATACATGTTATGGCTGTCATTAAAATATGATGGATCAGGTTGACCTGATCGTGGACGTCATATTATGGGGTATCTCAGAAGACTAGAATCAGTGACTTAGTTAATTTGTGTATCTATTCACACATGCACACACACACACACAGTTACACTAGTCAATATCCAGGTTTATATTTCACAAACTTTCACCACTGAGGTACTGAGTTATGGCTGAATGAAATAGTGAGTACATGAGTGTACAGTAATCAGTTATTGTATTTGAAATAAGAACTACACATATTTAATCCACTATTTTATCAATTAATTTCCAATGTTACCAATGAGTGTTTAAGCAAAATGCTTTCTAAAATGCAAGTGAGTAATGGGTCTGTATTGTACTGTTTATGTGAGTACCATCAGTTACCACTGTGATGTGGTAATTGTGATCAGAGTAAAGGTAAGATACTCCTTTCTAGGGCCACCCATAGTATCCAGGTGCAGTGTCCAGGGAAATACAGCCAGTGTGGAACTCCAGAATTCACTCACAGATATAATTATATTAATAAAGTGGGTGTTAGTAGTGTCCTGACAAACGTGAGGCCTGGTGTGTTTGCCCCGGATTGGCTTACCCAAAGGATGGGACAGAAAGATTTGACTTTTTTATCACATGTTATCTGTGGTTCATGTAAGATACCTTGGAAATAGTGTGGTAAGTTCTGTTTACCATTTGTTAGTTTTAATCTCTCATCATCAATTTTGTGATTTTAAGAAATAATAATTGATGAAAAGGTAATAGATATAAAATTATATCATGAAAAAAGCATTACTGGGAATTTTTTTATTTGTATTTTGCATTATGGTATTAAAATTTGAATAAATGTAAGAATAACTAATATTTGGTGTTTACAGTAGGCAGAAATTCATTTTTACCATAAAAGGTGTTTATTTTATGAGAATGTGACTTTTGTAATTTAATTGTATAAAGTAATCATCACAATCATGATAATCAGTAGATAATTTTTAAAACTTGGTTATCTGTCAGCTATCTGCCAATGTTTACACATGTTTATTGATTGATGCACAAACTAAGCGATGCCTAATTCTGTGATAATTTTTCATGTTTACTACCAGCGGCTAGGAAAAGTATACCACCTGAGTAGTTTATGATGACATTAAATCATAAAGGTTTCCTTGGTAATAGAAGAAACATTCAGAGTAATTAAGTTCAAACTAAAATGTATAATCTGCTTCATTATATCCTCGCAGCTATTATATCTGGAGAAATATACAAGAGTATTGCCCAATTTATCATGTTGTGGCTGGTGATTTAATGTAATTGAGCAGAATATGATAAGATTTAGGCTCAAATCAATAAATTCTGCTAATATTTCATTATCTCAATCATAAACAATTATTAGGTTGGACCATAGTGGACTATTGTTTATTATTTACCTTCAAATAATTGATAGTTAGAATCCAAATACTTCTCAACAAGTAGAAAAAGAATTGATTTGGTCCTTAAAAGAGGAGAAGTGCTTAGATGGGCAATATTAATATATAAAATTACTTATTATAACATTATTACGTTTGTGGATATACATTTTTTATACTCAAGTGCAGATTATCTAAATAGAATTAGAGTATAAATTTTATATGTGGATAAAATATATAATGGAAAAAAAATTCGCCCGATGTGGGGCTCGAACCCACGACCCTGGGATTACTCGAGCTCTATTGGTTAGCATTAAGAGTCCCATGCTCTACCGACTGAGCTAACCGGGCTTACGAAAACTTATTCTTCCATTATTTTTGGTGTGTATTTCTGAATCCAGACACACACGCACACACACACACACACACACGCGCACGTGCACACAAACACTTACATATAACTATATTGCTGACATAGAAACTCTTCTGAGATTTGCATGGATAGTTTTGTCGTCACAACACTAACATTGACATTGTGTTTTATTTAGGTAGCGAAATGTTAATATTCTAAACCACACAGTCACTAGGTCGGTGTGTGTGTGTGTGTGTGTGTGTGTGATCTGAATTGTAATATGTCATGAGTTGTAACGGACATAGATAGATAGATAGATATTTCAAATTATGCCATACATCAGTATCTACATGAAATAATTCATAACTCAAATACATTAATGAATAAATATTGTGCGTTGGTGTCAGGATTGGCAGGTTTATGACACGATGTAATAAACGGATCATTCCAGGGTTGATAATGTAATGTCACAAACAGGTTTATTACACGATAGCGCCATATTTTCCCCAAATATACCCGAAATGTAGTTTTTAGAAAGGCTTAAATTATTAATCCTATTAATATAAAATTGTATTATTAAAAGTAATTGTATTCTTTAAAAAAAATATTGACATATTGAGCATAACACAATAACCAGTTATATTCAAGGATGGCAGACCTGTCCATCCCATCTGGAAGTGACAGTGGGTGGTAAAATTCATCCTACGTGCAAGATATGTTGTCACCAACAAACACCCTGTGCAGAGAGAATGACAAGTCACCATTTCTTGTTTGCTGAGATATACAACCAGGCCACAGATAGTGTGCTACATTACGAGATACCAAAATACAAAATTATTTTATATTCATGTTTATAATATATAAATATACTAATTTTGATATAACGATAATCCACAACTGATTCTAAACAAAACAGACCAAAAGTGAAAGTTAAAAACAATTGTAATCACAAAATGTTTGTGAATAGAGGTTTATGACAGTTTATAACGGTATATGACGACATAAAGGTATTTATAACAGGTTTACGATGGGTTTATGACATTATCATGTCATAAACAGGTCTATGGCTGTCATAAACGTAACCCTGGTTGGTGCAACCCAAATAAAATGATAAATAACAGGTTTATGGGGTGTCTATATTACATGAGAAAACATTCCTGGATCGTCTATCCCATATTATTATTGCATTGATTATTATTACGACAAGCGTATTGAAGTGGTTGTGCTGTTTTGATAAAATAAGTATAATTATGTTCAAAATGTTATTAATAATGGCCAAAATGGGAGTTATTTTACGTGACTGGATACCTCAAGTGAGGGAGGTGCATATGGTCTGCAATTTACTGCTTCACCACGAGGACTAATTCTAAATACATTTAGAATTTACAAAGGATAGCATATTCAGTGGAGAAAACCAGTTACCTGCCTGGATGAAAAATTCCTACTATATTGCTTCCTGTATTGTATTGTTCACGTTCTGCTAATAATCCTAGTGATATAAATATCACGAAAACAGTAAGTGCGGGATATCCACGAAGCAGCCATAGAAACATAAATGATATGGGATAGACAGCCACATTAACGTAGATCATATGGGATAGACAACCACATTAACGTAGACGATATGGGATAGACATAAATACCAATAATTGTAGCTACAGCCACATAAACATACATAACAAATTTGGTAAATTAGTAAACAAATAATGCTATCATTATGGCCATGTAACGAGCTTCAGGAGGTTCCTGGTACGATACCAGTCAGTGGGATATCGAGTTGATCCCATATTGACTCCTCCCGTAAATTAACTATTGTGGAAAATACTTTCCTTTATATTTAAGAAAGGTAAACATTGAAATTTTTCTTAATGTAACTAGATCTACATTTTGTGGAATGTGATTTCCAAAAGTGCAGGTAAAATGATGGCTTGTTATTATCCTAATCCAGAAGGTAATTAAGGTTGTACGATATTAATCAAATAAAGGTAGATCATTCAAACAAACCGTACCCAAATATGCATTTATTATGATGAAAAACTTCGAAGAGTTACTTGTTTATCCATAAAAGAAGAATATTATTATTTTAAGTGAATAGTCTGATATTTCCAAGGTTGATAAATGACATCTGTCACTTTGTTTGGTAAATAACAGTAATAGCAGATATTTGAGAGACCTCCTTTTACTGGTTCACGTCTAGAGATCTGGAAATATTTTACGCTTTAAAAAATATTAAACTGGTTATCGCAGGTAAATTTGGGAGAAATGATTCCAACTGCGGGAGAACTTCGATTTAAATCCAATTTATTCGGTAATAACTAACAGTATCAATACTAAAATATAACGTTTTGCTCGATTTTCTTGGGAATTAGGAAACCTATCCATTTTTGTAAACTGTAAGACATACTGAACCCCAAAACTATATTAACCTTTTTTAGACGTCACAATGGCGGCCATCTTGGATGTTTAAAATCATGATTAAAATGTATAGCACTACAAAATAAAAAGTACTGGATATTCTAAGAAGTATATTTATTAGTAGAAGTCTGTTTTTCGTAATGTTGACAACCCGGCTGAGATTTTTTCCAGATCTATACAACTGGATTTTCTAATTCTTCACTAAGCCATTAAACTGGATTACGATATTAAATGTTGTCAGTATTATGGTACTGATGTGATCAGGGTTTTTTTTGTTCGGGGGGGAGACGATTACGCCAGCCAATTGATCCAGTATTACACATTATTTGAACTGGGAATCTAGTATTCTACTTGAACACTATACTCAGCGAGGCATCATGTGGAGTTTACTGACATCGTTTTATTTATTTTTTGTTTGGTCACAAAGGAGAATAACGTAACATAAATCGTCTGCCAGCTGTCGACCAGAAAGTGATCTGCTCTCTAGGAAATATCTATTTATTTATAAATGTTTCAGATAATATCACTCGACAGGTATGATGAGCTTTAGGTCTACTTCTCGCCCCACCAGAGTCGGATAAAATATTAATTAATCATCTTCTAATATTGTTGATATTCTCTCGGCTGTTAGACAGATTTGTGGCTGAGAACAGCGACACTGATTCATTTTATTGTTCGAAGTAGGTGAATCAATCATTTATCTGTTGTCAAAGATTGGTAGGTGTCTCCGGAGACTGAGACATTTTCAACATGAAACTAACTTAAATGTCACAGAACTGGTGGATATTTATGGGCGAGGGAAGTCTGTTAACAAACACATGCTTAAATTGATAAAGGCCTGATATTAATTGATTTTATTTGACCTTTTTTAAAAACAACTGTGATTCCACGATTTACCACACAAAGAGGACACTGACGTCAACAGTCTGTGTTAGATTTTGATCTAGGATCTCGCAGTATGTAGCGTGCCACATTACCAAATAAAATTTATCATCTCTCATGACTTAAATGTATCTAATTCGAAAGTGTTTATTGCGCTAGAAAATTGGAATTCCGTATTTCCGATGTCACATTTACAAATTAGAAAGGCTGTATCCAATTTTTAATGAAATGAGTTACTCGGTCAATTTCATGACGATGGAAAAATCGGGAACAACTTTAACCACCTCATCCCCACAAACTTCACGGAGAGGGAAAACCCGAAAAACTGCCATCTTTGCGGCAAGAGAGAATCTGGACACTCCAATATTTGTCATTAATTGATCCACAGAAGAATTAATTGTGTAACAGTAGAGATAATTGGATATTAAGACAAAAAAATCAACCCAGCCAAAAACAACCTTTAGCAGGTGTTTTAATTATTTATATCTCTTGGTCGTCCACACTCC
This sequence comes from Paralvinella palmiformis, assembly GCA_025642065.1. Lineage (NCBI taxonomy): Eukaryota > Metazoa > Annelida > Polychaeta > Terebellida > Alvinellidae > Paralvinella > Paralvinella palmiformis. The sequence continues at coordinate 645,243 of JAODUP010000095.1, read as the reverse complement.
GGTTTATCACGGGTTACAGGTCAGGTATTTAACCTATTTTTGCCGGTGTCCACCTGTTTTAGCTAAGAATAATGAGCCAGACTGGGAGACTGGCGGTAGATTGTCTCATTACAGCTGTTGATGTCACGGGGGGGGGGGGGGGTTATTGTGGTGACATCTGGTGATAACATTAGGCATGACAGCGTCGTATGGAAAGTCCATCTTTCGCGGCTTATTGAATCATGTCTGTATGTCGAGATGTATGTTGTCTGTCTGTATGTCCGTCTTTCTATATCTCGATGTGCCTGTATCTTGTTCTGCCCTGTACCTAAATGTCTGTCTATCTACGTGTCTGTGTCTTTTTGATATCTGTGCATGGGTCTGTCTGTATTTTTTTTAAATTTTCAATCTATGTGTCTGTATATTTTCTGTTTGTGTATCTGTATATTGTCTCTGTGTGTGTCTGTGTCTGGTTTCCGTTTCGTCTCCTTCTCACTCAGTCTGTCTGTGTATATCCGTTTAAGCAGCTATCTGTCCGTCCGTCTGTCTATGTATTTTTCTATGTGTCTGTCTACTTGCCTGTCTGGCTATCGCATGTCTATTGGTGCTAACTTTCTGCGTTAAAATAATTGACTCCATTAGAGACATCCATAATAACATAACTTAGGTTAGGACTTCATGATGCCGGGTCAGTCACTAGTTACCTGGATCTTGGAGATTATGTTTTTAAAATCAAGCACTTTATTTCACGTGAATCGCCTGATAACAGTTTGCGGGATCGTATTTATTATTATTATTATTATCGTCATGATTATTGATGTTTTTGATGTTTTATGACCATTCTGTATGCATATTGTGGGCTAAATGGCCCGAACTATCCTCAAAGTTAGAGCAATCTCCATGAGTGAAAGATGAAACACCCTTATTATTATTATTATTGTTGTTGTTATTGTTATTACTCGTCCAGCTAGTCTAATCTAGGCCATTCTGAATGAATCCATATCATATACAGAAGTATACCAAATACACATTTATAAACACACAAACACCAGTATTGTACACAGACATATACAACATACACACCTGATATAAATCAATCAGGCAGCATATTGGGCCAGTGACCGATATAAAAGATTTGATGTTAATCATTGTTTACTATGACTAATTGTGTTTATTGTAGATACTATTATGATTTCCAGCAGCTGGTGAGAGATAAACTGTTCACTGATACAGCACATCGCCAGTTGTGTTACCTGGTGTAAGACGCTTTAATATATCGACCGTATATTCTCCAATTGACACTCAATGTGGATGTATCAGGCTTCGTATGTCGGTCTAATAATTACCCAAATGAGCTTAATTTATAAATGATTTTATAAATGTACTAGTGATTATGGTAGAATACAATTATTGTGATATTATTAAAATATTTGTAATTATATTCGGATGATTTAACCTGTTGCGCCATGGGAGCTGATAATGGTAGTACTCACTGGTATACAGATTAATCCAACTGCTTTTGGCGCGAAGAATCACGGATTATATCAAACAAAAACATCAAAAAACATTTCCGGTGATTAAATTCTTGGCCCCAAAACATCGTGGATGGCCGATTACGATAGATGGCGCTGTCATCTTATTGGATTTAAAACGATAGGTCGTTTACCTTCCTCTCCCATTGAGGACGTCAAATACTTGGAATCGATATTTTTTCATTGCTACCTTGTGTGTATGTAGTTGTGGCGAGGCGAGGGGGGGGGGCTATATATCGGCCACCTGGTGAAAGAGACTATACTGGTGTTTACACTTTCGTCTGTTAGTAAGCTTATGTCTGATTCTATTTTAGTCCATACCCCGAGACCATTAATTATTTCATTACAATTAAGCAATGGGACATGTCAAGTCTAATTGCTAAATATACCCTTCATCTATAACATATAGCAGATATATGAATATTATATAGTCATGTAATGTTATGATGGACTACGTATCTCAATAAAACAAACCAGACTGAAAAGATTCAGTCAGAATATTAGATAACAATATTGAATATATTAATCTAAAAACCTTCTTCAATAAAATATACACATCTCATACACGTAATTATATTTCTGTGATGATTTATCAGTGTACAACAACGACAATACTAATAACATCGTCATCATCATCATCAGCAACATCATCATCTGATCATCATTACCTATAACCAACCCAGACCAGTACATCATTGTTTCTTCTTGCTCTCTGAAGTTCAACAAATACGATTCTGGTTTTGAAAGTCTGTTAACAAATATAACTGTGAAGTACTTATATCTATAACAGTCTCAAGTAGGTTAATATAATTGATGCGAAGCCAAGTCAAATCCTGGTCTGATAGGGTTCTATAAATTGATAGTTGTCCAGTCGCTCTTAGATGCCACAGTGTGCCAAAATATGTCAAGAGGGATGCACTTTTAATATTGAAATTACTCACTCGTCACATCGCGATTTTATTTAATTTCGTCATAATTACATAACACAAAAACAGCTACGAAATACAAATATTCTTCCTTCTATCTGACCAATAGTTAATTATAGTTATGTTTCTGTTTTAATGTCTATTGATTAAATAATATATAATATGACCTAACGTAGCTCTCACATTTTAATATAAACATTCCCGAATTAGATCAGAAGATGTCAAAGAAAATGATGAATTATATAAAAAACATATCGCTATTTATTATCTCCATCCAAATAAATTCGGCCATGATCAATGATTTTGACATCGTATTAATGATTCTCTGAAGCATATTATTACTTATTGCCTAACATTATCACCAAACTAAAGCATCACACTTTTATATATGATAAGTGCTAGTATATCAGTAACAGCTTTAACTGAAGTCTTGGCTACTGATGTTATTGATGTGTCTATATGTGCCAGCAGTATCACCTCTACACAATCATAAACATTAATCTGTTATGGCACACATTGCTAAGCACCGCTTAATCAAAGTGTCACCATCATATACATCAAGAATAAGTCTCGCGTGGTGCTTTGATTTGATCTATTTCATTTCATGATCTACGATCCCGAAGAAGGTATTAACACACAACATCCTATACGCTCATCTCTAGTGTGACCCCCCCCCCCCTTCTGAGCCGCTGAAGTATTCTCCTTATCCTTCTACTGGCAGCAGAGTTCACCTGAAAGATGAGGCTGAATGTCTTCAAAGTCGTACCTCAATGTAATGACACGGCAACGTTATCTAAGACGGTCAACTAGTTTCCACTTATTTTAAATCGATCCCATAATTCTTGACGCCGAGTGCTGTTGGTTTTAGATGATCTGTGGTGACACAGGAAGTGACATTAGTCCCTTTAGTCAACATCAACCGTAGTGTCGTTTAGGCTTCACATAAGATAATTAAAAAAAACAGCATTAATTAGTATCTATGTAGCACATCACAAAGCTAAGACAAACTATCAAATATTTTCTTGACACAGATTACTCGGTCAACAACACGGTACAATGTTTATCATATCTTTGTAGCAAATAAGATGACATGTACACGGCTAATCCGTTATCTTCCCATCTCATCTTCTTTTTAAACATATCTTGTCAAGTGTGAGAATGGGGACGTCTTAATGGCATGACTTGTGGTAGGGTTTCATATCTCGGCGTGGCTGCTATTTCTAAAGAATGTTTCATCTCTCACCTAGGTGTAATAAGCTTAGGAGGTCATTCGGGTTATTCAGCCTACCTTGGGCACACATGTGGCCTTAAAACAGTATCTACGTGTATGCATATATTTATTATTTCGGAAATGTGCGCTAACTAAAGTTCTGTGTTATTTATCAAACAAATCGTATTCGTAACACGAATAGACGGACTAGTTTTGACAGACGCTGTTTGCATTCTGAGTACATTAAGGTCACCATAGTTGATGTGATTAAAACACAGGAACAAGCTGGCATGGTGATAGCATGCGAGGTTTCGTGGACCTTGTTGTTGTAGACAGCTGTTAGTGCTCTGACCACTAAGATCTTAAGGTGCTTTAACCAGTTAATTGGCTCTTTATGGGATTTCCAACTGTGTTTCTCCACCAATATGGTAATAATATTTCAGAAGAAAATAAGGCCTTTATACATCCCAAAACTCAATCACCTCAAAATGGAGCATCAATATTAACACAAGTCAGTACCATTTCCAGGGTGAAGTCTCTTGATCTTAGGCTTTAAGCGATTGTCAGGATTTATAGTAGAAATGTTCGTATTTGGGTCAAATCTTAAGTCAAGATTATAACTAAAGAATCAAATGAATCCCCGCGTGTTTGCTCGAACTCAACATCGTAATATTTATATTATCGGCTTCCTGTTCATCATTAAATGGTACATGACCATTAATATCCGATAGACCAATAATATCATTTCTTACTATCGATATCTAGCTGTCATATTTATCACTAACTTTATCCAATATATCACGTGCTCTAATTTAAGCTGTCATCATAAAGACTATACATCATTACAGATAATTATTTCAGAAATTTATTTTTTAAACTTAATTCGCTGATGTGACGTATTCTCCATTATTCGTCATATCATGTTCATTAAATATCTTTATAAATGACAACTGTTATTATTTGTGTTTTTTTGTTGTTGTCATTGGTGTGTTTTTTTCTTTCTTGTGGCTGTTGTGTTATTGGTGTAACTTTTGCAGAACTGTGTTATCTGATACATGCGTCTAAGTGTAGGTATACAGAATATAATAGACATAATATATAACAACAACGACAGCAATAACAACCACAACCGGAACAACAATAACAATACGAATACATAAACAAACATTTCTCAGCAATGCTAGCTGCTATTTAGGTCATTGAGTAAGTATAATAGGTTTTAAAAAGATGAAGAATATCATTTATAATAATTATAAAACATTATTTGATGATGCTGGTGGAGTCGTGGATTGGATGTATTATTACTTTAGAAATGATATTATTTGTACAGCTTCTGTCTATGAACAATTGAATCTTACACAAGAACTAGGAAGCCATAAATGTTTATTATAAATGTTAATTATTGCACCCAATCAGGATATGACGCAGAACCAAACCCATTTCCTTCTCCCCGATCTGGATCCGTGAGTGCATTTTTCAAAAACAACCTCTCCTTCCTCAAATAAAACAAAGTACCTTATAGTATCATACCTACACACTGATTAAGTAGTTTTGATAATAATAATTTACAAGAGTAAATACAAAATGTTTCTCATAATGATGCTTTAAATTCTGATGAGATTGTTCCTCAACTGTTAGAGGAGCTCACAATTTGAAACAAATATCAATTAACCGAGAAACAGACTTCTATTTCTATTCTAATTAGTAAATTATAATCTAATTGTAATGTGCAATTACACAAGATAGATGAGAGACCAAAACGTATTTACAGTTTGTATTATTTAAGCAAGGTACCAGGTATACTGAAGCTGATATTAAAATGAAAGTTATTTTCTGCATAAGATACAATTAGAATAATTCTCTCCCACATTTACTGTCATTTTATTTTATTTCGTTTTGTAAAAACCTGAATTCAGAGCATAACATGAGCACAAAATGTATTTCACTAACGACACTTTTGCGACAAATATTCAAACTGAATAACTAATCAAATTCACTTCACTACAGATGAAAATCTCATTCTCCTTTCCAAGCTTTTGTGACCAAGACAGTATATATTTGAAATATTTGTAATTTAATAAAACAAAAAAAACAGCTGGAGTACTAAGTACAAGTTATTTGAGTTATGATGTGTCTGGTTTGTACTAGATTAAAGAAGTCACGAAATTAATTTGCAACTTAATTCTTCATAACTTTATGAACTAGATTTAGTCAATTTAACATATCACTCAAGTGACGGCAACTTACATAGTACCAGTTTGAGTTCTGACAAGTATTTTTTAATCAAAGATGTCAACCTGTTATCTCTAGATGAAGACTAATTTTTCAACTGATTAATATTTTGCAGATTATGTCTCATGTTTTTATCCACAATTATCAGACCGAGTGTTTTACACACCAAGTAATTTAGATAATATGCTTCCTTCCTATAACTGATTCACGAATTACTACTTGTCATATAAATATGATTATATTATTTTATGAAGAAAGTTCATAAAAGGAAAACTCTCGTAAAAGTAAGAAGCCTCAAATTGGCTCATAACAGATAAATGAGCGTTTATTAAGATTAATATACTAATTGGGTCATGTCATACGTGGGCCAGTCTTTGAAAAATATATGATACATATTTATGAAAAGGTAGCAACTTATTACGAATTATGCTAAGATATATTCTCTCGCAAATAGATCATATGAAGATTTTATATATGATCATGTTAGTTCGGGGGCGCCTTCGCGTGGTCTAGCGGTAGCGTGTTGGACTACAGATCACTACCACCTGTGTTCAAATCTCGGCGCGGGCATATCTGAAGATTGTTTCGTCTTTGACTTCGCCTCATTACCTTTGGAGGTCGCTCGGCCCATTTAGCCTACCTTGTGCACAAAAGTGGCCGTAAAACATCAATCATCATCATCATCATCTCGGTATTCGGCCCTTGTGTCATATATTACAATGTCATTGTGCACCAGTTAAATGTTTATTACATATTGAGAGGTAATACTTTTTAGTCAATCTGTTAGCCATGATATGTATGATGTTGCGTTGATATATGTGACTATTGGATATTTATAACTATTGCTGCAGTGTGTATTGGGGGGGGGTGCGTGCGTGTGCGTATGTGACTAATGTTGTGATATGGTGCGGAACTTTAGTATTTGATTAGTGCAACACCAGGGATGCCAACCAGTTCTTCAATTACACAATCTGTATTCTGAGAGATAAAACTATTTTGACACCAAAAGCTGTATTTTAACACAATCAAAATAAGTGACGTCATAATCTACGATTAGATTATCGGATAACATAATACTTGTGTTAGCCATCAGACATTATTCTGACGAAATACGGATGTTGGTCTGTTTTACTTAGCGGTAAGTAATAATTACATCAATCATTATTTGTTTATCACAAGATGTTATGATTTATGTTGGTTTTGGTCAAGAACGAAAAACAGACCAACATCTGTATTTCGTCAGAATAATGTCTGATGGCTAACATATGTATTATATTATCCGATAACCTAATACTAATATGATATATGTTTGTCTTATCATTGCCAATAGTAATAATGATAACTCAAAAATTAAATTACTCGCACATTTTATATATTCCTATTTTTGAAATGTTTTATATATATATATATATATATATATATATATATATATATATATATATATATATAGAGAGAGAGAGAGAGAGAGAGAGAGAGAGAGAGCATGTTATCATGACAATAGGCTTGGCTACTTATATTTCATAGCATAAATTGTACCAAGTCTCACGATAACTGTTTTAGAACATATCCTCCATGTACTTACATCGAGATCGTCCTTTTATTTACTGTGATTCTGAACGATTACGATTACATTTCCAACATTCTATATAATTATTCTGTGCACAATCCACTTACACCTGAAAATATAGTCAAATCCAGGTAATCTAACAAACTGACAACATGACATCTTACAGAGAAGGTCGGGTTATCCAATATACCCTGCTAGATGTTATAAAGTTGTCATACTTTTAATTAAAAAACAGTAGTTTGGTTCATGAAGATGTTAATTTGATTAAACCACCGAAACGTGTTAACTGTATTTACAAATTATGTCTCTCATTCTATCCTGACAACTAACAGTGGGAATGCTGGGAATTGGCTACGCCGGATTTGTCACCTGACATTCGGGATTTCATTATTAACATATCTCTCTCGATGTCGACGAGGTACCACCTGAGAACAAGACAATACATTTCTGACCATTGATTGTGTTTATTGATTAGATTTGGTTCACCAGAGACCTCTCTAACACGCGATCATTTTGGCTCTGTCTTGTCTCATAGTTAAATAATTTGGTTGACTGAGTGTAGAATGAGTGCTTTTCTATAGATATAAACCTCACTTCGATGAGGCCATTATCATAATGTTTATGATGTTTTTAATCGTTTTTAAAAAATCTCATAATGTAATGGAAATATGTATCTAACAGCTTTGTGTTCTGTTAACTTATAGTTCTGTTTTTATAATTCCAGTGTTAATCAGTAGTACAGTTATATTCTGAGAGGACCAACACCTGTAAGTCAGGTAAGAGATTGTCTGCTTTTATTCTGTGTGTGAGAAACTATAGATAATATTATCTCTTTTAAGTGTTTAGTTATTGATCACACTACATCAGTATATTGTGTATAAAAAGATGGTTGAAAACCCCTGTTATGAAATACATCTTAACACGTAAATCTAATTCTAAATGTTGAAATACACACACACACACACACACACACACACACACACACACACACACACACACACACACACACACACACAATATATATATATATATATATATGCAGATATGCAGTACTTAATGTAATCCGTTAAACTAATCCAATGTATTTGAACACTCATATAATATTGAATCGGAAAAGTAAATTTGAAGGTATATAACAAGCATACTTTATATATTACCTTCATAGATTGAAGTCCCCATACATGTCTGCCATGTAACTTCTTTTTAGACTTACTTCAGAGTCCTGTTTAACCTAATATGATACAACCACTAACTGTACTCAGTCCTTAGACCAAATGTGAGAAAATAAACAAACCATTTTATGCCATAAAATACTAACATCCAAACATCTATGATATATCACGTGTGTGTATCTGTCTGACATACAAAACACGGCTCGTATCGATCACTGCGGCGGACTGAACTTTTCAGTTTTTGTAATAAAACACCTGAAATTGACAGAATCTATGATCCACGTCAGCCACCATGACACCGCCGTGCAGTGATCACGTGATCACCGGAAGTTGCGCACAGCTTGTGCGATTTCTTTTCGCTATTGTCAATTCAAGGGATGTATGATAGATTCGACCTGTGGCCATCGATTTTACGAAGTGTAGCACATGTAATCAAAGTGGCAATGGCTAGTTATGGTATCTAGCATCGTATGGTTTGAAGTCGGCCATCTTTTCGACAGAGAATTGTTTATAAATATGCCGGATTAATGATGACAGTGATGGGAGTATGTCACCTGATCAAGCGTGGTGCCGCAGAGGATGATTCTGAAGATGAATCAAGCAAAAGGTAAGAATATCTTATCTGTTGCTGTCTAGGTTTATATCGTTTGTGAATTTTGTGTTTTTTGACTAATTGTATTATGTATTATGGCTAATTGTAAGGTGATAATGTTAATGATGAAGTTAGTGGTAACTGTAGATGTATGCACAGGTAACACACTGAATACAAGGGACTATTGAGACATTACACAAGTTTATATTCACGAATCATGATTCTCTGCCCCAGTGCTTCATCACACTGATATAGTAGCAGCAGTAGCACCACACACACACACACACACACACACACACACACACACACACACACACACACACACACACACACACACACACACACACACACACACACACACACACACACAAAAAAAAAAAACCACACACACACACATCCATAAATAGAGAGGGAGAGAGATTAATTTCTATTTTAACAACATGACATGTAAACCAAACCCGAAACCTTTAAGTGGGTTTTCTTTTAATTGGAAATATCTGGGATTCCGATTCATCGTTGGTTGAAACATCGCCGTAGATGGTGTGTTTGTTTACATTTGGCACAGACATTTCGTATACAATTCTACCGAGAACACGGCATCTGTTTAACTGGAAGGAAATGGTACCCAAAAGGGAACAACATCATTATAGAAAGAAACCGTCTGGATCCCTCAATAATTCGTTTGCGTTTATAATCTCACGAGATTCAGAATATTATCATCATCTGTTTCAAGGAATAATTTTACTTGGTACGTAGTCCTGTGGTAAACAGATAACCACTAGGGGTCGCTGTGGTCAAGGCAGTTTGCTCAAAGATGGACAAAATATAATGGAGACATAAAAATAAACAGATCCCTGGTGATGTTTTATTTTGTAATGACATAAAAACTAATTTTTGACATCGACCAACGCGAGGAAGATAGTCAGGATACGGTACTGGTGTATAACACAGTAAAGTGGGTGGATGGATTGACCGATAACGCACGCGCGTGTGTATGTGTGTATGTGTTTGTGTGTTTATTTATTGGTATAAAATTTAAAGCCCTGATTATAAATTGAGATAATTCTGTAACATTTAAAGGAGGAAAGTATTGTTATCATTATTATAATTACTACTACTACTACTATAATAAAGTATGGTGTCTTTTTTTCCTTCATACAGTAATATAAATCTATAGAATCTCGGTTGTTTAATTGTATTTGTCATTATTAGTCGATGATGATGAGCCAGCTACCTATGTCTGTAAATTAACTTGTGGGTTTAATATCCATATCAGTTGAGATAATCATAACGGAAAAAGAAAATGGCTTATTTTGATACCAAACATCTGATACAAACTCTGTTAGCTATATTTAATATTGATATTTATAACTGATTTATATTTATTATACTGTAACTTGCCTAAAATAACAGCATTGCTCGTTAATTTTATTTCTGGCATTCATCTTGTTTTAGCTGCGCAAAATATAAAAATAATGACTTATTATCTGGTCAATATGATTTTACGGTAGGAAATCTACAAAAATAAAGTCACCAGAGCCTTAAGTACAAAATTACTTAAAGTATACAATTACTTTATTTGTTAAAGCTTCAATCTGAGACATTAGCTAAACACTAAAACTAGATTGACCGTAATAGAAAGGTGGATGAGTAACACAGTCGGGTGACCGCTTAACTCAGGTTTTGGTGACTAAACCCGCTGATCAAACGTAAACAAAGTACACATGGTACAAAAGTATTTTAGATATTTGGGATTCAAAGGATTTAATAAACAGATGATATTTAATTTAGTGTTACCTTTTCTGGACACACGTGTTTTTAAAAGAAATTGTAGATCTTTGTCTCAAGGAAATAAGAAGAATCCAAGGTTTTATGTCAATATCTAGATGCACTTATTTATCTATTTATCGTCCATTTCATTAAAGCATATATTATTCGCAAAATCAAAACAAACAAAGGAAACTAATATTAGAATACAGAGGAACTTAAGGCAACAAAGACGGAATACTCTAACACAAGCAGTTATGGACAAACGATACGGATTTAAATCGAAGTCCTTCTGGATTTTAAACCATCCCTCAACGACTTAGTTGAACATTTTGGCTGACTACCTCCATATAAAATATTTCTGATTCTCTAGACGACGTGAATCAATAAACTAGTAGCATCTTTGATGTCTTTTATTCCCAATATTACCACAAACAAACACAATATTCGTCATATATCATAACTCAGACAATAGAAACTGACAAACATCATTTATGAACTTTGCAGATGTCAGATTGTATATTTAAGATGATTCTACTTCAGAATAAACTTTTGAACTGAAAAAGTTCGTGGTAATCTTTGAGCTATTTCAATAAATATTTGTTTATTGTTTGTATCGATTATCTAGGTGTATATTAATTAATACATCGTAAGTTTAATTAACTTCTAATTAGTAACCATTATAAATCAGCAATATACAAAGTTCAAATAAAATGCTAAACATGATTAGTATTGAACTAATTGTTTTGTGTAACTGAAAACATTACTAAAACTTTCTTAATCAGGTCAGTACCTTACCTTATATTATAATATTATAAATTGAACAGATGAATAACCTCATTAGACAGGTTCCAGTGGCTGGGAATAGCTTTATAGAGGTAATCGTCTAAGTTAGGTCATAGCGGTTAAAACCGCCGATCAATCTCATCGACAGTAAAACGTTTAGAATGAAACAAAGAACAAATGTATTCAAAGTACACAAAACACAAAAGTGTCTTCGTTGTTAGAAAATCAGATGGCTTAAAGGCCAAATAATATTTTATTTAATGTCACTTGTCAACACAAATAAACCATCATGATGTCATGGAAGATAGTAACGTCACGTCATGCGTCAATCACGTAAGCGACGTAAAGCGCTACGTCACAATAATGCGGTTTCTTGTAGCCTTTTGTTTATAATGAAGATAAGTTTTTGTTTTGGTAGAAAACTTCAATCATCTATTTTGGTGGCATTGTGTAGATTTAAATGGTCGAGTCGTATCGTGCTGGACTAGAAGGTTAGAGAAACCGGGTTAGAATCCATTTACACTATCTTGTGACCTGAAGGATGGATGCATGTTGTTTAACGACACATCGGCATAATTTAGGCCATTCAGTGTCCTCTTTTGACTTAAAGAATGCAGATTATTTGATTCAGCCATAAATAGTTATCTCGTTTGGTGATGGTGAATTATTGTGGATAATGTATATTTGTTATTGATAATGATATCATAACAAGACAATTGTCACCATCATCATCATCTTCTTCTTTTTCTTCGTCATCAATACTGCATTATATTCGTGAAATATTGCATTAAGTCTTGTAGTGACAGAATTATTATTTGTATTATCATCATTGCCACCATCATCATCATCATCACCACCACCACCATCATCATCATCATAAACAACTGTTTCACCAATGGTAATAGTAGTAGTATCATTAGTAACAACCACAGCAATAATGCCAGAAAGAGTGACAATATAAAGGAGCCATAATGAGGTTTATTCCTCTTCTATTGGTCTGCCAATAATACCAAAGGACATATTATCTTCCAAAAATAGCGGCCACGTGATGTTCATGAATATTCAACGAATTTGTCCTCCTGATGAACATTTCCGAGGTAATGTCTGATCAAAGGGCAATTCACATTCTCTCTTTCTTCTTCTGTTACAGCTCTCTCTCTCTCTCTCTCTCTCTCTCTCTCTCCCCCTCTCTCTCTCTCTCTCTGTGTGTGTGTGTGTGTCTTTGTGTGTCTTCTTTTGTGTGTGTGTGTGTGTGTGTGTGTGTGTGTGTGTGATAGACAAATAGCTAAATATATGGATAAATAGATAAATGCGGATAGATAGATAGAGATACGTTGTTCCTATTTAGATTTTAACCACAACAAAATAATAACAATTCTACTTTCTAAAACAAAAGACTCCGAAATGCATTTGACCAAATATCCAATAATGTACTATAAAATGTTGTCTTCCATCATTTATAATACAAGCTTCAGACCTTTCTGACATTGTCACGGTTTTTAGACAAATGTATTATCCCTAACCAGTTATCATCTTTAGTGACATGTGATCCGATTGGCTAACAACGTGACATGTGACCGTATTATTGCTAACAGGCGGTAGACAACAAAGGGATTGGCTGACGAGACATGGTCGCTGCTGACGTCACAGATACAAAAGGGAGTGTTTTGTTTCGCGTGTTACAGATGTTAGAGATGTAACAAAGGCAAAGAAAAGTGGCGATCGATAGACATCAAATGAATCAATAGTTAGTGGTAACTTTTGATAAATCACGCCGCTTAGCGACCATCGTTATGGCCCGATCATAGGATGTCATAGACAACCACCATTACATAACACGGCGATGAACTGTCAATATTTGATAAATTAATCATTTTTTACGAGGATTTAGTTATTGTTTTGGTGTTGAGCTCAGTCAGCTTCTATCCAGAGATGTAGTCAATGTGTAGTGTGTTCCATAGATCCTGGCAAATTTAATTTTAGCAGGTCTCCGTCAGCTGCTATGCGTTTCCTTAATATACTCCATCACTGAAGCTATTTCACCCCATGTTCTTCCAAATCGATAACAAAATTACATTTTCAATAGTTTAAGAAACAGCCAATGACACACAGCTTATAAAAACTTATTATAATACACAGTAGTTATTATTTATATTATTACTTTACCATTTTACAACAAAATTTGTAAGTCATCTGTTATACCAGCTTATATTTAACTAATCCATAAGGCACGATCCATCCGTCCCGCCACTGGAAGTATTTGATAATAATGGACTGCAGTCGTTACAGTTGCTGCAGTATTCACTAGGTGGCAGGTCAGTCTCCTTTAGTTCTTTCGGAGGGGTTTGTTATCGCATACATTATAAAGTAGCGTGTATAATATAAGCAGACCTATATATAGTACTTGTGATATTGTATTATGTATGAATATAATGGTGTTAGGGTGTTAGCTATTTTTCACCTTATTTGGATATAACCGACGTTCGACATTATCGAACGTGACCTCCCTTCGTCAGTCTGGAAAACTAGAAGAGAGATTTATTTCCAGATCTACGTAACTTGACTAGAGTAAACGTGTTTGTACGAAACTACTGTCTAGGGAATCATCTTTGGAAGTTATTCGGTTATAAGGTGATCCTCCAAAAGTGGTTCAGGTGCTTAGATTGGATTTTGTACGATAACCGGGAGTGGGATGGAGGGGGGGGGGGGTTATTAATGGAGTTGAAAAAATTGGCTTTATTTCCCTCTATCATGATTCTGTTCGTTGGAAGAAAAGTATGATTATTAATGTTAGTTCAATCACAAACTATAATAATGATTTAAATCTTTTGTATAGAAAAAGAATTATTAATGTGTATAAATGACAGCATCGTTCTATCAGCATAAAATATATCATTTCCGTACAGATGGATCAGTACTTCTGTCAAAGTATTGTTTCATAATAATATATTATTATCACATTTCAGGCCACAACATTTCCAAAGTCAGAGGACTTGTTGTGCCATCGATCTATACTGCCGATCGTGGATGAACGTCACGTGACTACGACTGTCATAAGAAAACGTTAGCATTACTGCTATACATAATCCGGAACGGGAAATAGGGAAGGGCTACACAAGACTTCGGGATCAGCTGCTGTAGACGGAGTATCAATGGAGAGAGATCGGATGTTGATGTTCCAGACGTCATGTGTTCTCGAGTGTTTATTGTTGTGTATTGTGGTCTAGTGTTAGCTACTGCTGGCTTTTGTTTGACTATTGCCGGCTGGTTCACGCCTTCTAATAACTCGTTTGTGTACGGCGTAAGAAGAGCGGGTCCTGTACTTCTCTGCTTCGGGATTTTAGTCATCATCGGATCCTGTCTGATGTGTGCCATCAAGCAGGATCGCTGTTTCGACAGCTGCGTTCGCTGCTATCGGGATCGGAAGCGGCGTCTACTGCAGCGCCATCTGGCACAAGCTGTGGCCGATCTTCACGCGGCGCGCAACCACGTGACCGACGACGGCCAATCGGTGCTCGACCGACTTAACCACAGCTGCGAGGTCTGCGATGCCATTCGTCGGAATTATGTGCTTTATGTGCCGCCAGAAAGCGGCCATTACCATGGCAATGAACAACGTCAACAGATTAACTGCGATGTTGACTCGCAGTGTGACCTAGATTTTACGGCCAATCAGAGCCCGAGATTGGAACGTTTCCTCGATAAGAATCAATCACGCGTTCCACCGCCGTCTTGTGGCTATCAGGGATCAGACGAGACAACCGATTGTGGCGACACTCCATCGACAATCCCGGTACATAATAGAATATTTTACGTATCTGAGAAACAGCAACAGGTCTCATCTCAGAGCAAGAATCTTCTGGATCAAACCACTCCCCAACTGGGCACGCCCACATCCGTGTTCTCCACTCCGCGATCTAGTTACGCTAAACACGTGATATCCAGCGAGACGCCACGTGACTCGAACGACGAGGCGACGCGTTCCACTCCAACTACGACCAGTCCTGTAGTGACGCCATCTTTATTACGTCGATACTGCGTCAACAATGTGAGGAGTTCCAGGTTCGGTGACTGCCCAAGTACGCGAGATCTTCTGGCGGCGGCACGCAATCTACAAACTGAAGATGATCTCGTCTGGACTCCGAGACCTGATCAACATGTCCCGCCCACGGAGATTACGTCACTTCCGTTTTCTAAAACTGACAGCAAGTCGTATTCCAACGTATGAGTGCTGATCGTGACGGTGTCGTGTCATGATAGACTGGTGCTGATCGTGACGGTGTCGTGTCATGATAGACTGGTGCTGATGGTGACGGTATCGTGTCATGATAGGCTGGTGCTGATCGTGATGGTGTCGTGTCATGATACGCTGGTTCTGATCGTGACGGTATCGTGTCATGATATACCAGTGCTGATCGTGACGGTGTCGTGTCATGATAGGCCAGTTATTGTGATCGGATGTTGTTATTGTTTGTGAGACAAGATGGTGGCCTATGAAGGGCTTTGGCGGAGACGAGAAGCAATAAAGGCGTAATATTGGCTTGTTTCTCAAAATGGAATTGGTCTGTAATGTAACACGTGAGTGAGTAAGTAAGCTACAATTGTGTCTGTGTGTCAGATGATACCAGACTGAGAGAATGAGGGGGGGGGGAGATGTTCATTAATGGTGATTTTCCTTGAAGAAGGATCGTTAGATTTTCTAACACACATAACGTTTGATTGTAAATGTTATGGTAAGTGACTTAAGTAGATAATAACAATGCAGAGTGCATCGTTTTGATCACTTTAATGATTGACCGAGTAAGTAAAAGGGTGAGTGAGGTATTGTTTATTTGTTTGTTTGCTTGCTTACTTGATCTAGTGAGTGATCGAGTGCTTCGTTATTTAATCATTACAACTACTACGTTGTTCATCAAAACGATTCCGTCACAAGAAAACAATAATAAAATGTTGATTTTTAATAGAGAAATTATAGATAGTTAAAGATTTTTGTTGTTTTAATTCTGAATTACTCTTTCTCTCTGTGCTTCGTACGACTGTCACTACATACGTCACATCAAGTACATTATTTTTATTCATATTTATTTACCCTTTCTGTTAGGTGACATGCGTACTCGTCTTTAAAACATCTCGCTATCATCTACCATTAACACAGAGAATTAACGTTAATTCACCGACCTCTCCCCAGCTACCCAATATGTCTTAAAGCTATGATATGATACTGAAGCGCCCCCTCGCGGTTGGCAATTTTACCCTTTCAGATCATATTCCACAAATCTGGCCTATGGCAGAGATTAATTGGTGCCACAAACTCGTTGGGATTTATATCTAGGTTTTCTTTCAGACCAAAATTTATTACACTAAAGACGCGTATTATATTGTCTACAAAACCAAGTATCTATTATCAATTGTGAAAAGTTTAGGTGTAGATTTTAAATATGCTTATTAGTTGAGTTCTTTAAAATTATTCTACTGAGTACCGATGTAAATAATTTGGTTGTTTGTTTTCGGGTCATTTTTTGTTTGTTAATGACTAATTTCCGATATTAATCTCGCGATTTCCCAAATCACAATTTCTAAACAGGATTTAAAAGGATTCGATTGAGAGTTAGTGAAAATGCCATAGCGTTTACATTTTAATATTATATTGTCATACACCCGTAGATAGAAAATTTAAAGTTAACGAATATTAGCAAATTAAAACACGGAAACTTTAGTTACCTCGGTCTCAGAGCGCACGATAGAGAGTGAGTGACGAGGATCGGGTAGTACACCAAAATAATTAATCCAAATAGACGAGTTATTCTAAATCCCTCCCCCACACTCTGGTCACAACCGGTCTATCGATTTGATTTCTCTGCTTAATGACAGTTTTAATAGAACACGAATTACTTTTTACGGGTCTTCATCCAACATTTCCCCCCTTCTAAATGCCTTATCACTTCTCCCCACCATGGGGAGGGGGGGGGATGGTTGGGTATCACGTTCGCAGTTTGAGAATAACCGATCTAACTACATAATCACGGGACAGACAGAGCAGCAATAAGACATCGAGATGATTTTTGGAGAATGTTGTTAGACTTGAGACTGTTATGAGCTTCCATCGAGTATTGCTGTAGAAGACACACAAAATGCTACAAGATTTTGCACTAAATAAGAAACTACTATAAAACATTGCAACATGTTCTTTAATTGAGTTTGATTTTATAATAAAAAAAGTCTCACGGTATTTAAAAAAATGTCGATTACAAGACGATAATAATAAGAAAATAATTATGGATTTTAATGTTATCATTCGCTTCACTATTCAAACGATTTATCTAATGTTCTGTAATATTTAGAATATGTAATATCAAGTTTATCCCATTACTCCTATACATGCATATATCCATCCTATTGATAACAATCATTAGTCGTAAAAAGTATGTTTGTTATCATGTCGCTGTTTCTAAAAATATTCCATTTTGTTTTATTCAGGTTTCCATGGTTACAGGAAGCGGAAGTCTTAGAGAGGACAGTCGACCTACGCGATATATCGGATTTATCGTCACAATTTAGGAGAGCTAATTTAATCTACCATTTTACTGTACTCTCCTCCAACATGCCACTAAAGGTGAGGGGTTAGTGAGAGGTGGGGAGGGGGAGGCTCTTTGATGAAGAAAGGGGGCAGCTGTTGGGGAGTAGAAGTGATCAGAAGCCTCGGCTACGTGTCACAATGGTCTGCCATTATCGCCCAGACGAAAACCAGAACTGTTTATGTAATTCGGTCGGAGATAAGGCCAACTGGTCGGCTTGTTAGCACAATGGAAATGACATTATGTCCCTTGATGCGTCACTGGATATTGTCACAGAATGTCACACTGACCGATAAGCTTCACGCCGCTGTGACATCGCTACTGCTGTAGTTACGGGACACAAACAACGTCATTGTTTGGCTTAAGCATATATTAAGCTAGGGATTATGATATATCATTCTAGACAATGATAAATCATCCTGATTGGAAATGATAAGATGTTGAAACTAGGGATCATCAGAAGAAACTGTTCTTATCTTCAGATTTTAATAACATAACTCTGAGCAAATATCGTGAGAGATAGTCTGTACCCATACAGGATATTCTAACCATCAGCTATATTGGTCAGCCTGATAGAGCTACAACATGACGTCATAGCTGTGGTTAAGAAACATCCGCTAACCTTCGATAGACGCCCAGCATCGACGTGGAAACAACCTCCAGTGGCTCCCTCTAAGCAAAACAAAGCAGCGCATCGGCGATGGCGCCACCAAGGCGTCTAATTAGCACGTGATCGGCGCCGAACGATGCTCTCGATGGAATGCTCTCGTATTTTTTCTGTTGTCTTTACGGGGCTGGTGCTGGCTACAGCTGGTTTCTGTCTAACGCTGGCCGGCTGGTTTGCCCCACCCATCAACGATTCAGTCCGTGGAGTCCGTCTGGCTGGTCCGATTCTGTTGGTCGTGGGACTACTCGTTCTCGCCTTGTCATGTCTGATCTGCGCTATTAAGCAGGAACGATGTTGTTACGACTGTGTACAGCTCTATCGGGATCGCCGGAAACGGGCGCAGCAGCACCACCTAGAGAAGGCCGCTGCTCGACTGCGCGTCACACCGAACGTGACCCTACTCGACCAATCGTGTGCCACTTCCTGTGATGACGTCCATGCCGATTCGTCGCTTCCCGTGTCACGTGACCATTTTGCTCAAGCCGATGCGCACTCTTCCGCTGCGCACCATTGTCCCGTTTTCGCCAACAGGAACGCGAAGTTCGATAAGTCGCCCGTCGTGAATAGGACACAGTCACGTGCATCTCACGTGACAAATGACCCAGAAGCAACCAGTGACCCCGATGAACCCACCTTGGCCATGGTTCAGCATCGAACAATGTACGAGGGAGTTGGTGTCAGGATCAAGCAGTACCGAACACTATCTCCGGGTACTGACGATCATTCGGAAATAATTCATCTTCTAGAGGAAGTCACATCATCGCCAATGACGCCACCACGTGGGAGTCCGTGCGTGCCCACCTCTACGCGACAAAATACCGTCACACGTAGCCAGGCACGTGACTCTCACTCGGCCTCCAGAACGGATTTAATCGATCAATCGCCGAAGCTATGCAGCCACGTGACCTCTGACGATCCGGTAGCGGGAGTTTCTCGGATCTGGGATCAGGGACCCGTTTGGACACCGAGAGTGATACATCGGAGTAAACAGGAACTAAACACATCACCGGATAGTCGTTATATACAACACTCTAATGTCTAACAAACGATACATATTGTCTGTCTGTCTGTCTGTCTGTCTGTCTGTTTGTTGTCTGTCTGTCTGTCTGTCTGTTTGCTCTCCGACATTAGTACATCGATGATTGTAAACACATCAAAATGTCTATCATCTATCATTATATAATCTCTCGTTATCTTTTACATTTTTTAAATAATCTTGATGATTTTTGGAATATCAATAAATAAACAAATAATTAATCAAATAAAAATTCACGTAAATTCAGAACATAACATTATATGTAGATCTGTCTAATTAATGGCACATCTAATTAGTTATATCACATCCGGGTCTTTCTTTATCTAGAACCTACGCGTACCTATGAAGGATCACATACAAACATAAGGCACGATGAAGACACTTATCTGTTGTCATCCTTCATCAGTCACTCTATCAATACATTTCATAGCCACGATTAACTTGAGAGATGCTCATTCTTTAACATGGCTGTAGTTCACACCAAAAATTATATCTAACCTTAACTCAGAGCCAATTGAATGCAACTTAATTTAAGTAGTTATCTTTTTGTTGCGTTACGTTCATTGGTAAACAAACCGTTTTTGTTGTCGTCAGAGTCTCATCTGTTATTTTTATGACATAATTTCCTAAAAAATATGATTACATCGTCTTTTTGTAGTGATAATCGTCTGGAATATGAAATAATTCAAAACCGTTTGTAATCGATTAATAAGACATTTCCTATTTATTTAAATAATTTGTATCCGTGGCCTCTATAGAAGACAGGTACTTATTGCCTCTCTTCTGTGCCATTATATAGATGTTTGAACATATTCCAAGTTAGGGATGCATTATATGACAAACTATTCACGGCTTCTCCGTAACTTAATGTGATTCTTTGAATATTTTCATCTTACTCTGAAATACATAATTTCTTATTAAAACCGTAGCTAGTACTAATTCTAGTCATTTGATTAAAACTGAGATTAAACACAAATATTACAATATATAATATAATGTGATATTTATATAGCGCCCTATTCAGCCAGAAGCTGCTCTAAGGCGCTTTATAATATTATTTACAATATTATTATCCCTGACTCAGACCTGTTTCCACCCAGCACATATCTCGACTCCCAAGGGAGCATACAACGCATGCTGCCATTATAGGCGCAAAGCGTTACTCACACATAGCCAGCGCGTCCTGTCAGGTTCTCATTTTTTTATGGATGAGTGAACCAATCGCCACATGACAGCATTGCAACTCACGGAGCATCGAACCCGCGACCCTTCGGCTACGAGTCATACGCTCTAACTAACTGAGCTATCACGGATATTTTAATTGCGTGTGCGGAGAAATTCAGACTATGACCAGCAATCCTGTGTCATATAAGGCATCCTTATGAATAGTCGGTTTTGTTCGGTTCGACTCGGTAAATCCTGATGGGTGTAGTCGTGTATAGACGTCATCAACAGGTGCATATTTTGGTACAGTTTTATTCGGTTATGAGTGTAACGTCACCATTCTCTGCATGCCAACACTGAACATGCGTGTATAATCTGCTGAGTAATTAATTAGCCAGCTCAAAGTAGTACGTGTAAACACCAATTTTCTACCACAAAAGGCCTATTTTAATCAATGTTATTGTTATGAGGATAACCTGAAAAAGGTATGGGTCACCGAAGAATTGCCTTAACTGTGCCCACAAAACAACGATATTTACATTTTTAAAACGATTCTATTTGTAAGATGAAGCCCAAAATTATGTTATTATAACATCCCGACTCATCCAAGTGCAGCTAGGCCTTATTTGCCTTTGTGTTAGAGTGAGTAAGTAATAATAATAATGTGTTAAATAGCTGTTAAAACGTGACTGAACACCTCAATGGGTGATACTCAGATCAACTTGCCAGTTGTTTGGCTTGATGATAGACCTATCCTTTGATTTTACTCACCAGATCCAGTATTAAACTCCAACTGTCTATGAGTCAGAATATTCTTGGTCTAAATGATCCGGCCATTGTTCTATCATCAGTAATTATTATCGTGATAATCAATAACTAGACAAAAGGGTCGAGATCAGCCGATTACTGTTGACCAGTCAATTAAAATACTTAATTATGAACCACTGACGACGCTTCGTGTATTTTCTTACCTTCCTGTAGATCTTATTATTATGATGTCATATTGTCAACTACCTGATTCATATATTATTTTCTAATCACTAATTGTTGGCTCATTTATAACTCAGTCAACCACTGAACACATGATATACATGTGGCTGTTTAGTGGATTCGAATCCAATACTTTTTAGTTTATATCGTCCCGCTATTATCAGTATAATGAGAGCAGATTTACCCTGATATTTAGTGAGATAACTGAAGACTAGAGCTGGATGTTGTTGAGCTATTGAAGTCTCCACAGAATTGGCCATACTTTCAATGTTTATTCAACACCACATACTTGCTTTTTCATTAACTTAAACTAGTACAATAAGATAAAATTGGAAATAATTAAAGTGGAAGCAAATCTATAGTTGTGTAGTTATTTATGGACGGTAACAATGGCAAGCGTCTTTAGGGTATAAGATCTTAACCAATCAACTAACTTCCGCAATTAATATAATTATCCTTTCTAACATATATCTCTGCCCTGTGATTAAATGGATGATTGTGTACTCGCATATAATCTCTTGAATTAATTATTTGGTTTTGCATTTTGTCCTATAAATTTCAATAATGATAATAATAAACATTCCAATTCTATAATAAAATAACTATCAGTCTGCCTTAACTTACTGTGTATCTTTTCAATTGTCATATTTATTTAAAAAAACACAACTAACTGTGTTTTCAATTGACAAATTGAGTACAAAATACACCAGGTAACATTAAACAGTTATTAATTAATTATGTTTAACACAGCCGTTGACATTTCTCAAGCTCCTAGAAAACACATTTGTCTATAAATTAACCTGTCTGGTCAAGTTATTAAAGATATTCAAATCAATCAGCTAACATTAAATTATTCAAGTTGTTCTTCATGTAGTTTAAAAAGTCATATCGCCTGCGATTGTGTTAGTGCTCCATTGTTTTTGTCATTCACCACCGGATGATAACAGATGGAACATGAGAAAACTGGTTATATTGGCTTAGAGATGTTATATATATATATATATATATATATATATATATGTGTGTCTCAAATTAGTCTATTCGCAGCGTATATTAAGATGAAGCATAAAAAATCACTTATTATCAAAGAGAATGTTATATTTTATGACTAAAATAAGTAAACTACCAAGAGTTTTAGGCTGATCGTCTAAATTGATAGTTAACAATATATTAGGGAGGGTGAAGTTTGTGTTTATTGAAGGATAACAGTATTTAAAGCGACCAATAATCACCTTAAAGTTTCTATCAACAGAGATGGTCATCGACTCCTGGTCTCTTGCCTGAAAAATCAATTTAATCGCAGAGATATTGAATACTTCGGAAAAATCACAGGAGGACGTTCTCATGGAAACATTGAGTAAGACTTGTACTATAATTATAATACTAAATCTAATTATTAGCATAATAAAGAAGTGTTTAATTGATTAGACAATAATTACAAGCTTAACGACGGGAACAGCAACTATAGCAACAACAACAGCAATAACAACAACAAGGCCAAAAGATGAGACATGTTTACTAGCACTAACGAGCACGAGTCCACTACTGTTATAATAATAATAATAATATACATTTACTAAAACATCTTTGCTATCAGTGGCTATTTAAATGTACTATAGATTCATATTCCAAGTAGATGTATCTGACGTTATTATTACGTGATTCTATTTTATGCCGCCATATTGGAAGTGAAACTAGCAAAAGGCAGTCAGTAAAATGATTTATTGTTAACAGTAAATTAAGGAGTGAGTGAGTGAGTGAGTACATTCTTTATTCTCGGGCGTTAGTCACACCTGAGATATATTGTTGAGGGACATAAAGAGAGTTCTACAAATACAGGTAACAGGATGATTGATTCTATCAAGGTGCCCTTTATTGTTAAGAGTAGTCTATTCCCTGATGATATAACTCACAATGACATCAGGTATGTCAGAACTGAAATCATCCCTACATAACAGACCCCCCCACACACACACACAATGTTTATAGGGCTGACCCAGTTAAGACAATGGCGAAGGTGGGTCAATCTGATCCGGCACAAAAATGGCGACCAACAGACAACTAAAGAAACATTACATACTAGCCACTCTAGCTCTAAATGGTGACAAATACGACTTTTTATGAGAAGAAAGAAGATAATTTATTCATAAAAATGGCTGCTCTTCTTTTCCTATAAAATCCCGGATTATCACAGAAATTAAACAATTGATGATATACTAAAACTTCATTATGTGATCGTTTATCCCATAAAACTATCCTCAATATTTGGTCGGATTTATTGAGGTAAAGAGCAATATTATGATTAGATAAACAACTAGCATATATCTGTGTTTATCAGATGGATAGAGTCGGGTGATTCCCGGGGAAATCTCTGACGTCACCCTAAAAAATGTCACGTCTCGCGTTTAATAACAACAAACCTCAATAACGTTGGCGAAAACTTCAGCTTTTTGTAGGGTGTGCAAACATATGTTTAACAAATAACAACTAATCATATGACAATTTTAACGGTTGGCTAATTAAATTGTATTTAATTTACATTATACTTTGGAGTGATTTACAAAATGTTTTAACGTTAACGAACATTTCCGTTTGATAATCACTGTATATTGAACTGGAACGTTCGCTGATGATCGTTGACCTAATTGAACCATTTCTGGAATCAGAATAAACTTTCCTATGAGAACAAAAATATCAAGATTTATATAAATGAGCTTTAGAGGTATACAGCTTTTAAGAGAATGACAACAATATGACAGTTTGTTATAAGTTATACACAAAATATAATAATGAGAAGAACAAGCAACAAATCATCGGACATGATTATTCCGGAAATAAGAACAAAACAATTACCTGGAGAATACGGTCATACCCCACTAATACGGTCATTATGGGCCATTACAAAGCTAATGAGTAGTCAGCTAATGTATTATGTTATTGTGTACTGAAATGAATAGATCATAACATGAATCAATCATAGAGAACTGATATAAACTGACCGTAATTGTGAGGTGTCCGTAATAGAGGGGTGATATATTTGTCATATCG
>JAODUP010000095.1:550000-615000 GCA_025642065.1 Paralvinella palmiformis | reverse complement strand
CAGTATATAAATTATATCCACAATCTGATAGAAGACTCAGTTCAGGATATGACAGATTAAAACTAAAACGTTTACTTGTCGTTTGAGTAAGACACGTCAAATATTAGCTGGACGAGAAGAACGCCCTCTGGCGGTTTTCATCTGACGGCTAAGTGTAAACTGACAGTAGAAAGCGTTTTATTCGATATTGTCAAAACCAAACAGGCAAATAGCCCGAATAAGTCAAAAGACTGATCTTGAGAATTACTTTAACGTGATCAATCTTCAGATTTAGCTCGACTTCTTCGAGATTTACAGCAATGACAAGATTTACATTGCTCGAAACATCGGAATAACAACTATAGTGTGCCACGCGTTCTGGATTCTTTAGAAAACGACTCATGCATGTAGCTTTAATATACTGTAATCACTCAAATATTCGCGTGACATTAACTTTGTGAGGTTCCCTTAAAACGGGAAATTTAATTATCGCAGTTTTAAATTCTAATGTTACAATAAATGATCTACTCCCCACGAGCCAGTCAAACGTAAAATTAAAAGTCCGCGAATACCAAACAAAATAAAAAACCGAGTCATTTAAGTTCTGTGAATATATGGCTGTTTACAGGCTCTTTCATGTAAATGCTTACTGGAGTGTTCTTCAGAGACTTGTGCCGCAAATCTACTGGTTGTGGGTTCGAATGCGACTTACTCCTGTTTGTGGCATGTTTCTCTGGGGATTGCGCCTGTAACATACCCACCTATGTCAAGGTTAAACAAACTACTAATCACCTTTTTTTCAAATATTATAAGAATATGATTATTTTATTGTCATCGTCAAAGAAATGCTTTGCCTGTTTTGTTTTGACTTAAAAAAAGTCAGCAAAACAACATTATCCGGTCAAGTGAAAAGTCTGTCTGACTTCTGTCTACCGTTACTCAAGAGAAACCATTTAGATCATAATGTAAACATATATATATATATATATATATATATATATATCATAATGTATTCATAAATTTGATAAGCCAAACATTTTTAATTGTTCCATTTTAAAACAAATTTCACCCTTTTCTTTTTATCAAGTAAATAATTTTTTTAAATTAAACTCCTTCACCGTGTTGACTCAGGTACACAGTAAGATAATCAATTAAACACAATTTTTTTAAATAAAATATATTTATTTATCTGGTTATATTTCATTCAAGTTTATTTGGATGAGCTTTTATTAATGTCTGTTGAATAACTGGATACATCTTCTGACAACTCGCCACACACTGCTTTAGACACTGTAAAGAAATTAAATTATTGGTGATTATGACTTCTATAAATTACCTCTTCTATATAATATATGACTAGAGACAAGCAATAATTAGTGTTCTTGTACTTAAGCTCTGCCCTCTTGCAAAAGGCAAATGTCACCAATGTTTGTTGTTGCTATATAACCAACAGTTAGTTTAATGTGTAATTAATCATATGTCAGGTAAAATAAGAATTCTCTGACTACAAAAAGTGACACACGTATTTATTTGATGTATAAATAACACAGAATTAGGTTGAGTTTTATTGTCCGGAGAATACACAAACATGAGATATAATTCAGTGAAAGTGTCACTGTGTGGATATTTCTGCATATCAGAAACAAGATTTGTGTTTGTTCAAGGGGCATAATCTTAAAGGGACAGTCCACCCTCAGAATTAAAAAAAAGATGTAATGCTTAGAACAGTAACCAAAAATTCCACAATAATAATCACAAAATATACCTGATATCATAGATATAGGGATATAATCCAAATTACTGAAGGGCTGCCATTAAGGAGAACACTGGAATGCTCTGACGTCACATCGGCGATCTGTATACTGACGCAGATTATAGTTTCTCTTGAGCATTAATATCTGAGCCATTTTGATCCATCTTCCTCTTGTCAGGTTCCTTCTGGCTCAAACTGATATAGTTGTATGTCACTGATGATGTAATTTTAACAACGCAGTTACATTATGTTCTGGGATAATTCTTTCCTCACACTTGTTTACATGTTTTTGTACCGGCTATACAGACTTCAGGTCAACCGGATGCGTTGCAGTAATGTCAGCATTCAGAAGCTTCTGATCTCTGTCTAGGTTCAAAATGGCAGCGCCCACAGGCCAGTAAAAGTCGATTAATCAGTACTTTGACCTGGATTATTTAATGTGTGGGTAATCGTTTACACATTTTAACATTATTTATGATATTTGTGAGTATAGATGTATTAGTCCTTAAACTTTTTTCTGAGGGTGGACTATCCCTTTAAGACTACTCAGGCTGATATTTTTGTGCATTTTAGTCAGGAATGAGGTGTGACTTTTGGCCATTCTACTGTAAAAGATAAGGTCAAGTGGTTAGTTGTAATGAAGGACAGTAGTGGTATCCTCCTTGCCAAATCACCCGAGCATGAGTTCTTTATACACGTAGTTCTCTGATATCAGGGCACATAATCTGTGTGTTAATGATGATATGGTGATTAAGCTGGCAAAAGAATTTGGTGACAAACTGTCAGTGACGTACTGCAAATATTCACATGGTTGGTTGAGTGGCTTCAAGAAACGTCATGGCACCTGTCTGTATTAATGCATTAGGCCCCACAGTGAAGTAGGGAGTGCCTCAGCTACAACAGTACAATCTGGTAGTGACCAGCTTCACAGATATCTTGTTGGCTATGCCCATAAGGATATCTACAATATGAAACTGGTTTGTTCCTTCATCTGAAACTAAATGTTACCCGGGCAACTGTGTCTGTGGGGGGAAACAAGCCCAAGGGAAGATTAACGCTGGCACTTTGCTCAAAACAGCATGGATGGTCACATCAATGTTTAGGTTATGGTTGTACTTCATAATCCCGAAGATGATCTCTTTCTGGAAGAACTTCAACTGTTACTGGCCAGCATTTCAAAGCCAACAATGACAGCTGAGGAGTACATCAGTCATTATCAGATGCTCAGATTCTGGAAATGGTAAAGGATGGTGACCTCCCTGAACACGATGACCCAGAAAGTGATGACGACACACCTGCTACTCGTGTTGTCAAATCCAAGATCGGATAGGCTGCACTTGGTGATGTGACCAACTTCTTTGAGATCAATCCACCACATGCTGATACTTTAATACGAGTGTGCGCAATTATGGCTGATATAAAGGAACTACAAAAAAATAGTGCCAAGCAATCAACCGTCGTCAATTAAAAAAAAATTACTTTCATTTTTCAATCTTGTAAACACAATAATGATCAGATTTTTATAGGTTTTCAACCACGAATAAATAGTTACATGTAGACTAGCTGATATTATTTGACATTACTAGTATAAATGCAATATATATTGAATGAACAAATTAGTTTTCTATGTGAATGCTGTGAATTAAATGATCAATTTATGATAGACACATATGTCACGATTCTGACACTTGACAGTCAAATAAATTGATTGGAATGGTCTGGTTTGATATTCTGACATAATGTCATGTGACCAATGATGTAAGATTAAACAAACCTTTGTATATATATATATATATATATATATATATATGTATGTATGTATAGTTTTCTGCATATTCCACACTAAAGTGAGTAAAACATGTATTTCATTATAAAAGCATCATACTTTGTTTGCCCAAAGAAACAATTTGTTGTAATATTTGCTTATATAAATGACATGAAATAAAGATTGGATGTAGAAGATTGGTACTTACTTCCTTGGTTATGGAGATATCCATCTGACCTCTTTGTGTGAGTCCTGATATCTGTTCAATACAAGGCAACCAGCCCACAGTAACAGTACCATTGTCAGTTGGTGGCTCATCATACTGAAAAAAGAGACAATCGGATAAGAACCCAGAACTCCAACAATGCAACATGATTCACCTTGGCTTTTCTTTCCATTAAATAAAGTAAAAGAGACATACTTTGGCCAGTTTTGGACACTGGAGCTTCTATTCAAATTTTCAAAAGACTTAAAATAGTTCATATAATACCAAAGAAACATGTCCATGCTGACAATATGATAATGTATGTTCTATATCACCAATATTGACTTTTGTATGATTATACAGGTACAAAGATATAACCATTGTGGTAGTTAATTTTAGAGGCAACTATATGTTAACTAATGTCACCACTGAGAAAATATTCGTACACTGCAAGTAACTCTAAAGCAAAAAGAATGATTTGCATACATCAGATGTTTATTATTTATAACATATATCTATAAACATTGGGAACTTTTTCTATATTTACAATGCCATGGAGTTGGTAAAATGCTTAATTTTAGAATCAGTTTTATGAGAACTGTCGTTAATATTGCCTCATTGTGCATAACTCTCATGTGACTTCAGCAATAATTTCTAAACAGGAAAACATATCTGTAAATGTGAGTCAGTCTATCTAGAAGTGTGAATGAAGTCAAAAGAAATTTGGCTGAAGTTAGATATCTGCCTGACGTAAGCTTTATTTACTCTATAAATCAAATTTATATTTCAGCTCCGAGTTTTACTTGTTTATCCGTTGTCCTCTGACAATATAATGACATTGTCAACATCCTGGTAGGTGTATGATATTTAGCTGCTCATTATAAGCATATAATTAACAATAATTGATATCAATCAAACAGATGATTATTTAAGGTTTCTGATCACCATTTTTGTTTTGCTGAGCTTCTCAATTATTTCTGTTCAGCACAAATATTGGAAGATATCATTAATAACATTTAGGGTGAATATCTTAGGGTGAAAATATTAGGGTGAATATATTAGAAAAAGATATTGGAATGAATATATTTTAGGGTGATTATTTTAGAGTGAATATATTTAGATTGAACAATATGTTTATTTGTACAAAAAGCAAAAACATTTAATCAAATATTTATTAAATCGTATACAAATAGACTACCTAATTAATTGTAAGAACAATGATTTTACATATTTATATATAAACAAGCTTAAAAGCTGCTCTCCACTTGGACTTTAAAGGTTGTTACTGAGCAGGGCTACTTGGGTCATCGGCCCATATAACTACGGGTTTAGAATGACAAAAAAGAATTTTAATGAGTAAACATCATAGTCCCATCCAATGTTTTATTCATCACTGTCTAAGACTTTTGTATTTTTTTGTGAAAACACAGACAAACACACACACACACACACACACATTTGTGTGTGTTTGTTCATTAAAAAGAAACTTTACTGAGAGCTGCAGAAACTCAAATAACATAGGGGAACACCAGTTAGCCACCATAAACTGCTGCCACTTGGTGATTGTATTTTTGCGAGCACAAACACACACACAGACAAAGAAACACAAATTTGCTTTTATTAATAGAGATAACTCCTACTCACGTCAGTTCTATATTCTTCTGTTGAACTTGGATCTAGCAATATTAAACCACGAAATTGTCTCTGAAAATAATATCAGTTGGTTAGGTAATAGTAGCAGAAACACATGATATTTATGTCTGTGTGTGTGTTTGAATGTGTATGTATATATATATATATATATATATATATATATATATATAATACGTGTGTGTGTGTGTGTGTGTGTATGTGTGTGTGTGTGTGTGTGTGTGTGTGTGTGTGTGTGCATGATATATATATATATATATATATATATATATATATATATATATATATATACATACACATGCATACACACATGCACCATATGATGAAATGTGGAAGATACTTAATCTTCTGAAACCCAAAACAATTAGAATCAGAGAGGAAGTACATATATTTTATATCCACTCACCACAGTCATGCCAATAACTAGGTCATACATCTCAATGCCTCCTCGGGCAATAGCAACAGATGCACAGGTGATAGCAGCTGCTAAAGCTACAGATAGAATAAAGGCAATTATAGGTACAGGTATCGGTACAGCAGACAGCTGTAAGTACAGGATACATATAGCCCCCACAACAACATACTACTATCAATATTAATTTTTTTCATTCACTTATTGATTAATTTAGTTATAATAACTGTTGGTGTCTAGAGCTGTGATCTATTATTGTGTGCTGTGTAACTCAATATCTATGACTTGAGCACTCAAAGTTTCTATTAGGGTTACCTCATCCTAAGTCCATATCAGTCTATCATTACAATACATTAATATAGGCACAATGAGTACATTATATAGGCACTAACATAACATATACATATCAGTACATTATACAGGTATCGGTGTAACACATATATAACTATATGTAGAACATCATCATAATTAATATAAATAATATTTAGTTGAATATATTTCTGAAGTATTTAGCTAAAATGGCAACACTAAATACACCAGCTGCAGTAACAATATTAATTTTAATAATATCTGTTTATTTAAGTACCTGTACAACACAATATGGTATATTTGACTACTAACAAAATGTGTTAATTATACTTAAAGAGCAGCCTTTTTATCTTAAAGCCTGTTTAAAGACATTTATGGGTGTTTGTTGGAAAAAAGATTGGCATTAAGTCTCTGTCAACATATAACTGGAATCCAGTCAGACATTCTCACTCTCTAACAGGATGAGTTCAGAAAAAAGTGTGACATGTCACTGAAAACTCCACGGTACTACATAATTCATTTAGTCCAAATAATAATCAGTTTGTATATGAAAGGTTGCATAAAAGTGTGTGTGATACAGTTGTTCTATCATGTCTACAAACGTCACATTATGATCCAGTTTATAATAAAGTGATATATGCTATATTTATTCTCACATTTCGTGAAGAAATGAGCAATAAAGATAACTCCTTAAGCTGGGTTTAGCCCACTTTAACTTACTAAGTCAGTTTAGCCCAATCGATAGATATCAGATTATATGATATGCACAGATAATAAATATGTATAACAAAATTCTGAAGAATATTATAATATCTGACTGATTAAAAAAGATTCTACTCACCACTACCACCGTCTTCTAGTACAGTGACAAAAATGTCTAAGTGAGATCTTGGAAATCTATCCTGAAAGTAATAAACTTTACTGTACAGTTCCCAATAAACCCAACAGCCTGTGGATGTTAAGGTTTACAAGGATGTCTATTATGATATTACATTTTACTCTACAAGTAACTGTCTCAAAACAATCTATAACTATTTCAAATAATTACTGGTAAGTACTGTAAGATATCACTGGACACAGAACTATAAATAAAGTTTATGATGGGTTAATATTTCTAAATTTGTGTTTGTTTTTATTATGATAGATGACCTTGTACTTCTGTTAGATATGTTATGTTCATTGGAAGAAATACAATAAATTGAAACGTGGATGTTTCAACTGAGAAACATATTCAAACCAGACCTCTGAAAAATAGCACAAACAGGTTATATATCATTTTATAGCTTTTTGTGATATTTTATTTCCAGTAACATATATTTATGTTTACAGATAAGTACACTGTGAATAGAATTATGTGAAAATCAATGTTTCTTAGCATCAAATAAGAAAATATGTCTCAATCTGCTGATACACACCAGAAAATAATCACAATACACTGATCACACACACACACATACACACACAAACAAGTACCTTGACAATAATTCCATTATATAAGCATGAACAACATTATAAAAAGCCTTTCTGTTGGTATTACTGACTATAATACATACTCTTAAGTTATTTTTTATGTCAGCAATAATATATAAACTCCATAAACAGTTAACATATAAATATGTATTCTACTTGAGATGCTACATAAAGTGTGTAAGTTACCTTTTTCATTACTGCAGCATCTTTGATGTATTGAAATATCAAATTAATAAGAGTCTGTGGATTGGACAGATGATGAGCTGTGAGACGATACTGTCTCTTATTTTAAAAAACAAATTATGATGATGCTGTTTATCAATATTATAATACTGCAATGGGATATGGCGGATTTGTTAGATTACTTAAAAGACTGAATTAATCTAATTTTAAAAGATTTTGGCTTTGCATAAAATCTTACGACAGACTGAATCCTAGCTTATGACTTTATGTTGGAGAATCATTCTATAAGCAGAAATTAAATCAACGTCAAATATTAAATCAGTGAGAATTAAATCTGCAGTTCATGAAGAATTTTATCAAACCATCATATGATATAATGTATAAGTTAATATGTGGCTCAGTCCTATACTTTATGTTAATATCAGACATTATTATATATCAGTCAACAAAAGACAATATTACAATTATGATTTATTTATTTGCTATGGCCCTAAAGAGTGTGGGGGGGGTACAAACATTGTAATAGATGCAGAAATTCATTCATTTGCTCAATACAAAGTATTATCCTTCTAACTTATGGTTTCTGAGACCAAGGCAACAAGCCAACAAGATTATGCATACCCAGTTAATTAGTTTTTAATCTCACACCTGGGACATAATGGAAAGAAGTAACTGTCTAAGGAAACATCCACCAAACACGGGTATGAATTGGATTTGCACCGACAACTTAGAGGTTTGCAGCATAATAATCAAACTACTACACTATCAGAGTGCCTTGATATATTTTAGTAACCAACATTTCTAATAACAGCTGTTAATGTGATGGATTAAAAAACAGTTTTATTGTAATGTCTCAACCATATTGCATAATCAGAAAGGATAGTTTGTTTAGACTCAATGCTGATAAAATATGGGATATAATACTGAAGACATTATGAGGGTCATAGGTCACATAAAGTGATCAAAGTAGTTAATAATAATAATAACAAACTTCTATAGCCCCCAATATCTTCAAAAAGAATCAAGCTCAGTGGCATACTAGTACAGGGGTTGGGCAATCTCATAGTCCGGATACAATACAAAATCCACCAACAAATGTTCGGATGCAGTGGAAACTTAGGAGGGATAAGCAAGTGTGGAAAGGTGAGTTTTCAAATGCTAATGGAAAGAAGCAATGCTATTTGATGACTTAACATGTTCAGGGAGTGAGTTCCAAAGAATAGGGACAGCAACTGAAAAGCACATGTGCCACCATGAGTTTTAACTCTGGGAACAGACAACAAGTGAAAACCAGATGAACGGAGCCCTCTGGGGTTGGGTACTAGAGAAAGCATGGGTAATAAATATGGATATGTGTTAATGAATTTTACATTGTAGCTCGACTATGAGATTGCTCAACCACTGAGTTCAATTCTTTTTGAGGATATATGGCATATACCTACCAAACAAACAGCTGGTTCTAAGGTATCTCTTAACACCATGGATAAGTCTTTCTCTGTGTTGTCTGACTGGTGCTGACATCTATAACGACGAGAGAATGTGGCAAACTTCAGCTCACATTTCAGCTGTCCTTTCATACTGAAGTCTTCTCTTCTCGTTACTTCTCGTGGCCCATAACTGAGGAAAATAAACAATGTTTACATCTAGTTTATGATCTGACATCAGTAATGCTGCTCTAAGAGATTAACATATTGGTCAGGGCTAAGGACTTCAGAAATGGCATATTTGTCCCTCACAATTCATATTCACATAAAATATGATGTCATCCCCAAAATCTAATAAAAAAGATTATGTATTTTACAATATATATATATATATATATATATATATATATATATATATATATGATAAACCTTATGAACCTTTTTTTCTGTTCAGTATATGTTTCTAGCTGTGCTATATTGATGCTGTCCAAACATTTACTAAAATAAGGTTAGTTAATTAGTAACTATATGAAAGATCTATAGTACAGGAAATGACGTTTAATCCCAAGCTCTATTTGTTCTGTAGGACAGGGCTGTCATATTATATTTGCCCAATCTTAAATTTACTTAAAAAGTTCATAATTTAGAAACAAAGAACGTTTAAAGAATATTTTCGATGTACGTGTATTACAGCCTTTACCAGCTGTGTATTTATCTGCCCTTTTTATTCCATGTGTTGAAAATATCATACCTCAGCACAAATTGGTTCAACAAATGTCACTATCCATCAAATCCAGTATCTCTTTAATAAGGGCAGATTCTGGATTGAAATATTTGGGATATCTAAAAGGCATGATTTAAGATAAGATTCTAAAATGGGGGAATGTTATGAGGGGCTTAACCTTTCTTATTACAATCCAGAGTATTTTAAAATAATAAAAGTTGTTAATTTGCTGAATTTTAAAAATTAATTTCTGCAGAAATATTGTTGTTTTTAAATATTTTCTTCAAATATAAACTTGCCTGTGCCTTATCAAGTTTATTAAAATACTTTTTATTCATATTCCATAGCCATCTATCTATTTATTTCCATTTCCAAAAAATTCTTTCACATTTCAAAACGTGTCAAAAAACAATAAGATCTTCTGCTTGAGTAATTATGAAAAAGAAACAGTCACTGAAAAGTCCTTATTAATGTTTATATGATTATCAAAATTTATGAAGTATACATGCATTGATGGTAGCAGTTACGGTGTTTGGTGTCTCCGTAGTGCAGTTAGTCAATTATTACATTAAAAACTTCCAATCAGACCTAATAATTCAAAATTCTTTAGGATAAGATAATTTTTTATAATAAATATCATATCATTGTAGTTTTTATGGTGCACAAATTCTGGTGGACATACTCCTACTCATGCTTTTGTTTAATTAATATTAACTTGCTTCCTTTATAAAGTTAATATGTGCATGTGTGTATACATGCATATGTATTTGTATGTGTGTGCATGCGTGGAGATTAATTTACAAATACAGCAGGCAACAAATGATTAATCTCTCCTACAAGCAAATTAGGAAAGGTTTTATTATAAACTGGGATAACAGCAAAACAATTAATATTTCACAAATCAGTTCAATACTTACACAGCACATAACACTTTGGTTTGACCCATCTCTATATAAGCTGAACCTCTTGCTTGACTGACAGCTCCAGCTCTTATATCTGTAATATTTAATGATAAATAAATCAGATAATAAATGACAGATCCTTGTACTGATGTATTTTGTTTACATATTTTGTAAAATGTGAATCTATCAATACCATTCTACTTGACTTCCCGTTTTCTTTGCTTCTGTTTATTATGATATTAACTAATTTAAATCCATAAAATTGATCAAAATAATCAACTCCATTGGGGAGTATACTGTTTGTAGGCATTGTAGCTGTTAGTTACAAGTACAAGTGATCTAGAATAGTCTTCGTTAGTCTACCAAGTACTAGATATTCATATATGGCTGTGTCAACCAGTGAGTAGTGAATATTTCAGGATGTTTTTTTCTCTCCAGAACTGAGGATCTCATTATTCATTTCTGAAGGAGATAATTAAGTGCATCGTATTGCATAAACAGGAAACAATTTTCCAATACAACCATCTTGGCATAAACATAAAAAGTAATTTGTTACATTATAAAATACTAGAATTTTGGTTTCAGGTTTTCAGAGAAACGTCATTGAAGATACACATGATAAGTGTAGATACAAAATGATTTATATGGCATCTCTAACGAAAGAATAATTATAATAAACAACATCATAATTATTTAATTATTAATTTATTTAATTAAAGTGTATTATAAAGAGAGAAATATCTTCATTATATTGTAAACAGCAAGGCAACTATTGAAGTTGAGGCTGTATGACTTTGATACCGTCAAAAGTGAACAAGACTCAGATCACATCTTACTGACAGATCTGGTGCAGATACATTTTAAATGTATCTAGATAAGTTACACTGAAATGTGTTCAGGTACATTTACGTATCTAGATACATGATTTATGAATGTATCTAGATAAATTACACTGACGTAACGTCCCAAATGTATCTAGATACTTTTAGTTATATTTTTTGGGCAGTGTATGTTGTATTTGTGTGTATGTTTGTGTGTGTAAGAACATGACAAGATAAGTCAGTATTTTTCAGTTTTATTCAGTTTCAGTTATAATATTTATATGGTCATATTGATTGACATATTGTCAACTTTAATGCGAACATACTACTTAGAGTTCATTCATATAAACATAAGGGTCTTGAATGTTTGGTCTTTCAGTGAGCATCTCCGGGATCTCTGTATATACTTTCCATTATAAACAGGGTTGCAGGAATATTCTTAGTAAAACTCCAGTTTTCAGAGTTATGTTTTTCCATATATGTGGAGCCAATCTGGTGAGAACAAAGGTAGATATTTGCCTACATATTCCATACTAGATATAAATTGTATGATTTGTATGTTGTTTTCTGGTTAGCCAACCTCACTGGATATTGTGAAAATGGTGCTGCACCTAGCGAACAGTTGGGAAACTACCTAACTGGCAACTGGTCCATTAGTGTCATGACATGATCTGCCCGATGGCTTCAATACGGCTTTCATGATTAGCATAATTTATTCATGTTGATCATATTTTCCAGTTCATGATAGCAATTTAAAACACGAAAGATACAATCAAAGATGAGACAATTATCATTAGCTCTCCTGATAATTTGTATTAAAGGCCACTCATTTAAATGTTCTAAAATTATCTAGTATTAATGAAACTCTTTATTAATGTTAAAATATGCAATTACATATACGAGTATTTAAAATAATCATATATCTGATATTCAGCTACTTTTGTAGTGTATCTAAATAAGTTACAGTTGCATTTGAAAAACTGAAAAACGTATCTAGATATATGTCAGTTACATTGAAAACAGTATCTAGATACAGGATCTTGTTTGTTGATTTGAAAGGTACATGAGGCCTGTGCAGCTAGAACAAAACTGCCATTATATATTCCTTTTTGTGAGTGCATGTCACCAGACGTGCAGCTCAGTTCTGCACTCACTATAGGGAGTTTATCGGAGAGAGGGGGATAGTATATAACAAAGCATTGTCACAGTCCAGTCTTGCATATCTCATCATTTATGTACTTACTAATAAGTCCTATGTTTCTTATTTGATAATAACAGGACTTACATATAGAATTCACCTGCTTCTCCATTCCTAGAGTATTATCCATTATAAGCTCTAGCTTTCTAACAGACATGGAAGAATTTATATAACTGGATCCTACCTTAATGCAAACATTCTCAGTTTTCTTTATGTCAAGTACTTATGTCTGCAATACCAGCTTCAATTTAAGATCATCCCATTTATCATGTGGCTTTAAAGTCATATACAGTTGAGCGTGATTGACATAACAATGATATTTAATGTTATGTCATTTAATAATTTTGCTAACTGCTTTAGTATTCATATAGTGTCTTTGGTCCTAAGATGGATCCCTGAGGTAACCCAAGATGAAGATCTACATCTGGTGATGTTTTATCCCTCCACTGAAACACAGAATTATGTTGGTGAGGTACGACTTTATCAGGTTACGGTCTTTTCCTTCATGCCAAAGGAAAATTCTGAAGCCTTCAGCAATATTGGATGATCAATTACATCAAAAGCTGCAGATACATGAAACATAATTAATGCCATGATGAATCCTTCATCAAGAGCCTCAGCAATGTCACTGTGCACTTTTAAGAGAGCAATTTCTATTGAATCACCTCTATGATAAGAATATTGATAACTGTCATGGAGGTCACTGTGTGCTCTAAGTGCTCTTCTATATACGTTGCTTATACATTTTCAATAAGTCGGAAATGAAAGAAGGTTAGAAATAGGATGATAATTCTTCATAACTTCCCGATGACACATTTCTTCAAAAGCCAAGTGGGCAGCAGATTCAAGTCACATGATCTGTTTCAAGATTTGCTGATTATCTCCTTGATCTCAACTTCAGAAACTGGTCAAAAATATTTCGAACACTTTCCCATAAAACCTAATATAGGTTTTCATGGAGGTATGTCAGATAGTACTTGAAATATGAAAAATTATTTTATTTTTGATGATTGTTGTTTTCCTAATAAAGAAATTGCTGAACTTGTCTGCCAGGAGATCGGCAGAGGTAAAATATGGAAGATATTTATATTTCAGTTACTTCCCATCAAATTCCTGGTTAATTTGAAGTTCCCTTTGATTATTTCCATAGTCTTCTATCCTTGTGGAAGAAAAACACTTCTTCTCCGTGAATAGTAGAGTATTGATTTCTGTAATTTTCAAAGTGCACCAACAAGAAAGTTTGGCACCAGGTTATCTCTGCTTTGCTCCAAATTTTCTTATCACATCTAAGTTTATCACCGTACCAAGAAGTTTCCGATCTCAATATGATGATTTTTCTTAAAAAGGGTGCCTGGGGATTAATGATAGTTTAGACCCCTTTGTTATAGACTTCTACCAGCTCATCAACTGATCCCTTATACTTACTCAAATGTTGAAATGACTAAAAATCCTCCATAAATTCTTTAATATTCTGTGCGTGATCTTTCTTCATATGTGATCAAGCTTGTCCATATTAATAAAAACCATATGGCTAGATGATCACCAAAGGATTTACCCTTGTTTCTACTGAGACAAAGGTGACATACAGAAGTAACTCCTACTATAATGGAGATTGGTTCTCTAGATGTGCCCAAGTGTGTGGCCTCCTTTGCGAGTTATGCCATTGGCCTACTGAGTCACTCCATTTGAATCCAATATACTGCCAAACCTAGTATAAGCTTCATCATCAGACTTATTATCCACATGGAAATCTAAATCACTGCCGTTAATTATTATTATGTCAGATGGGATAATGTCTATGTTATCTAAGTATTTAGATCATTCATCAATGAACAAAGAGTTTCTGAACCATTTTGTTTAGAAGGACGGGGATGACATATAATAACGAATTCAATCTTAATCATACCTATATTTTGGGTATAGTCAATGTTTTCAAAATGGGTATATATCTCCATTGTTTCTGACTTATTGACTGTAAATGTAACAGCTAGTCCCAATTTATACAGTATGCCAATACATGTATCACCATCACAGAATATGATTAAACTCATCACCTCCAGAAACCAACTGATTTGTGGTGAGCTGATCAGTGTCAGTTTTAAGCCAGATTTCAGTAATAACTAATACATCAATACCTTGTGATACAATGATTGGACATTCAGACAACATACCAATAAAGGTACCCCAACCTTCTGATTATCATGTAAGGAGTCCATAATATACACGCTATGAAAACAGCATTCCTTAATAAATCTCTACCTTGATTATGATGACGGTCCATAATAACTTTAATAGATTTACATTTAAAATTGGAAGATGATGTATTAGGAATTAAACTGACATTAAACAAAGCCTGTCGGCTCACTGCCAGTTAAAGAAATAAGGTTGTTGCTTTTTACATCTGGTTTATTGTGATAAATACTTACTTTATGGCTGGCAGGGGTTAATCTAACACATTTAATAATAATAATAATAATGTATATTTAATAAAGCGCTCTTACTAGCAGGAGCCATTCAAAGGCACTGTACAAATAATATGTAATATATTAATACCCCAAATAATATGTCTGTAAAAGATAATAAGCGATAGTAATAAGATGGTAGTAGGCAGCTCGGCATACTGATGTGACATGTTCATGCATGTTAATACATTGGTCAAAAATAGATTTTTTACTGACCCATTAGGGGTAATTGAAGATGCACCCATCTGTAATGCTGGTGTCTTTAGGGATTTAACACAATGTGGTGATGCCAAATATAAAATATTTGTTGTATTATCATTTAGTTTTAGAAGATTTTGAGTCATCCATAGCCGAATATCGGCAATACAATGTTCTAAATTCTTCAAGGAAGAGGAGAAATTTAATTC
The DNA here is from genome assembly GCA_025642065.1 of Paralvinella palmiformis. Classification (NCBI taxonomy): domain Eukaryota; kingdom Metazoa; phylum Annelida; class Polychaeta; order Terebellida; family Alvinellidae; genus Paralvinella; species Paralvinella palmiformis. Next base: position 599,336 of record JAODUP010000095.1, on the reverse strand, counting down.
ATTGTCAGGATCCAGTGATATATACAGCTGTGTGTCATCAGCATACAAGTTATATTTAACCCCATATCGCTGTGCAATAATCCCAAGAGGACGAGTATACATTGTGAATGTATAATTAGGCATATACATATGCCTAATTAATTTTCTGCCAGTTCAGGTTCCCCATCTTCAGAAGTGATCATGTAAACGCAGTGCTAACCAGAAGTGATCATGTAAACACAGTGCTAACCAGAAGTGATCATGTAAACGCAGTGCTAACCAGAAGTGATCATGTAAACACAGTGCTAACCAGAAGTGATCATGTAAACGCAGTGCTAACCAGAAGTGATCATGTAAATGCAGTGCTAACCAGAAGTGATCATGTAAACACAGTGCTAACCAGAAGTGATCATGTAAACACAGTGCTAACCAGAAGTGATCATGTAAACGCAGTGCTAACCAGAAGTGATCATATAAACACAGTGCTAACCAGAAGTGATCATGTAAACACAGTGCTAACCAGAAGTGATCATGTAAACACAGTGCTAACCAGAAGTGATCATGTAAACACAGTGCTAACCAGAAGTGATCATGTAAACACAGTGCTAACCAGAAGTGATCATGTAAACACAGTGCTAACCAGAAGTGATCATGTAAACACAGTGCTAACCAGAAGTGATCATGTAAACACAGTGCTAACCAGAAGTGATCATGTAAACACAGTGCTAACCAGAAGTGATCATGTAAAGCACAGTGACTAACCAGAAGTGATCATGTAAACACAGTGCTAACCAGAAGTGATCATGTAAACACAGTGCTAACCAGAAGTGATCATGTAAACACAGTGCTAACCAGAAGTGATCATGTAAACACAGTGCTAACCAGAAGTGATCATGTAAAGACAGTGATAACCAGAAATGATCATGTAAACACAGTGCTAACCAGAAGTGGTCATATAAACACAGTGATAACCAGAAGTGATCATGTAAACACAGTGATAACCAGAAGTGATCATGTAAACACAGTGCTAACCAGAAATTATCATGTAAACACAGTGCTAACCAGAAGTGATCATGTAAACACAGTGCTAACCAGAAGTGATCATGTAAACACAGTGATAACCAGAAGTGATCATGTAAACACAGTGATAACCAGAAGTGATCATGTAAACACAGTGCTAACCAGAAGTGATCATGTAAACACAGTGCTAACCAGAAGTGATCATGTAAACACAGTGCTAACCAGAAGTGGTCATGTAAACACAGTGCTAACCAGAAGTGGTCATGTAAACACAGTGCTAACCAGAAGTGGTCATATAAACACAGTGCTAACCAGAAGTGATCATGTAAACACAGTGCTAACCAGAAGTGATCATGTAAACACAGTGCTAACCAGAAGTGGTCATGTAAACACAGTGCTAACCAGAAGTGGTCATGTAAACACAGTGCTAACCAGAAGTGGTCATATAAACACAGTGCTAACCAGAAGTGATCATGTAAACACAGTGCTAACCAGAAGTGATCATGTAAACACAGTGCTAACCAGAAGTGGTCATATAAACACAGTGCTAACCAGAAGTGATCATATAAACACAGTGCTAACCAGAAGTGATCATGTAAACACAGTGCTAACCAGAAGTGATCATGTAAACACAGTGCTAACCAGAAGTGATCATGTAAACACAGTGCTAACCAGAAGTGGTCATGTAAACACAGTGCTAACCAGAAGTAGTTATCATCAAATTATAAAAACGTTCAATAATGGCGTCCAGACTATGGCTTAGTTCTACTCATGACATAACTACATGTACCTAGAACTAGGCCTAGAAAACACACATTCAGTTTAGTACTCACTGTACTAGTAGAGGCCTAAAGTAGAAATAAAATATTGTGTGTGTCTGTCCGTATGTGTGAATATTAGCCAATGTGTGCCTAATATTGTTATTATAATCAATGGCTGTAAACAGTTTATTTTAATACAAACATTGCTCATTGTAACTGTAAGTATAGTCATGTAATAAAATATTTGACTGAATATTCAGTACATCAAGGTGTTACTGTCCAATTGATTAACATATCAAAATATTTGACTGAATATTCAGTACATCAAGGTGTTATCTGTCCATTGATTAACACACCAAACTTCACACAACATAATTAGCAATATTTTCCTGACAAAATATTAATGCTTTAATATTTTATTTTCCAAACATAAAATATTTAGTTTATAGAAGAAATTAACAACATTAATGTTTAGTCAATGAAGAAGATTAGTCCGGTAAAACATATTATATCAAATATGCATAATTATCTTAATGTAAAGATTACCTGACAATGTTCACAAACTACTTACATATAGGACGAATTTCTCCCACTTTGCGTCCATCAGACCGTAAGTGATTTTCATCTACCTATAAAGAGACTTAATCAATTCTACACTCTAAATAACAAAGTTCTGGGTCATGTTTATAGTTGGCATTATTGCTAAATTTCAACTCGAGCAATTTATTGTTAACTTAATGCAATATGAAAAATTAATTACTTAATCAGTTAATGCAACAAAAATCAGTTATTAATCCTTCTTGACAGTGCAAAATTATGTGCTACCGGTATATCCATCTTTGGTACTATCTATCATAAGGAAATGGGAGATTTCATCAATCAGGCCTTCTCCTGGCTATACTTTAAAGATCATTACATAGCACACATCCAGCGTTTGGCATATTTAATTTTTTAGTGTGCCACAAATGTGTCTTAGTATTCATATATCTTTATAGTATTATGAGTTCTAATACTTACAAGTTATATGCAGGTAATTCTATAATTTGCTCTTGATATGTGTTATTACTGACTTATGAAAAGTAAGAAAGGTTACGTAAAATATGTTAACAGTCAATTACTGACTGTCATTGCCCAAAAATAGAATAATGACATTACAAAATACCTGAAGCAAAGAACAATTCTAATCTAGACATTATAAATATTATGTGATGATGGTAGCCATATAATATATTTATCATATAAGTTATCTTCCATTAACAAGTTCTGGAGTATGTTTAAGTTGCTATTTAACATTTCACCAGCATTTATTTTTCTTAGTGAATATGAAAAACTATTCTTAATCAGTTAATAAAATCAGTTATTTCTTCTTGACGTCAAAGTGTACATATATCCAGGTACATAGACCTTGGACTCAAACCCTGAGTAGGGAATTACTATAACAAATGCATCATTTAATAAGTGACCTTCTTCCTGCTGACCATTGTAATGCAGATGATATAAGATAATTATTTGCATTAATTGTAATACATGTACATGCATTAACATTTTAAATTTCAGGACTCATGGCTATAGAGTTTGTCATTAATTTGGACAAACCTGATTAATCATATACAGAAGGTACCCTTACATAGATATTAAAGAATTTATATAGGATTTACAGTTGTCTTCAAAATCTCAATAATTGTGAGAGTCTCATTAATCAGCATGCTTGAGATCAAAAACTCCTTAGTTCTCTGATAAGCTTAGATCTGATAAGAAAATTTGAAAGAAAGCATGGAGAACCTGCTGCCAAACCTCCTAAATGGTACACTTTGAGTAAACAAAATTAATGTATTACTATTCAAGGAGAAGTGTTTTCATTTCACAAAGATAAAGGAATGGGGAAAAGATCAAAAGAAACTCTTGAAATTAACTAGGAACTTGAATGGGAAGTAACTCAAATGTAAATGCTCCATATTTTACTTCTACTGAACTTGATGAAGTTCAACAATTTCTTCTTGAGGAAAACAATAATCATCAGGAATAAAATAATTTCTGGTTCTCTGACCTGCAATATCTCCATGGATGAGGAGGTAATTACCAAGTCTCTGAATAAATCATGTGACTTGGATCTACTGCCTGCTTGGCTTTTGAAGAAATGTGTTAATCAATTGCCACTGATAAGTCATTCTCAATGAGTGATTAGGTGAGTCAGTTATGGTGCTGTATTTGAAACAAGCTACCATAATCCTGCTGCTTCAGAGATCTGGATTGGATAAGGAAGATTTAAAGAATTATCATCCTATTTCTAAACTTATTTAAAAGGCATACAGAAGAGCTCTTAGAACACAATGATCTCCATGACAGTTATCAGTCTGTTTATCGCAAAGGTCATTCATCAGAAACTGCTCTCTTGAAAGTGCCCAGTGACATTGCTGAGTCTCTTGATGAAGGATCTATGACTGCATGAATTATGCTTCATTTATATGCAGCTTTTGATGTAATTGATCATCCAATATTAGTGAAGGCTTTAGAATTTTCTGTTGGCATCAAGGAAAAGACCATAATTTATTTACCAACAGAACTCACTGTGTTTCAGTCATGGATAAAATACCACAATTAGGATCATCTCATGTTGTGAAAGCTTCAGAATCTTTAATTGGACATAAGAATTATTGGCTGTATGCTAAAACTAGTTTGTTAAATTATTAAATAGCATAACATTAATCTTTCCGGACATCAGCTCTCAGGTTGTGGAAAAAGTTGCCAAATCATATTAAACTGGCAGCAAGTAGAGAAATATTTTGTAAGGTTGTTAAAACCCATTTATTTAAAATATACAAGGGAAGGGGGGGGGGGGATTATAAAACACACTAAAATTAAACATTTATTATCTATATCAATTATAAGCCAATTTAACAAACAAGCTCAACCAATCATAGAACAGATCAATTGGTTCTGGCCACTGACAAATCATAACATCTTACATAATTACTACAGTGTGATACTGATATTGTCTAAATGTTTCCACCAACAGCATAATATCTTAAATTTTGGATTATTTTGATTGGTGCACATTGTCAGCATCTTAAAAATGCATACAATTCAAACAACTACTTTTCATGTATATAAAATGTATAAATTTGTGAGTCACTATACTGTATTCTGAGAAAAACCCAGTTTAAACTAGTAAAATCTTGATTAAACCCGGATTAAACTAGTAAAACCTAGGTTTAACCCACCAGGCTGGGCTAAACCAGTTTAACCCGGGTTAAACTCTAACCCTGCCTGCAATTTTATAGCTATTGGTCTGACACATTTCTGGTTTCTGTGGCATATATAAATTATAATATGTCTGCTGTCAAGAAATGTCACAATATTCAACTTATAAATAAAGGGAGATAAATTCTTATTCTGGTACTTATGATTGATTTTCTTTCTTTTTATTATCTAGATTCTATCTCAAGAAAGTGCGAGCATTTATTTCCAGTGTGGTCCCTTTTTATAATTGAGTGGGTATTCATAGCTGCTCCCCCACTTACTCATAGGAGAGCAGTACGGAATGATGGAGTCGAAATACCTCAAGGGTGGAACAGCCAGAGTGTATTATGTCCTTTGGGATCTTTAATATATTAACCAGTGTATTTATATTTAAAATGTGTTTGTGCTAGATCTATATGACTATGAGCTTAGAACATGTTTTAATTAAGCTTTAAATAAAAAGTGCCCTTATTATATAATCAGCTGTGTATTGCCTTCCAAAATTATAGTATACAGGATGGACCCCTCCCCCATGGCCTTGAATATCAAATACAATAACTAGTTTAGCCCGTACTCAACTCAGCCTCACTCCCTCCTCAGGCTACATATCAGTGTTATATAGCTTAATAACAAGTAAAATAGACTGTTCGACATACAATTTAATACAGTCAAAATACATATTTCAGTGATGGCTTAACCTGTAAGTGTAACATATAGACCTATCTTACAGCAATTCATTAATTATTCGATTTATCGGGGCTGATGTGAAGTGAGCGATAATATATAAATCATGCTTTCTACGTTATCTTACCAATACAGTCGGCTTCTTATCCTTACTGACAAATAAATATGGTGACTTGCTTTCAGATGGAACAGGTAATCGTCTGTTATCTTTCGACATGATAAATTTAATTAAGCATCGGCCTACTGTTGACAATGCAGCTATTGTGAGCGATATTTGGCACCAGTCAGGTTAGATTTCCCTTCTTAACGTGACGTAGCTTCTAGGTATGCCCTCGATAGCCTCGTTTTGACATTGAATTCCCCCCTCTGCTTAATGCTAGAGTGCCAAACTAAGATTTTTTAAGACTTTTTTCGAGCTGTGGGTTAGAAATTTATAATTATCGACTGTATCATACCGTACATGTTAAGATGTTACTAAGATGAGTCGACAGTAAATGACATTTCGGACTTTTGTGCTGGTCATTTAAATCTACTCACCCATTTCGTGTCAGTCTCTCGGCCACATACAAAAGACCGGTGACGCCGGGCATGGGTTCTGGGGTGATTTCTAAGGACGTTAAAGGATTTCTTAATAATATTGGTACAATTCTAAGTTGAGCATGTCATTATGTATAAATCAGGACTTCTGTACATCCTCAGTTTATATAAAACATGCTGACATCAACATTTGAATCTTAAACAAGGTGTGTGGCGCCGGTCTCCGTGTGGCCTAGCTGGTAGCGTGTGCGTTGGTCAGACGTGTAGCACCTGGGCTCAAACCACCCCCGGACTATGTCTGTATGATGTTTCATCATCTACTTCGACACCTGGAAAAAGTTATACTCGTACAGAGGATCAACCCGTATTCCACCAGAACCAGATTACTTTTAGGGGTTGATCGGTCCATTTAATCTAACACGTGCATAAAACGCCGTAAACAACAACATTTCGGGATTAAACAAGGCACACTATTAAATTTAACCGGAAGTCAGTAGCAGACATAAATGTTTCGAATAATTGTTGAATTTCTCTACACCCCAAAAAAGTGACACGAAGTTTATGGGAAGCACCCCCTTCTTGACTATCAAAGAGAGGTGGGTGCTGCTAACATCTACATATTAACATGATATAAATGTTCAACAGCCATGGATTTAAAAGTAGGCAGAAGGATATTGTTGTTAAGCCTTTTTTTTAGTAATTGGCCGGGAGTCATTAACACGTACGTCATTCTCTAATTACTTGTTATTTAGATTTGGTCAGGCTGATCACAACGAAATGACGATTGATATCGTATTGTTTCATACAGGTGCCAAAAAAATAATGATTATCAGACCATATTTACATTGGACGTAAATTGCATTGTGTTAAGAAAAATCATAAAAATTTTGATGGAGGAATTGACTTATCGGCTTATTTGTATTATCCCTGTAACATATTTATAACTCCCCCGCTCGCTCGCCCACTCATGCACTCAATCACCCACTTATTCGTTTGCTCGCTCACTCCCCTAATAATGTATATGCCAAGGAACAATACTATCACGTGCCATTCTGATTTATTTGGTTTACTTTATTTGTTCAATATCATACAATTATAGCCATTCATAAATCTAAACCAGTACAATGTTGTAAAGGAGAATTTCATAAACACAATGTTTATGTTGAAATCATTCTCCTAGCACACACTTGGATTGTTTTGACTCCACAATCTGATGAGTAGAGCAGACTTGTTATCACTGTTTATGTCTCACTTGTAATATCTATCTATGTATATATTGATTTGTGGAAGCGTAACTTTGTGTATATGTTTAGAAATATGTACGTTTAGGTTTATATATGTTTAGGTTTATGCATTTTATATTTATGTATGCATTTGTTTATGGAGGTGTAGGTTTTAGGGATATTTGCGTCTTGATGCTCTGAGCCAGTGCCATCATATATATGTATAATGAGGTACACATGGCCAGTGCCAGATATTGAATCTACTGCGATACTTATTCCTTATTACAGCAATGTAAGAAAGTTCTGTTGTTATTATATGTTTTAGATTTGTTATGTATAATGTTGGTTTTTGTTATTGGGTTCAGTTATTTAGCTTCTATAAGTAGACATAATGTACACCATACAAGTTTATCACGTGTTCAAGGCGAAGGCTTTAGACTGCTTGGTGCTCTGGGAACCTATAAATGAAACCGGATTTTATATTTTGGTTCCAATACTAGATAAAACGCGATAATGTCTTTGTTTGTACGATTTATATAGAAATGATTGCATTCGAATCCAGAACAAAGGTGAAGTCAGCATCTGTGACGTTGCTATGTTTTGGTTTCGTTGTTGTTGTGTTTTGGTTTCTTTTGAATCAAAGTAAATTGCTCCTGAACATAAACTGTAGTCTGAAAGTAGTTATCGTGTACAGGTGTAAGATTATCATTGAATTACATTAACTTACCTGTTACTGCGAGATGTGGTGTCAAATGATGTTTTCTATAAGTGTTTCCACTTCCGGCACATATACGTACTTCTTCATTTTAGACATGACACATTTGTCTCATATAAAAAGAGGATTGTCTGGATCTCACAGGCCCATAAGTAGCTCAGACTTTTTGTGGACGTTTAGTGTTATATATGTTTAGATTTATGTTATTTATGTTTATGCATATTTATATTTATGTATGTGCATATGTATACATTGTTTTGAATGGAGATGTAGGTTTTAGGGATGTTTTCTCTGAACTAGATATCTCTGAAATATATATATATTCATTTAAAAACACCACACACACACACACACACACACACACACACACACACACACACACACACACAACACACACACACACACACACACACTGCACACACACAGAGACAGACAGACATACATACACACAACAAAACAGAGATTTGTAAACTTCATCCGTACACGCCTGAATGATACACACTTAGCGCAACTGTTTAGAAATTGAAACTATCCAGAAAAGAGACACAATAATGACATCAAAGCCTGACAGACTAGAGACAGACTAGACTAGAAGTTATGTGATTGCCGTTATTGTAGTCTAACTGGAGACATGTTCGAAATTCAGTAAAACATTGACTGGCTGGGATTTTGTCAGTCCTTCTCATTTACCAGAAAGTTATGCAACAGAGGGTACAGTTTGAAAATGATGAAACATCCTTCAATATCGAGTTTCACACAGAAAGTATTCATAAAAAAGTGATAGAAGACCAGGGATACACTTCAAGCTCAAATAGCGTATGCAATTATACACTAATATATCCCAATACGAGTTATCATCCAGGTAGCCTTGATACTCAAAATAACATCTTATTTATATAATAAATATTTATAACATATTTTTGACATGTACATACGTATTTCACTACTTGGCTGATCTGTTATCTTAAAGCATCAATACCACGCGACTATCATTATTTGACCTTATACTGTATTGAACTTCTTCTTGCATGTTACGTCGTTCAGTCGGTAATATATCCAGGATTTAATTAAATAAATGTATATCTATTCTAAAAGTGGTTCTGGGCCATCTTGCTATTTGCGCTCACCCCTGCTCAACTCAGGGGTATATAAAGAACGCAGCATGTTCTGGCATATAGGCTTCTCTATGTATCTTTGTGAACGTGATTTTGTTTTGATCATATGTCATCCGCCACTGTGACCGACTTGGATGTCACCTCTTATAAACTAGCCAATAACACTTCAGCTGCTGAGTAAACACGAACCTTCTTTCTCTGTCTGTACAACTGTTGTATAATGTCTTGACGGATAAATAGGTGAGTATAAATACGTTATAATACATAGATAACGATACATCTTTAGGGGTGACTTCAATTCAAATTACTATAATATGATGAATCTAGTTTGTTGTATTAATAACTCTATTCTAGGAATCCAAGCGAGTTGTATCAACGACTCTGTTGGTTCACTTTTAAGTGTACTCTTCATAGATAACAGAAGCCTAGCATCCAGTAGTGATGTGTTATCATATATTTTTGTTGTAATATATTTGATGTATGAATGTATACTTTATATTTCAGATAGTCTAAATCAAACACTGTCCATCGTTCGTAGATGTAGTAAATCTGATTCGCAACAGTAATTTAGTTAAATTTAAACCTAAAATGGATGACAGCAAACCAAATCGTGATTGTCTAGTGAGAACATCTCTCGATGAAATGTCAACCAATCAGAGCAAAGAAAAAATACCGGAAACCGAGTTACTGTTAAATGAAAGCAAACAGTTGCCTTTGAGTGAAAAGCCACCAGATAACCCAGACGTTGATCAAGGATGTAAGAGGGCTCAACGTCCGAACGATTATAGGGATCATGGCTGGGCATGGATCGTCATGCTTGGCTCATCGTTAATGCATTTCCTGGTTGGTGGCTATTCACGTTCCTATAGTTTGGTGTATATGTATCTGCTAGAGCGTTTTGACAGTAGTGCAGCCGTCACAGCTTGGGTTGGTGGAGCCTCGTCCGCAATCCGGATGTTAGCCAGTAAGTCCAAGTCTGAAACACGGATCAGACATTACTTCTAGAAATCGTTCTATTACATTTTATCTCTACACAAATAATTGTGGCATTATTTTAACACTTACACTAATTCATCTATTGCGTTTTTATGCGTGTGTTCTCTATTTTTATAAAATTTATTAAAATACAATTATGTCTGCAGTTTTGATTAATAATACACGAACTTCTGCAATTTTGTTATAATTATCACGAACAGGTCCTCTTGCTACAGCATTAAGTAGCAGATATAGTGCGAGGACTATTGTGATGATTGGTGGCTTCCTCTCTGGCCTTGGTGGCATTTTGTCGGCATTAGCTCCGAGCACAGAATACATGTTCTTCAGTTATAGCTTTTTTGAAGGTCAGTCACAATCAGTTATAGTAATGTTTGTAAATTTTACTCTGCTTATCCACATATTAATGCTTCAGCTACTGTAGAATAATAATAATAATAATAATAATAATAATAATAGTAATAATAATATAACACACACACACAGCTAATGTAATCCAATGGCTTCATACATAAAGACAAATCAGATTAAATTTATTTATACATGAAACATTAAATATATATATATATATATATATATATATATATATATATATATATATAAAGAATATGATTGTGCTTAATTCCGTCATATTACACTTACTGATACTGCCATCCTTAATTGACTTGGTAATATATATATATATATATATATATATATTTTATATATAAAAAGCTCAATTGCTAGTTTAATAAAAATGGAAGGTTTCAAAACTAACTACAAAACAAACAAACGTACAAACAAAACGAAAGACCTTTTTAACATGGATTAAGACTTACATGTGTTTACTTCTGAGTTTAAAAGTGGCTCGTTGACTCTTTATCACCCAAAGTAGCCAAAAGAAGCCACTCAATCCTCACTCACTCACTCACTCACTCACTCACTCACTCACTCACTCACTCACTCACTCACTCACTCAATCAATCAATCAATCAATCAATCAATCAATCACTTTGAAGGGGCGCCTCCATGGTCTAGCGGTAGTGTGTTGGATCACAGATCACTACCACCCGTGTTCCAATCTCGGCGTGGGCATATCTGAAGGTTGTTTCATCTTTGACTTCGCTTCATTACCCTTGGAGGTCTTTCGGCCCATCTTAGCCTACCATATGCACAAAAGTGGCCGTAAAACATCATCATCTGATCCAAGTTGACATTATAATTGACTGGTCAACTTGCCTATCCCAACTGTTCTGGCTCTGTGAATTATAATATAAAACTGAATTAAAAGTTCACGACTTTAGGCAAAGTCATCGAGGCTACCGGATTCACTTCTGACTAATTCTAGTTCTAATCTATCATAATACGACAGATAGTCTATGCTTACAGAATGAGGGGGGGGGGAAGGAACCTGATTATAAACCCTTTAATTGCGGACATCGATCATAATTAATAATGCTTGAAAATAGCAATAAGATGTTAATAACAATAACCCATATATTACCATATATAATTCATTAACATAATGAAATGCTTAGCTTAACCAGTACAAGCATCACCCAATGACAATACATCTTACGTCACTGGCTTCAGACGTTTGATATAACAACCTTAGAGTAGAGTGTGCCGCCGATGTTGATAGTCTACATGCAACCGATGAAGGACAATGACAACAGTTAGTACTAATTAATGATTACAAGAGGACACTATAAATATCTGATTTTATTAACGTTTAGCTGTAATTTGCAATAATGGCGCAGTTAGTTAGAGCGTACGACTCGTAGCCAAAGGGTTGCGGGTTCGAGGATCTAGGATCTGCAATGCCTTCGTGTGGCGACTGGTTCACTCATCAAAAAAAGAAGAAATGATAACCAAATAGAACTTGATGGCTATGTGTTTGAGTAACGTTCTGCGTCTTAACTGCCAGCATGCGTTGTATGCTCAGTTGGGAGTTGAGGTGGGTGCTGGATTGAAGCAGATCTGAGTCGGGAATAATAATATTGTACAGCGCCTCAGAACAAGGTTACCTGGTTTTGGCACTATATAAACATGCAATATATATATATATATATATATATATATATATATATATACCCGACAAAGTTTGTCACATGATAATATGTCAGATAAACGTGAATGTCGGAATATCGAGTCCGTGATATACCGGTAGTCTGTGTTACACATTTTTAGACATGCCGTTGTTTATAACAAAAATAATACGCAACATCCATTATAATTTCGTGGTGTGTTTATTTATTTTCAACAATTATGACACAATAAATGGCCAGAATGTTTGATGTTTGTTAATTACAGACATTATAAAGAAATACTCGTGTTACTTAGTCTATCAGATTAACTCATGATCTTCTCATTGGAAAGATCTCACATTTCTGTTTGCAATTAGGCATGAATGATTATGATAGGCTATTAGATAGCCACAGGCAATGAAAGCATCGTGTATCAGTGTGTGTGTGTGTGTGTGTGTGGTCAAGGACGATTATAATTGGTTACGATATAGCAATTATCGCGTGTGGGCGGGTTAATTAACCATTACTAACAACATGTCTGTGTCTCTTGCATAACTGAACCAGTGGAAATATTTGGCAACATTTTTGTGTTGTCGGATTATCGAGGTCATTTTACATTGAAAAGTCATATTCTGTTGTCGAAATGAAGTGTCGGAGTCGGAAAGCGGAACGGATTAAAGAGTTATTTATAATGGAGCTAAATTCGTCACAAGGTGTCAGAAGATGGATTTGCTAGATGTCCGGATTAACGGATTTTCACTGTGTTACATATTTTTGCATATTATTACATATTATTACAGCGCCTAATATATCAGTTATCTGGAGTTTACCCATAAAAAGCTGAATTATACAAAGATTAGTTATTAGCTTGAGAATGAATCTAACAAGAATCAGTTTTCGTAATTTTGTAAATTATTGCAATCACAATTTAATTATAGTTCAATATAAATGAAATAATTTTCTATATGTAAATGTTTTAGCTGTAATTGATTATTTGTATAAATGTAATTCTAATAGTAATGAAAACATAATTAATCTGTTACAATTCATTATCTATTTATCATAAACGTATCAAATATATAAATGTATTATAATTTTGTATTCGACATAATTTTAACATGAAACTATCAATCGAAACCAACTCTAGATAATGGTTTTATATTTCTAATAAAAATGTTGATCTTGTTTTATTTGTGTTTTCTACAGGCATGGGAAGTGCCCTGGCTTATGCTCCTGGTGTGGTCATTGTAGGACAATATTTTGACAAGTACAGATCGATTGCTATGGGTTTTGCTACAGCTGGCTCCGGATTCGGGGTGTTTTGTTTTCCTCCAGTGATGCAGTTTTTATTCAATCGTTATGGATTCTTTGGTGCTATGTTAGTGACGGGTGCCATGATGTTTAACAATATAGTCAGTGGGGCTTTATATAGGCCGCTTCCTGCTCATTCTAACCAGGATCGCATCTCAAAGGATAAATCCGGCGAAGCAATCTTAGATCACGCCATCGCGGAAGAGAAGCAGGAGAAACTGAACAGTGGAGAGAGGGATGTAACAGCTGATCATTCGGATGCCGTAGATAAGACACCTTCACCTGACGAATCTAAGAAAACTAAGAAACCTTGCTTTGATTTGTCAGAATTTCACAAATATCTCGACCTGCGATTGTTTAAGAATCCGACTTTTATCCTATATGTACTATCTCTGGGCTTAGTCACGCTCTCCTACATATCCGGTCAGATGCTGGTACCCGCCTACGCCAAAAATCAAGGCGTATCTTACCAGAAGTCGGTCTGGCTGGCCTCCGTGATCGGGATCTGTGATATGATTGGCCGTGTCTTGTCTGGATTCCTTTTCAACATTCCTATGGTGAAGCCCCATCGACGTCATCATTACGATGTCGCCATATTAGTGTCGGGGCTAACACACTTTATGGTGGCCGGATCTCGACATTACGCCATGTTTCTTGCTGCTTGTATCATTCATGGATTGTTTACGGGTGTCGTCTGTAGTCAGCGTGCTGTGATCTGTGCCGATCTGATGGGAGTCGAGAACCTCTCCAGTTCCTTTGGGCTGACGATCTTTGTCCAGGGAATGGGGATCCTGATTGGTCCTGCTCTGGCAGGTTGGTAATAACCATTCAGATGTTGTCGTCAAATCTCTCTCTCTCTCTCTCTTTCTCTCTCGGTATGTGTGTATGTGTGTATTTATGTATGTACAGTAAAAGTTGGTTATAAATAACTAGGATATAACGAAATAGTAGCTTAATTCGAATTGATTAGCTGGTCCACCCAAGTGTCCATTCACTTCCATAGTAAAGAAACTCGGATATAACGAAATTTATACAACGAAAACCGTCTTCATTCGAAGCGAATTTTCGGTACCAGCAGCATTAAATCAATATAAATCAAGCTGGTTATAACCAAATACGATTGTCAGTTAGTCCAACTATTATTGCAATCGTAAATGCAACAACCAATAGAAAAATGACAATCAAATTTAATAGCATTGTTTTGACAACAGAATCATGCCATCCTATTGTTACATTAGGATTCGAGTAGATGGTGAGTCGAGTTTGACTCCTATCACTTCGAAGGGTGCCAACTTGGGATTGGCTTGCCAATCTGTAACTTTAGAGACAATTTTCTATCAGTAATCTTTGGTTTCTCTGCAATCCTCGTATAAATATTTCGCTTATCAGTAATCAAACATCGCAATGGCTAGCAAACGTAAACCAGTATCTATTGACCCAAAGTTGCAAGTTCTTGATGATAAAATGTGAAATTTAGGACTCAAACTCACTCATCCGTCGGTAACTAATATCTGATACATACATGGAACCTAGATTTCAAAACTGGGATATTCGAAGTACCATTAATTATAACGAAATGAATTCCCAGTCCCCTTGAATTTCGTTATAACCAACTTTTATTGTGATATATATATATATATATATATATATGTGTGTGTGTATGCGCGTGTGTGTGTGTGTGTTTGTGTCTAATTATCAAATTTTAACACTTTATTCTCTATATATGTTTTGAAGAAGTCAGTGTATCAGAGAAATGTATATTATGTCTACATTATCTGGTTTTCTGATACATTCTAAAGTATGTATGTTATAAATCAGCTGCCAGTTAGCCGTGTAACATGATTCTGCACAACAAATAATTAATAGTGACAGCTGAGTATAGCTCAATTAATCTTGAACAGCAACAACAACAACAATATCTGGGATATTGTTACTGAAATGGAAATAATATTGGTCCCGCCTAAATAACTTTAAGAGATTTGATTAGCTTTTGCCTATGTTTTTACGCACGCACACGCACACACACACACACATGTATATATATATTTATTAAAATATAAAGTCTCATAATAATAAAAATTTATTATGTAATTAAGATATTATTATTCCAAAAAAATGAAATTTCTTCTTATTTGAAAGATATATGCATTGCAGTATATGAATTTGACAAGATAAAATGTCGTCAATTTCAGCAGCTTAGTCTAATTGTAAAAAAGTAATTGTAATGGTATGAATTTTTGTCATCAGCAAGATGTTAGGTTATAATGACATTTTTCACTCCAGTTGAAAGTTACTTATAATATTTGTTATAAAAGATATTTAGGAATAACAAAAAATTTAAATGTTTTCTTAATTTAAGAAAATCTTGTATGAAATTAAAAATGAAAAGAAGGATAGTTTTTATTATTTATATGATTTTTTGCTGTGAACCTTTCTTGGGTTAGTATTTTCCAGTCTTCGTGTCACTGCCATCTTTCAAAAACTTGATCCGACTAACAACAATTCCTTTTTTTCTTCTATTTTGATGCAGGTTTAATCAAGGATCTTTCTGGTTCTTATTTCTATTCGTTTGTTTTCACGGGTGCTTGTGCCTTGTCTTCTGCTGTCTTCTTGTTTGCTGAGTGGCTTTTCATCGCACGACGACGAAGTAAAGGCAATAACAATGAGATGGAAGTAGAAAAAAAATAGAAAATAAGGTCAACACATCAGATAGTAATCCAGATGATGTCAAAGGTCACTGTGATCAGTCTTCATGCTGCAAGATGTTTGTTCAAACATAAAATAGTTACTATTCATGGCAATGTATTTGATTAAGTTGATGAGTAGAAATATTTTGATCAGCATAGAGTTATTATCCCCCTTATTTTTCTGTTCGCTTTAATAATAATAATAAATTTTAGGACACCATAATCAGCACACTTCCAACATATGAATATATGCATATTAATGTACATTAAAACATTAACGAAAGTTTTAAAACTTTTTATAGAACTTTTATATATGCTTCAGGGTGTTTTCCTTTCTGAAACCAGAAATCATTATATAACACTATTTTTTTCTCACTGTACATAAGTTAAGGAATCCTATGCATTTTATTTATTTTTGTATTTGAGTTCTTTAATAGATTTACGCCAATTATTTAGGTCAAACATGAATTGCTTTTGCACTCGGAGTGAAACTTCAGCAATAACTACATCACATCTGCTTTTAAATGCATTATTTAATAATCTCATCTGATTCAGATTAGCTCAATTGTTTATGTGTTCAAGAAACTATTTCTACATATCTAGTTTACTTTTTCACAAATTTGTAGTTGATTATCTTCGCATATCATATCTCTTTTTTTATACTCCATAGTTTGAACTAATTCAATAAACCATCATTAAAATAGACCATTTCATTATTGAAATTTTTGGTATAACTACATATAAGCTGCATACATTATATCACACTAGTTTATATATAACATGGAATGAGGATCTGTGATAAGAAATTCTATGACTGGCAAACTCTAACCATCAAATTGACAACAACTGACAAATTGGAGCCTCTAACAATAAATCGGAGCAAATAAAAGATGACTTTCAATGATAACAAAATATAAAATTTTGTTATATCACACGAGATTCATTAATTAGTAGGATAGGTAGAACTATAGAGAGAACTGCTGATTCTACATAAGGCAGTGTAAGAATACATACTCTTTCTGAACAAATCTATTAATCAGCTTTCCGCCGGATCTCTTCCCAGCACAATATTAAATTATTGACTGTGGAACTATTCTGTATATTTACCTTTATCACTTGTCAGACAAATTATGGCTAACTCATTAAAGAGTCGCACATAATATTATTAAAGCATCCATTTTCTGCGAAATATTGAAGTCTGCAATTGTTCATCAACAGTGGCAGTATATATCTTTGGAGTTTAGACCATTGAAGCCATTATCAAAGTTAAACAAATTACTAATGCAAACATTATGTACAGCACCCACACATAAACACATACATAAACACACACACGCGCACACACATACGCACTCATCAAAACACCCATTGTTATGATTGTTAAGGTAGGTGGCCTTAGCATGGTAGTAGTACCAAAGATCATTCTATATGGTCTTTGGAAGTTCTGCTTGCTGTTGCTATAGGCGATTATATCAACTGAGAGGTTGTATTACATGGTGTAGAATTTACTGTATGGAGATAACCTCCCGCTGTACAGAATGTGTTTATATGTCATTTTTTTTATTGATAAATTTGGAACATTCCTCAAAGTGTCTCAAGTGTATGATTTAGCATTGATGATGAGGCGACCCTGAACAAGTGATAAAAGGGCGCCTTCTTGGTCGTGTTGGACCCGTGTTCGAATCTCGGCGTGGGCATATCTGAAGGTTGTTTCATCTTTGACTTCGCTTCATTACATCTGAAGGTCAATCGGCCCATTTAGCCTACCATGTGTACAAAATTGGCCGTGAAACATCAATCATCATCATCATCATCATCTGAACAAGTGGTGCTTTCTTCTTCCAAACCTTGGCCCTTCTCAGTACTAGTTATATTAAACGTCTCCTGCTGCTCGGTGTTTTGTGGAAAATGCTAGAAAGGCTTCAGAATATTCTTCTTATCAGATAGGAGTACAACAGTCTATCATACCTCTAACCTCATTTCCTTTTCTGGATTTTGTACGAAATAATAATGCAGTTAACATTTATCGTTCGTTATGATTATACAAACTTGTACCGGGCCTAAGCGCATTATGACGAGCTGGAGCATGCGCAATAAAGGATCAAAACAACGTCGTTAATTTCTCTCAAATGAACCTGACAATTTCAGGCAAATTTATTACAATTGATTCTGTGGTATTTTATAATGATAATGCCGTTATGATCAAGGTTCAATATCGTCAGAAATAAAGTTGACAGTGTATTATGTATGTCCTGTTCAGATTCGCTATCATCTTCTACAAATCCAGTAAATATCAAATTAATTCTCATCATGTACGATTTAATATTAATAATTATATTATATGTCGATTTGCATTTTGATCTGGGTGTGTTATTCACTAAGTTAATTTGTTAATTCCACATCTTTTTGTTTGATTTCACTGTAATCAGATGTGATATAATCCAGTTCACTGTAATCAGATGTGATATAATCCAGTTCACTGTAATCAGATGTGATATAATCCAGAGATTTTATTTATCTCAGTTTGTATGTTTTAAATAACACAATCAGCAGAAACTTTTATCTATTTACAAAATACTTAAAAGATTTTACAGATATATTATTTGGGGTATTATTATATTACATATTATTTGTAGAGCGCCTTTGAATGGCTCCTGATAGTAAGGGCGCTTTATTAAATATACATTATTACATTATATACGTGATTTTTCAGACAGACATTGATAACGTGATTGCAAGTAGCCTTGACCTATGACCACATAAATGGTCGATCTATATGAAAATACTATTAGATTAAAATGCGACTCGTGATATTCTTTTAGTGTACCCTAGTACCGTTTATTACCAGTACCATGTATCTGTTTTTTAGACTCTAAATGTTTTTGATGTACCGTTAATGATGTAACTGTTTATACAATTACCTTTTGAGTTTTGATAAACAATTATCTCACTGATATGAATATCACAGTTTGACTCACCACGTGACACTAATTAATTAATGTTTAACTTTTTTTTTAGTCTAACCTTTTGTTTGTTTATTTTGATAATCCTAAGTTATGTTATTGTAAATCCCTTTGATCAACAGATACAAAAAGTTCATTCAGCAATTCTAATAATATTTAAGGGCTAAGATTTTTACCTTGGTCATTAAATGATTTTTTTAATAATGGAAGACACGGCTCATATTATCAAAACAAAAATATTTAAAAATGATATACAAAGATTATAATTACAAGAAAGACAAAAACTTCAGGACTAAACCTGAATGTCCAGGCAGCTAATCTGAAATACCTTGTTGTCTGGTCATTTTCCAGTCACCATGTGGAACCAGTACCAACAGAGAACCCATATACCAACAATCATATTGGGAACTGGCACTCTAAATTAAACCAAACTCTCGGGAAGCATCACTCAAACATTCACATTCTGCTGAGATACCAGAAGGATGAGGAGGCTGATACAAAGTTGACTCTTCGACGAGCACGCCTTGGGGCTGCTCTAAAACCACTCAAAAGGAAGTACTGTAACTTGGATGTAATAATTCAAAGACCCACTCAGGTATATGATCAAAGCAACTACTCTCTAATGGAGTTTCTAGAGGAAATGTCAGACGTGGTCGAGCGATTGGGATACTAAACAGTCTTTAATTAACTATTAATATTCTAATATCTTGTATATATTCTTTATTGAAATACATCCTGTAAATAATTAATCTTTTACAGATAATCCAATAGCGTCTTATCATACGCAATATATCTGATCAACGTCTAATTAATTAGCCTCTAAGTAGTTGATTTATTTTATTTATTCAAAATCGTATAAATACAACAATTATTATAAACCTAACACAGAATAGAAAATATCTACCAAATAAAGAAAACTAGAGATAGAAAATCTAGTAATGAATGGCTTCATTTCAAAACAGTATCGATCAATCCTTATACAGCTTTCTTACTATTCCCTACTGAATATTCATGAGTACACCCAGATCGAGGCTGAGGGGGCTTCGCACGAAGTATCAACATGGCGGAATACCAGTCCAGTGACATACAGAGATCGTTATTTGTTTATAATTCCAGAATTTAAATGCAGTTTTGTTGAATATTTCAATAAACCCTTTTTCAAAAATGGCCTATATTCTCTTGATCGTGATTAATAAATCTTGCACTTGACGTGATTATGCCATAAACACCCGCATATGGTAGATAAGCTGCATAGGAAACTGGAGGAAATAAAACATATACATAGCATGATAGCGTGAAAATTATCCAGGATCTCTACAATCTTAACAATCCAGGCTTTTCTTATGGTTTTATTCTCAGGTAGCCGATGAAACTGTATGCCTGATGTTGTTCGTGAATCATTTAGATATTTTGGAACGCAACAGTGTTTGTGTGTGCCACCTGATGAAGCCATATTCACTGACATTATAGGATACATGCATAGATGTGCTCTGGGTTACTGGTCATACAGTGTATACCGTGGCCGTTACCATAGCCGCTATGTTTTGAATTCCCCTTGATGTCCCCTCAGACTCGTTCTGGATCGGGATATCCCAGTATGCATAAATATTGAGAGTGGTCTATTGCAGCCAATATAAGACAAGATATATAATAATATGATTAGTAAATAATAATAAATTACTTTAATACAATTCACTCTAATCATAGCAAAACTGTGATAACTTCAGCAGCACGAATATAACCTAAGTTATCGTCAGATATAGCTGGTCATTAAGGTAAATCCACTTCACATTAAACCATAAGACAGCAGGGGTGGATATGTGAAAAAACAATATCAAAGTAGCTACATAACTAAATTTGTAAAATCTTCGTTAAGTAATTCGTCAAAATAAATGGAATATATTCATCAATTTGATGAATAAGCATTCGTTTACACATCATTGATGCAGAATATAAATAAAAGTGCCAATATTATGTGTATTTAACACTTTAATATACGCTAGTGAGAGGGTCTTCTTCCTATTTGTATACGTATACTGTTTTTTTCCCCTGATATTTAAAATATATACAAATATATCTATATACAAGAATTCTATTTATAATATTTCTATCCATCCTATACGTAATAAAATATATATGTAAAACTTACAAACAAACAAACAGCAACAACAACAACAATATATATATATATATATATATATATATATGCCTCCGTGTGTGTATGCACGCGCGCTCGCGCGCGTGTGTGTACATGCACGTGTGTGCGTGTTTATTTATCTCATATTTTCACATTCAGGCAACAAGAACACCTATCATTTCACAGGTAAGAAGTCGATATGCAAAGGCAGACAAGCTTTGACAATTTCTGTTACATAAGCGCCAGGTATTAAAGCTCTTTAAGTATAATTGATCAATCAAATACAATTGTTGCATGACAAAACACGTTTTTACGTGTTGCAGAAACCGTTATAACATTAACTGATAAATAAATACGGCCAAATAGTTTGTATTAGTTGCTAGATCACCTTAAGACTGTATACAAATATACAACTGCTTCGATACAAATAATTGAGTGAACATACTGATATAACATGTTCTTTATCCACTTTCTGGTCCACTTCTGATGTAAAAGAAAAGATGTCTATGTTGTGTGTACAGACGACATTTTGATACACCAACACATAAGGTAAGCCGTTTTAGAGATACGTGTAGTTTACGTAATAGATTGTAGAATATGGTTAATAGATCTTCGGATCGATCTCTTCAATTATCAGAAAACAAAGATTATCCAACCGACAATTTTTATTTCTATTAAGTCAACAATTATAACTGTGATGTGTTGTCATTCATACCGTATTGGATGGTGTAATTATATATATATATCAAATCAAAGGTGATCTATATGATCCTACACACGAGGAGATAACAATCTCATAAACGATGATTCATTCGCTTTCTCGCATTTATATCGATCAAGTTATACATAAAATACGTGTTTTGTCGGCAGAAAGTCGGTATTTACACAGATCATTTTGAACTGGCCACAATGTGTGACTAATTAAGTATGCAACAGAATATGCACCTATCCTCAGAAAAACTATATAGAAATTCACACATGTTGATAACGTCAGTACACAACCAAATATTTACGAGGATGTCTTATATGGCAGAGAATTGCTGTTCGGGATATGAATTTCTGCGTACTTACATCCAATTAAAATATCCACGTATTGTTATGTATTTAGCGTCGAAGAGAATTATAGTTCTAACAGATTAAAAATATAAAATGGTTAGAATTAATATTATTTACAGCTTTACTAAGAAATTATATATTTTAGACTAGGATGAACATTTACAAATAATTTATTTAAAGTTGTGCCACATTTGGTAATGCTGCTAATTGTGGTTTGTTTTCATATTTGCAATTATCCCCGTCTATATACAACTGTCTTAATATTTTATGTTAATTGTGTTGCAAGATGTAAGTGTCCATCAGTGCATCATCCGTGTCGGACTAACAATTTTGCCTCTAAAGTGCAGACAAACTGTACAATCTAATAACATGATCCGTTTCTCGAGGAGTAGAAAACTTGTTGTATTTTAGTTTTATATACGTGAAGGGGGTACAGGTGTAATACTCCATAGCCCAGTGAGTATAAAAAAGGCCTATTGGGAAATTACTGGATTAAAAGAGAATAATTGTGGCTTTTACTGTTATAGGTATTTCATGGCTAATAAAGTTTGTTTCTGTCCTTTTCAGGCATCAACAACAAGAGAATAAGTTATTGATAAAATGGACATCGAAAAGCCCCGTAGATATACACAAATATATATCCATGATGAACCGGAATGGAAAGCAAGCGCATTCAAGAAAACATCACCACGCAAAGGATTATGGGAGAAGCTGACTGGCGCCTATAGAGAATCCTATTACGATCCCATTTCTAGCGGCTATTCCCACCTGTTATCGATGGCCTACTTTTGGTTTATGAGCATATCGGGACTTTATTTGATGTTAAACTACACCATACCGGAAAGATATTCCGACTGGGATCCGATGAGTCGTTATTATCTGAAGGTCGCAGCCTGTTTTATATTCTGCCAAATATCGACCAACTTCTTCTGTGTACGATTTTACGATTCGTTTTTGAAAAAGAGTAAAGATCGACCTAATCAGATCGACAGGTCAAACAAGATAAACAATAGTTCTCTTCGATTGATGAATAACAAGAGAGAGGCGAACGATGCTACGTTTGGTGATTCTCCGAAGTTCTGCGACGTCTGTGACTTAACCATGCCATATCGGACACACCACTGCCGTATATGTAAACAGTGCGTCTTAAAGAGGGATCACCATTGT
This sequence comes from Paralvinella palmiformis, assembly GCA_025642065.1. Lineage (NCBI taxonomy): Eukaryota > Metazoa > Annelida > Polychaeta > Terebellida > Alvinellidae > Paralvinella > Paralvinella palmiformis. Next base: position 575,742 of record JAODUP010000095.1, on the reverse strand, counting down.
TTCTTTACCGGGATATGTATCGGGTATTTCAATCAGCGATATTTTGTCGTCATGAACTTCTACATCGCACTCAGCTGTGGCTGGGGCATTTCCGAACTTGTCCATTTCTTGGTTAACAAGTTTGAACCTCGGGATAACTGGGACTACTTTCTTCCGCTCACGTGCTATCGTTGGCTACTCGGCAGTGTATCCTTCCGCGATATGTTGACCATGCTCCATGTTTATGGACAATGGTGGATTGGATTCATGGCCTTTTCTATGTTGGCATGGAACATTTTCGTTATTTTTCTCGGGAAAACTTCGCATGAAATTCAACATGGCGTTAATGTTCGATCATCGGTTTCCGTTTCCGGTAGACTGCGATCCGTGTTCAGCGATTTTTGGCTGCTGAACTTCCTGTTTCCGACAGTGATCATATTTAAACAAGAGAATGACGGCACTTGTTGGCCGGATCTAAAACTAAATTATATTACAACCACTCACGTGGTGCAGTCATCTGCATAAAAGTGGAATATTATTTACAAATAATTAATGTCAATAAATTCTACATTGATTAGTTATTTTGGTATTGAAATTATCTCTCTCTCTCTCTCTCTCTCTCTCTCTCTCTGTGTGTGTGTGTGCGCGTGGTGCGTGCGTGCGCGGCGTGTGTGTGTGTGTGACCGACCAATTAACTTGCCTGTGACTAAATATCCCAGCTACATGTTGTGACCTTCAGACGAAGACAGATGCATTTTATCAGCAAACTTCAATATATAAGAACAGAACAAACAGAAATAGTCGCGGTTCACTTATTATCAGTGTAGACCATAAAGCCTCGAGAAGGTACTTAAATAGTATAAAAGCAGAATATTGATTGGGTCCCTGTTCGAATCTGTTCGAACCTGTTCGTGGCCCTGGTCTGGCTTTGTTATTCGGCTCAGAGTAACGGTTAGCTAGCAAGGATTATGGTACATAACATGACTGGTAAGTTTTTTAATGAAATGATTGGGGTTATGACTATTGAGGTGCCATGATACTTGATTGACATAAGTCAGATGATACAGTTATTAAGAGATAATTTATAATATTATTGTCATTGTATGTTTGCGTTCGTTTCGACTCGATGGTCAGTCTCCCATAGCTGCAGCCTCATTACCAATATGTATGTGTATGTGTGTGAGTGCGTGTGAGTGAGTGGATGAGAGTATGTCTGAGTGAGTGAATGTGTGTGTGAGTGTGTGTTTGTATGTGTGTATGTATCAGTGTGTGCGTGCCTGTGTGTGAGTGAAGGCGTGTGAGTTTGTGTGCATTAGTGTGTGCGTGTGTGCGTGTGCGTGCGTGTGTGCTGAATGAGAGTTTCAGATTGTTTTTAGATTCTATATGTTGACATCATCAACATAATATATAATACACAAGACTCTTTTAGCAATTTCCTATCTTTCTGATCGAACGGTTCTCTATCGATCGGCTTTGCCGACCGCCATCTTTATAGTTATCCGATATTCCGTTTATTATGTTTTGTTAAGTAGCTATATCCAGTACACATGCACCGTGTTAAATATTGACGTCAGAGATTTGTTTCTTGGGTGCAGACATCTTTCGAACTCTTCGTAATGGAGGTGTTTGTTACATCTCCGGTCAGGCTCCGGGAATGTTCGCCACTGAAGACTTTTCGCCACTTAGGCAAAACATTATTATAATAATCACTTAAAACATATTATCCATCAAATAATTATTTTAAGTTATATCGAATAGCTATTTGAATTTATCTTTTCATTAATTAACTTACAGATACACTAATTAGTGTAATGTAATTAGCTACACATATAACCACAAGTATTAGTATAAAACGTAACAAAGCTTATCTCCGTATATGATAATTTTATGTGACATTTGAATTGTGAGATAGATAAAATGCATAAATAAAAGGCAGCCGAATATAGCCATGTAACATAGTGGGTAGGTTGGTCAATATCACCCATCAGGGACGTATATAACAGAGATATGATCATCTAAGGATTTGTGACATTCAGAGTCAACACTGAGTTACATTGTCACTATATACGTCTGTTTTCGTGGGATGTTTCTTTGGGGATAAAGCCTCAGCTAATTTGTCCTAAATGTGACTAACTCCGAGAAATAACATAGCAAACATCATAATAATAACACGGGATTAAATGTCATTGCTTCTTTATCTAGATCACTCTGTAAAATAGGACGATGTGTTAACAAAATAGTTTGAATAGATGTGTTGACCGATGGACATATATTATTAACATAACATAAAATTATGATCACCCAACGTGATACATATTGCTCAAGGCCTATCATTAGCGGTCAAAAGTTATTTAGCAATATACTGATTAATACGATCACAATAAAGTAGGTCACAGCTAACATATAGTCTACTTTCTCCTATATAGAATGGACTTTAATCAAATTGATACAAAATTGTTTCTTAAAGGTCACTGTTCTCTTGAACACATAAGATAGCCGATATTTAAGGAGTTCATTGTGACATCGTTATTTTATTATTCTGCGAATTTGAGGGCCAAAGTATACAAAATCCTGACACATTAGTTGCATATTTAACTTGATCCTAGCTGGATGCATGCCAATCTTATCTTTACATCTTTTAACGAAACAGTTTACGAGCTACATAGTTCATTCACAGCGCTAATATTCTTTTGACTAGACATAATTTGATGAGTTAAGCAAGCATACCTCAAACGTACCGGTCCTCCACATTTAATGAACTCACCTGTTCTTTCCAACTGGTTGCCTATATATTACCAAATTTAGGAATAGGTCACTGTTAGAGTAAACATTTGGATGTCGCACCTGTAGACGGAAACGTCTCAGCCGATCTGGATTTTCATGTTGGATATTAGCCTCGTAGTTCGTTTTGTTGTATCAGTGTTCCCTATTGTTCCAGTGATCTTTTGTTTGGAATGGTGCTCCAGACGCTGTGGTAGTTAGTTTTACCCCGTTGCCACATGGTATATGCATATTCATCCAGGCATCTCTACATCCCTCCAGATTTGACGAATTAGTCGGCAATTTAGAAATACCAGGAGCCTATCTATCAAAACAAATCACTCTTACTTGGATGCTGTAGCTCTGCTAGATGTAGCCGTGGGAGTCTCTATAGATCAGTGACTGTCACTAATTTCCGGAGAATCTCACACGCCTGTCAATGTCCTCCCAAATATTGCAAAATGCGTCAACAGTTCAATAATCCACGTACATCTGTGGTTTGACTAGCACTTCGTGATCATCTTCGTATAGAGATAAAAACCTAGCGCCATCAGTACTTTGTGATACATCATGATAATATCACGAGCAATACATTTATCTGTCTATAATGACTAAAATAACAATTACAATGATAAATAGTTTAAATTACGTTCTACTAAATTAAAATTACTACTGGAAAAATATTTCAAGAAACAATTTTGAATTTTAACATTATAATTAATCTCAATTCTGATGTGTCTGTGTGTGTGTTTCTGTCTACAAATACATGATATATATATAATATATATATATATATATGTGTGTTTGTGTGTGTGTGTACATGTGTGTGCGTGCGTGTGCGTGCACACGTGCGTTAATCTATGTGATTTATGTATGTATATGTGTGTGGATCTGTGCATGTAATCTTATATTTATATTATTGTATTTACACCAATTCCATTAACTGTAATACTTATAGGTGCTACGATGAGGATATTATTAGATGAACTACAGTAACAAAGCATTTAACAATCGTAACCAAACGAAATGAATCTGCCGGACATCCGACGCCATCGTTCGCGCATGCTCAAAGATAATAAACCTGTTCTACCAATCAGCATAGAGCAATGGCGACGTAGGAGTTTATGGGAGAAACTTAGTGATAGCTACCAGGACAGATATCATGATCCATTGATGACCAGATATGCCCACATCTTGTCTGTCGTCTTCTTTATTTTCAATGTTGTATCGTGGATACATCTCTTCTTGAACTACTACATACCCGTAAACTACAGCCACTGGGAGCCATTAGAGAGATATTATCTAAAGGTATTCGCTTGTTTTATCTTTGTGCAGACAGTCGGCAATTATATCTGCGTGATGTGTTATCAATCTTTTGTGGAACGAAATGCAGATAAATGGAACGAGAATTATGATAATAATACTCTAGTTACCAAGGATTACCTGTCACCACAATCTGATGATGATGAGATTGTCATGGAAGATGCTATTAAAGATGATAAAGACGTCATGTTCTGCGGTAAATTCTGCAACCAATGTAACCTACGTCTACCTTACAGAGCCCATCACTGTAAAATATGTAAGAAATGTGTCATCAAAAGAGATCACCATTGTTTCTTTACCGCCACCTGTATTGGCCACTATAATCAGAGATATTTCGTTATCTTGTGCTTCTATATTTCTATTGGCTGTTTCTGGGGCATGTCAGAGGCCATTCGATATATCAACGGAGCATTTGGAACGTCGACCATCCAATGGGATTACATGCTTCCAGTGACGTGTTTCCGGTGGTTGAGTGGGAGCATACCATTGGGTCATCTGCTGGTCATGTTCCAGATGTACAACTTGTGGTGGATAGAACTAGCTGGTTGTGGCTTCTTCGTGTGGAACATGTACATCATAGCCTTAGGAAAGACTTCACATGAGGTGAGAAAAGGCAGCAGATTACATTCTGTGGCCACTCTTTCTCAAAGATTTCAGTTCGTCTTTGGATCATTTTGGTTAACCAATTTCATCTTTCCGAGTGTGTTAATCTTCCGTCAGGAACACAATGGCCATCAGTGGATTGATTTACGACAAAGTTGATTTCTAATGATATAAATTTTAAAACACCAAGATTAAGATTGTACTTTTCTCAATGGTACGCTTTCGCGGTACAAGACTGCAAGAATATACTTTTCCAAAATCAACAAAATGTTTGTATATCAGACAAATAACTTTAAAATCATTGATTCGTTAACCAACCTATTCCGTAACAATTTAATTTGTACAAGAGAATACCATAGTTGATAACATCAAAGGCCTTGGAAAGGTCACAAAAGATGGTTAATGTAAATTCACGATTCACTTGGTTGGGAGCATTAGCACAATGGTGAAGCAGGTGTATTATTGGATAAACAATAGTATTTTCGTAGGAATCCGTATTGATGCTTAAATAGAGTATGGTTGAAATAACTTATTAAACATTAATTTTTTGACCAATTTAGAGACAGCAGTAAAAATAATTACTGGTCTATTATTTTCAAAAGATGATTTATGAATTTGAATAACTTTAACGATTATCATTTCATTAGGAACTATACCATTGTCGAAAAGCGTTTATTATGTGTACATGTAATGGTATCTAGTGCTTGTTGAAGTAATTTAGTAGAAATATCGTCATGACTATAACTAGATTTAGATTTTAATCTACTGAATAACGAGAAAACATGAGAAGACATCACAGGTTCTAACAAGATGCTATTTATTATTGGTCTAGACATATAATTTTAAAGGTTTATTTTAGGTTTAGACGTTTTAACTAGTTTGCATTTCAATTTTATAAAATAAATGGTTCAATTCTTCATTAGCCTGAGGTTTATTGGTTATTGTTATATCATTTATTAAGTGTATTAGAAATTGGACTTAATGTTAAATTTTCTTGTAGTCTGTCTGAGGACAGTTCACGTTTTCTTCATATTTTGATTATTATCTTCTAAAGAATTTCTGAAATATTTAATTATAATTGCAAATTTCTTTACATTTGTAGATATTATTTTTAGGAGAATAATCTTACTTTATTTGTTAAATTTGTTTTGCTTTAAATAATGCTCAGATGAAAGGTTCCCAAATGATCGGCAATAGCCGGGATTATAATTCTCGAAATAGTCATATTTGATCAATTATTGGCATAAATGTTATCGATTGATGGTAATTCTGGGTGGTTTTGTAATGACTGGCAAAAACTCACGGAAAAATATTTGCTTAAGATAGTCAGTTTCTTGCTTTGAGATCCAAATATTAATAAGTCGATGTTCATATCCTCCGTGATAACAAATAATTTATATTTCGATGAAAATATATCAATATCTCTCTAAGTTCAGTCAGTATTTGGTCTGTAAATCAAGCCTAGATTGAAGACACCAATATCTTCCCGGATTTTATCATTATTGTTTTCTCCAATAAATAGTTCTACCCATCCCCTTACTCCGTCATCAGGACACCATGTTATTAATCGATAATATCATGATAAGGACAAACGCCTATCATCAATACATTTAAACATTTCAGTAATCCCTAAAATACAAAAAAGCGAATTATTTGCTCAAATATAATCCACCCGTCAGATAATGATATAAGTAGATGTATTCCCCGATCTAATCCGAACCCATCACCAGTGATCACCTATAACGAAGCACACAGAGCTGATGGATATATGAGATTATCAACAGAAAACTGCATATATGTTCAACATCATTGTCTGGAACCTTCGCCATCACACTAATATAATAAACATCAACTCAAATTATAACTTATGAGGTAAAAGAACACATGATATATTAATCAGTATATGTAAGAAATACTAAATGTTGACAGTCTAATCTCTAAAAGTCACTTTGTTAAACTGGGAAATCTAAATTTATTTCTCAGATTCAAATGGTAATGTGATGTCTCCCCATGCAACATATATTTAGTATAAGTACAGCACGCGCGCGCGCGCAAACACACACACACACACAAAAACCCCCAAAAAACAACAACAACACACACACACACAAACACACACACACATGCACCACCCACACCTCCCCACACACAATTATACGACGCCCAACGTCATTAACTCGTTTTAAAGCTGTAACGTAAACCAGTTTTTGACGTAATTCAGACGTAATGTCTGTCAATATGTTTTAATATATTTTAATTACCTTATTTGATCTTTTATTGTTAATTTATTTATTTCACGTCCTTTTATTATAACATAGATGACGTGGCTGAGTGACGTAACGTCGGATGCAATGACGTTCACGTTGGCTGAATTGAAGTAAATACATATATATATATATATATATATATATATATATATATATATATATATATATATATAATATTCATTTTTAAATTTTGGGATTAGTGTACAATGAAATACATAGATACAAATTTGGGTAGTAGAGGCCAAACCTTTCAATAAACGCCCAGCTTTCTTGAAATTCCAACACAAGGCTAGTATCCCATGCCAAATCCCAACAGACTCCCAACAGACTCCCCCGACTGCCAAAATAATGATAGCACCAACAAGTCATTCCAAACAGACTCCAATTATATTAGATAAGTTTTATTTAGGTGCTGCAATACTAATGTATGAAGATACAATATATATATATATATATATATATATATACATATATATATATATATATATATATATATATATATATATACTAATACATGTTTATATAGCCCCAGAACCAGGTAACTCTGTTCTGAAGCGCTGTACAGTAATATTATCCCTGACTCAGACCTATATCACGAGTATATGATTTACCATTGATGATGAGGCAATCCTGAATAAGTGATTCTTTCTGCTTCAAAAGCTTGGCTCTCCTCAAAACCGGTCTGAGTAAAAGTCTCTACTGCTCGATTTTCCGTGAAAATTGCTAGGAAGCCTTCAGAATATTCTTCTTATTAAATAGGAGTGCAAAATATGTTATGTCATCTCTAGCCTTTTTCATTTCCTGAATTTTGTACGGAATGAGAGACGTTTTTCAGCGTTCAGTTCGCCAGGTGGTGATATGTGACATTCTCTATGTAGACTGTAATGAGGCAGGTGGTGTAATCCACTCATTGTGTAAACGGTAATGAGGTCGGCCGTGTCTGATAGTGTCGTGCGCTCAACTGTGTAGACTGTAATGAGGCTAGTAGTGTGGTGCACTCATTGTGTAGACTGTGACGAGGCTGATTCTGTTATACACTCACTGTGCAGACCTGTATAATGCATTTGTGCATCTTGATTAATGGAAGTACAATAAATAAATAATTTATTTATTTATTATTATTATTATTATTTGTGTTGTTGTTGTTTTAGTTGTTGTTAATAGTAAAATAAAGTAAATTAAAATTGACAATTTTCATTTGTTGATTGTTTTGTAACTCAACTACCACATCACACGTGAAGGTTTAACGTTAGTGATTATTTCTTGAAACAATTACTTGTATTGATTTGTGTGCGTGTGTTCACTTTTTGTTTATAAATATGTTGCAATGTTTATCAGTAATAATCAAACATTTAAAGACAATAACCTTATAACTAACTCAGCACCATAAACATTTCCATTATACTAATGTCAGCAAAATACACATTTATATAATGTGTATTAGAGAACACCTCTGGATTTATGAAGCGTAATTATATTTGTCTTTAATTACGGTTTAATTTAAAGATAAGTTGTCTTTTTTAATTTCCATAAATATATACTTTAAATATTATCAACAGAAATGTTGAAAAAGTACCACTTTCCATAGATATAAGTATCTGAACTTTGACCTAATTTATTCATTAAACCCACATTAAAGTGACATTATAATTATTTTTACATTATATCAATAAAAACGATTCTTTAAGAAAACAAAAAACCTGACAAAGAAGATCACAAATGATTATATTTTACTAGACAGATATCATCGGAATAACGTTTTTGTCATAGATTTCATTAATTATTTTGTAAACCTCAATCATATCCCCTCTTATTGTTCTATAGGCTAGGGTTGGTATTTTAAGCTGAGTTAATCATTCTTCATATGACAATTTTGCTAATGTGTATTGAAATATTATTAGAAATCCAAGTTATAGTAGCCAATTTTAATTCGTAAATAATATACAAAACAATAAAAAGAATATCAGTTATTATTCTGCTACAAATAAATCGAGGTCTGATTATATTAAAAATCGTATAGGGGAATATCGGACAGCTGGCTGTTTGGCGTGTAATAATTATGCGGTGCTGCCCCCTTGCGGTAGACATGTTTACAAGGGGTAGACAAATTTACAAGGGTAAAAAGAGGTAGGTAACATGATAAATATGATTGAGAAAGAGTAGCCGAGCGAAAAAATCGAAATCGCTTGCTTATGGCAGTCAGGCTGCCAATCAATAATCATTGTATTTCTATGTAAAATTCTGATATCTTTCATATTAATATTGAAATACAATTAATGAATTATATCACAAGTCCTTTGATGCTGAAGAAATGCCTATCATTGTGATTATCACGAGTTTGGTCAACTGAATAAATAATCCATATTATTTGACTTAGTCTTAGAGGTTAATTATAATTAAATCGCATGCATTGTATTTCTATTTGGTCCAATATGGTTACCATCTACTGATCTAATCCCCAGGATAAAGAAACTCAAAGCATGTACATCCAGACTACGAGTACAAATTATCAGGCTGAACTGAAATGTGCTCAAGGCCACTTAACTAAAACTAACAGCCATGGATGAGATCTCCGTAGCTCAGTTGGTGAAGGAACTTTGCTAAACATATGTCTGGTCCAGCTGTTGATTTTGTGTCATCTCAACTTCAACATTCCAGTCCACAAACATAAAAGCTCCTTGCCAAAGTCTCCCTGCTACCATCAGTGAAAACAATATATAGAAGTGTCAAGAAACTCAAGATTTATCCAGGTTTTAATAAAGCTTTGTAGGACACTTTCAAAATTAAAGATAATGTAACGGCAGACCAGTTGAAATTATGCTGCATTGTTTTTGATGAACTGGCAATAAAAGAAAATATGTCATATAACCATCAGCTTGATTTTCGAGATGTTGGAAAATTTTCATATTTTGCCAGTTGTTGTGTTTATGTTGAAATGTTTAGCATGTAAGTGGAAGCAGCCAATTGGCTATTTTGTAACCAGCAGTACTCCAATTGCTGATTTGCTGAAAAATCTTCTTTTGAAGTGTATTAAAATTGCAAGCCTTAATTATTATCAAAGCTATAATATGTGATCAAGGGTTAAATAATCAGTTAAAGGTCACAAAACTAGGAGCATCTGTTAGCAAGGCATATTTTATGCACAACAATAATCGTGTCATTATCTTCTATGATCCACCACATTTATTGAAGAATAATAAACACCACAATCTTAAAAAGTTCGGTTTCAAAGTTGGAGAGAACAATGTGCTGTGGCAACGTATTGTTTCATTTTACTATAGCGATTCAGTGTTACCTATCAGAATGGCTCCCAAGTTAACACAAAAAGAAAGGTTGGACACGGTGACAATCTTGGTGCCACACAATTCCATATTGTCTTCTAACAGATCATGATCATATTTTGTACATAATTGATTTGTTTAACTGTCAGCAGGATGTCGATACATTTCTATTTAATTCGAAACGTATTGCTCCAGTCTAACACAATGAGCCTCTACACCAACCAGTTACTTCTTCTTCCAAGATACCTGATGCCGACAGATGTCTCATAGTTATTTTTAACTCACAAACTCTGCTTACAGTAGAGGTAGACAATATCTTCATTTATATAGTGGGATACTTTCTCACAAAATTACAAAAATGTTGTGTAGTAAATGTGCTGCAGGTTTAGTTGGTCTTTTAAATAAAGCAAACTCTTCCCATGGGTTTATTGCTGCTAAGCAGTATCAACATTTTCCCACTTGTGATCTTATTGTTGTATCCAGATCAGATTTAATGGAAGTGTGTACACTGATAGAAGCAGAATTCCTTAATAATATTGAAAAGATCCTCCACATGCGTGAAGTTAGATCTAGACTAGTAACACTTATGCTGTGAAAGCTAAAAGGAAAGTTAGAATGATATTCTTGTAAACATTACAGTTTGTTGTACACTTGTATATTAATATCCGCCTACATCATGTTTTATGTGTGAATAGTAGATAATTCAATAGTTGCAAGGGTAAAAAGAACCATGAACTTTTGAAATTAAGGCATTGTTGATTGATCAGTGTCATTAATTATTATTTCTTCTGTCTTTATGTACACTTAAATATTGTAATTATTACTTTTAAATTCAAAATACATATTGTGGACTTGGATAATATCAGTAAATAATATAAAGCAGAACATATCATTTATTGAATATTTAAGGATTATATTCAGAGCTTTCTAGTTGTGGATCTAGTATAAGATAATGTGTGTTATTTTCATATTATATTCATGTCATGTGATAACATTTACACATAATAAAGTGCACTGATTTAACTCACTGCCTTGTTTTATTTGCAGAATGTATTTGCTCATTAGCCAATGTATTTTTAGCATGGTGATTATGTGAAAGAAAATAACATGGTGTCTGAAATACACGATCAGTAATAATAATGGCCATATAGACAAATATCTATCACAACACATCATAACGCACCTTGCATCGTAAAATAAATCATGCAAAAACTAATTATACACTAGTGAATATGCCTACTTATTACACTTTTCCGCTGCACCAAGTGAGTGGCAAATCCAAGTTTCAAATTCAGTTCATAGTCCCAGCCCACTCATTTTTTATAATATAGATGCCACTATTATTCCTTTCGTTATGGTATTCCGGTCCTTCTTCCGGTATTTCTGGAGTACATATATCTCATTTTATCATGGCAATCTATAGCGCTCCCTTTTTCAAATGTTTTCAAATTTGACTTAAAACTGTTCAGACTAGCACAAGATATTACATGTTCAAGCAGGTAATTCCAGTCATGAATTGTTCTTTGGCTAAAGACGCTTCTCCTCAAATCAAGCCTGCATCGTCCCATGAACACTTTTTTTACTGTGGCCTCTGGTGTTGTTGTTAGGTGGGAAGGTAAAGAAGTTATGGGGATCTAGCCTGTCCATAACATTCATAATCTTAAATACATGGATCATATCCCCTCGTCGCCTTCTAAAGTCCAAAGATGGCAGCTTTAGGAATTTAAGCTGGTCTTCATATGGGAGATGGCTAATGCTTGGGATCAGTTTAGTTGCCTTTCTTTGTATTGTTTTCAACCTCTAATTTGTCTCCTTTGCACATCGGATGCCAGATCATATTTCCATGCTCAATGTGCGGTCTAACCATAGCTGTGTGTGCTTTTGGTTTGAGTTGCCTAAGTTGTGATGTTCGCATCCATAAAACTAAACAAGAGATTATTTCCAATGAGATTTAATTCCGCAAATGAGCCGCCATTTACAATAACAGAAACAGAATACTAGAACGACGTCTCGTTTGCAACGTCACAAAACGAATAATAGGTCATTCCTACTTGACAGATAATACGATGGGTGAGCGTCATAAATACTACATAGTGAAATATTTTGCATTTATACTCATTGAATCCAAGCTGCCACCTCTGAGAGGATTTGACCAGTTGGTTTAACTCATTTTGGAGTTTCTCGCGGTCCTCAGGTCCTCTGATAGCTCTAATATCTTAGTGGTACTGATCACTGCATCTGGCAAGCCGTTTATGAATATAATGAACAATATAGGGCCTAAAACACTACCGGGGGGGGGGGATACCACTAAGTACTTTCGACCATGATGACATTATTCTATTTACTGTAACTCTTTGTTTTCGATTTACTAGAAAGCTTTTGAACCACTTCTTTATGGGATCACCTATTCCATGTGCATCTAACTTATAGAGCAGCCTTTTATGGGGGACTGAGTTGAACGCCTTCTTGAAGTCGAGACAGATGACATCTAATGCGGCTCCGGTGTCCAGCAGTTCAGTCCATAGCTCAATCTTGATCAGTAGTTGAGTCATGCATGACCGACCGGGTACAAATCCATGCTGTTCGTCGCAGAATAAACTGTTTTCCATCATGTGGCTCACAATCTGGTCTCTTACTAGGGTTTCCATCATTCTTCCAACAACGGATGTCAAGCTTATAGGTCTATAATTTTCTACAGTGGTTTTGTTCCCTTTTTATGAATTGGTGTGATGTTGCCCTCTTTCCATGTAGAGGGTACTTCTCCCTCGGCCATTGATTTTATGTAGATGATGCTTAAGGGAGACATACAGAGGATGCTGTTTCCTTGAGACTTCTTGGGTGGAATCCATCTGGCCCTGCAGATTTAGTGACTTTAAGCTTTAACAGTTTCTTTTCAACTTTTCTGGGGTTATTTCTATTTGAGTGAGTGGTGTTCCTGTGTGAATTGTGTCATGTTTTGGGATCTTGTTGGTGTCTTCCTGAGCACAAACACTTGTAAAGAACTTGTTGAGTAATTCTGCCTTTTCATTGTCATCATGAGTCCATCCACTAGATCACCTAATTTTCGTCTGCTTTTCAACATTGAATTGGCGTACGGACAGCAATCTTTAGGATCAGTCTTAATGTTCTTGACTATGTCCTTTTCAAACTCTCGGCATACGTTTCTTGTCATTTTGGTAAGTTAATTTTTCTCTTGGGTAGTCCTGACATAGTCAATGTAGACGCCTTTTTTGCTTGGCCATGGCAGCTCTGTTCATCGAGATTGTTCTTTTGTCCGTTTTCAGCCTGAATTTTGGTATGTAAGTGTTCATTGCATTGCTGAACTTAGTGGAAAAATATAACCATGCCTCCTCCGCATTCCTGTCTTGTAATTTCTCTGACCAGTCAATGTTTTTAGGTGCCTGTTCATGCCAACGTATTCGCCTTTGTGGTAGCATTTTTTAGATGTAACTCAATAATTTTGCTTGTCAGTGTATCAGCATTTGTATACAGTATTTTCATATATTGTATGATCTTATGCTCATCTTTACTTTTTGTGTTTTCTAGTCACTTTGTCTTCATTTCTTCCACTAGTGATATAGTGGAGGCATCGGGTTCTGTTTGGTCAGGCATCAGCTGTTCTGCTGCAGTGTGTCTTTGTGTACATGGTGTAAATTTCACAATTTTGTTTCCTCTTATTACTAAGTTATCTTCTCCTTCATCTCTTTTTTTTTCCAGCTGTTCCCTCAGAGTTCTTCCCTCCTCTCTCTCTCCTTAGGGGTGAGGTCTGGGCATATGTATACATTATCCCAATTATCTGTGTTTCTGAGGTTTTTTAATGCTGCTAGTATCACTCTTTTCCTGGTTGGTGTATCCAGGCTGGCAAGGATCATGCTCAACCATAGTAATAAATACGTATCTAAAAAATATTAGTTCCTTGGTGAGTGTATTGGCGACATATCACTAATGACACCTGTCTCGATACCTTTGAGACTGTTACAAACCGGTAGATAGACGGAGCTGCCGCGCAGCAAGATTATTGTTGATATATGCTGACAAATAAAGTTAAATGCACGCCAATATAAAAGTATTATCTTTCTTGGTAGATGGCTATTACATAAATGCCTTACTAATCGAAGCTAATTCAAGTGGTTCTGTGCGAACTATTGCTAAATAACAACATAATATTTATCTAAAATATAATCTCGTTACGGGTTTTGTATCTATGTATGGACATATTCAACTTCGAGAGATAATCAATTCCGGGATAAGTATTGTGTGTCAGCTTTTATGACAATTTCAGTTGAATAATAACAAGCATAGACCCTTAGCAGGTGAATGGAGGCATTCTTATTAGACGATCAATCGGATTTGAAAAGACAATCAGTCCATGTACCGAAGCAGATGTATGAAGAGACGACTGAATTAGGTTGACCTATGTTATCCTTAGATGGCGGCATTAGACTGATCCATATGGCTGAAGATATCAATACGAAAACAATCAATATCTATTAATATATCTGGTCTAACCTACTAGACACTAAGATCCATTCACTCCGTAACATTCCTCGCGGGTTTCGGATTCGATTTGAATCCTTCTTGATTTCCAGCTGAACACATATTTATCGGGACAACGACATCAAAACATGATGTAGATGGTACGAGCCACATATAAATGTTAGCTTCGTTGAAGCACTTCCGAACGGGAATTATTTCTGAAAGGGATGCTAAATAAATATGGTTTACTGCTACTAATAATAATAATAGCATTGGTCTTTTAATAATACAAACAAATGAACCTTACAATATACTCATTGTGAATATAATTCATGACAACATTACATAATTTACTCAGTAATCACTAATAACTACACTAAAACCAAACAAAACGACAAACGAGCATATGGAGTCGATGGAGCATGACTATGTATGAGCATGTGATCTATGAGTGTTACCGTGGATGCTTTTGACGACAAGAGAATCTCTGTAAAGTATACTTGAGTACATTCTGAGATACGCACTCACATTGGCATAATGCCAGTTTCCAGATCACGCTCTGTAATCTTGCAGACACAATCATCATTTAAGATGGCCTGATAATTGATAATATTGATCAGTAGAAAAATAGACAATTCTCATGTACTTTGTCTAGACGCTTACTTAACTAACGTGCTAGAGCTTCTATCGTCTGTATCATGCCAACTAAAATGGAAATTCTAACCAGCTATATGTTGATCGTTATTTGGACATCGAGTTTAAAAGCTGTTAGATTATTTGAGAAATATCACAACATGAAAATAATGACAAATTGGGCAAGACGTTATCCCTCAAAAGGTCCATTTGGTTGTGAGAAGTTGTGTCTTGATATGGCAGACTTGTGTGTTGCCGTTAATGTTCTCTACACAAATCATCAATACGTCTGTGATGTTATGGATACATTTCCATACTCTAATGGTGAACTAGAGACATTGATGGCAGGTAACCGAAACGGCAAGCTGATCATTTAAAAAAGGTTAGTGTTAAATTAACTTTACTCATCAGCTTTGTTGACTTTATAATACTCAGTGCTCTACTAAAAAATAAATGTCTGAGTGTCATGCGATATAAAACAGGTAAGGAAATAACTATAACTTAGAGAATCAAGCATTAAATTTCAACGAAATTAAAAATGACATCCGAATTGCTGTAAATATGCAATTGGTCGATGACATAAATCTTATACCATGTCAAATTTCGTGGTTGAAGAATTAATGTTTTCATTCATGATACTTTGTAAATTTATTGATTGTTTGTTAGTAAATAGTTCATATATATATATATATATATATATATATATATAATTGGTAATAAATATAAGTTTGCATCTTATAATGGAAATTTAGTCATGAAGTTTATACCTTTCCACGTGACCACTAACATAAACGTGAACCACAAGTAGAGCTCAAGTAGTCAAGAAGCTATTGACGTATATACAATAGTTTATGAGTCAAAACGTTATTGGCGTATATACAATAGTTTATAAGTCAAGAAGCTGTTGACGTATATACAACAGTTTACGAGACAAGAAGCTATTGGCGTATATGCAACAGTTTATGTTTATTATGTAATTACTGAGAGTATATCACATTGACTTATTTTTGAACTTTATGAGAATGTCTGGTATGAGAGTCGGTAGTTAGAGTCTAATAATAATAGTGACGAGTAGGTCATAGTGTTTATTGGATTTGTATGTTTATGAGGTATTTGACCCTCCAGCAAATATCACAAGGCATATTATGCTGCGGTTGAGAAAGTTCCGTTTTCTATGCGTGGAGAACATATCTCCCCGTCCCTGCATTCAAGAAAAGTTGATCTAGAGCTGTATATTCCATGTACTATTTGCGTCTTTGGATGGACGCCGTTTAGGTGTCTGGCCTGGTTATCCAGCATTTAAATGACTGTAGCAGGCACAGTAAGCTCTTAAAGCATTATAAGTCCCCTGACTCGGAATAGAAACACTGCATCGCATCTCGAGCGGTGGCATTGGACACGTTTCCCCGGGGTTTGGGGTTTTTATATAAAATTTATTATATAAAATTCACTTTGGTTGTATGTGGGAATAGAATTTTTTCCTAGGTCCAGTTATGTCCAGTTTGTACTATGACATTCAAGATTAGCTCTAATCTGCTTGTCATAAATAACATTTAAGAATTACAATAGTTAGAATAGCAGAAATTAGGTCAGGTTTGAAAAAGATAACATAGTTCAAACAGTATCGAAGCTATGAACTGCTTCAGCTCAGATGTCAGTCTTTTAATAGCAATTAAGCTAAATAGTTTTAATAGTAATCGCTTCGTGAAGCCTGCCCGTTGTAAAAACTGATCTTTGAAGACGGTAACAATTGGGTTATATAGTTTATATAGTATTGTTTTGAAGAAAGATACAGCAATTGAAAAATAGCTATAAATAGGGCTGCTTAGATAATTAATCTAAACATTCTCACTACTGCCGTGATCTGACTTGGGTGTTCTACACCCAAACTCCACGGCTGTAGGTGATTCGTATTTTGATTTTGCTTGGCGGCTTAGGGACTGGTGAGACATTACACATGTCTCAGCAAGAAAAGTCGCCACATGGATTCAGTCCCCTGAAGAAACGTCCAGAGTTTGAATTCACGGTTCGAGATTCTCTGTGCCTGTGCCTTATTATACACAGCTAAAACACACACACACACACACACACACACACACACACACACACACACACACACACACATATATATATATATATATATATATATATATATATATAATTTATGTTACATAATTTGTGATGTATTTTATATACGAATAATAAGATACATTTTTTTCCATTCAATGCATAGCTTTATTCCAGTACTATATCACATTTGTTTATCATAAAGTAAGCAAAGCATATGACCATTTTTAAAAATATTTAGTTTTTATGATAGAAATTAACATTATTGTAATGTTTAGATCTTGTTCATTCGTTATCGCTGTTGGAACATCATATGAACAAATCATAATTTAAAAAAAACCCACCAACATTTACCTTAATTGTGTTTTATGGAGTGTCCGATCGCATGTTCAAATTTTAACTCATCTTTCATAATTGAATATTTCATTATTTTTCTATATAAATAATTAGATTGATCAATTAGGTAAACCATTGGAAATTGAAATACTCAAATATCCTAAATACTAATCAAAATCCACTGCTTTCTTTGGGCTTTGTGTGTTACCAAAATATCAAATAAAAAAAGTCACGGATCATAAAATTGATGTCAATCGAATGAAATGTGTGCTATCCCCTAGACTAAATGGGCCCAGCCAACTCAAAAGTAATGAAGGCAAATGAAATATGAAACAGACCTTCAAACCTAGCCTAATTATGTTGTCAATAATAGGTATATGGACAGGGAATCACCCAAGTAATTAGTATACATTGAGAAAATGTGTACAAAATACTTATGATGAATATTTTATGATACAAGTGGCTTTGGTTTAGTTTTACATGCCTGGATATTTCTGTCATAATTGAACAATGGCGGAGAAGGATCATATCTTGAATACCTAGACGATAAAATGAACGGATTGTGATTTTTAAGACTACCTGCTTGTGGCTTCCAGTCTAATATGTTCATCATAACATTAGATAATATGTGGCATGAGGTGCCGAAAGGGGTACAGAGCACTATCCAAAGGCACCTTTCCTCGAAAATTAGTTTTAGTTTTTTAATCATTTTGGCTAAAATATATTTTGCCACCTGCTCTTATCACTTCCAACCATTTTAGTTTCCTTTACCTTGAAATTGTGACAGGAACACAAATTATAATCTTTGTTAAATAGACCGTAAAATGAAAAGACACTACTAATTAGACTGAGTTAGGTGGCGACATCATGATGATGATGGATGTTTTACGGCCACTGGGTCGAGGCGACATCATGAATCATGGAATCTTAAGACAATTCGCATCACAGAATCGTGCAAATATACCCTATGCTATGATTTCAATATTTGTTTTGAATCATTATTGGTCAATTGGATCATTTTGTCAGAATTAATGCCATATATTTATTAGTTTGTATATTCAAGTCGTTTTGTTACTATCTTAAAAAGTAAGAGGAATCCGGTAATATATTATAAAGGAAATTTCTAAAAGATATATAAATCCTAAGCGCACAAATATTAATAACGTCTTTACTTAGAAAGAATATAAAGTAGGGTGCATACAACCATCGTCGGAAAATTTCCATTATTGTGGCTCATCCACTCATCAGATACCTTCGTGTTTTATACAAGCTAACAGAGTAACCAAAAACATACTGGATATCCATCAGACACCAGGAATAAGTCCGATATATTTAATTTCTCTGAGGCCAAAATTTCCGGGTATTTGCATACATTTCCTTTCAACAGTTAGCTTACTCCAGGCGGTCAGCTTGGTTGGTGAGAAATAAACTTCAACAGAGGATTTATCATTACAATCGTCAGGTACACAGCCGGAAGTGAGCTGAAAATAAACTTTCAGATGAAATATCAACTCGAATACCGAAACATCGAGTGAATGAGATAGTGAAAAGGCGACATTGGACGAGTAAGATAATACATACAGATAAAACGATTCTATAGACAAATAAGTGCAATCAAAACATGGTTATTATTTTGATATGTCATTATTGAGTAATACGATTCACTTACTCTCATATATGATATATGATGATCTGACAGTTGACTCCCACATAATCAGGTTGACAGAGGCACATGTAGCTGAGACCAGTGTCCAAGCAGACTCCACCATTCTGACAAGGATTCGTTGAGCAAGTTGGAGGAATCACACTGACTAGATAAAGATAACACAAATAAGCACAGATACATAACCTTTATACAATATCAACATTTTCTAGACTTTTTCTTTTATCATATTTTTATATCTTTTGAATACAATAAGTATTTGTTACTTATTTCACTTAAACTGATGATTGACAAATAAAAACTTGTATTTAAGATGTAGGTCGTAGACTCTGGTAGGCGTTTAAGAAGATGCATTTTACTCATCCCGTTATATAAAGAATTCTACGTCACTGTTTATGATCGAATACTGCGACATCGACTGATGTATATATAATATATATTTGTTATTGTATGATACATAATAAAAGGTAAATAGACCAAATCATCCATTGTTTTTCGATGTTCCAAACAGACACACCTTTGTTACTAATTCTTTTTCTGAGCCAAAGCTTTGTTAATATTAAACGTTTTTAGGTTTGTAAAGAATATTACGTATAAAAGCAACGATAGAACATCTGTACCATCTTTTTAATAACGATGTTTAGGAGAATATATATTGAATCAATAATTTCTTCATGCTTAAAGCAATATTTCCATATTTTAATATTGAAATATCATAATTATTTAAAATACGTTGTATAATATTATGGCATATATATTTTCTTCTAAGCATTGTGTGTTTTTTTAGAAGAATAATTATAATTTGTGAAACATGAAATAAACATGTTCAACGGGTACCCAATTTTGTGGTTTTAAATATTATAAATTGAGGACTGCTTTTATATATCCGTCAATAGCTTTTTGACTCATAAACTGTAATATATACGCCAATAGCTTCTTGACTCATAAACTGTTGTATATACGCCAATAACGTTTTGACTCATAAACTATTGTATATACGTCAATAGCTTCTTGACTACTTGAGCTCTACTTGTGGTTCACGTTTATGTTAGTGGTCACGTGGAAAGGTATAAACTTCATGACTAAATTTCCATTATAAGATGCAAACTTATATTTATTACCAAGTATATATATATATATATATATATATATATATATATATATATATATATATATATATAAAGAACTATTTACTAACAAACAATCAATAAATTTACAAAGTATCATAAATGAAAAAATAAGTTCTTCAGCTACGAAATTTGACATGGTATAAGATTTATGTCATCGACCAATTGCATATTTACAGCAATTCGGATGTCATTTTTAATTTCGTTGAAATTTGATGCTTGATTCTCTAAGTTATAGTTATTTCCTTACCTGTTTTATATCGCATGACACTCAGACATTTATTTTTTAGTAGAGCACTGAGTATTATAAAGTCAACGAAGCTGACGAGTAAAGTTAATTTAACACTAACCTTGTTTAATGATCAGCTTGCCGTTTCGGTTACCTGTCATCAATGTCTCTAGTTCACCATTAGAGAATGGAAATGTATCCATAACATGACAGACGTATTGATGATTTGTGTAGAGAACATTAACGGCAGCACACAAGTCTGCCATATCAAGACACAACTTCTCACAACCAAATGGACCTTTTGAGGGATAACGTCTTGCCCAATTTGTCATTAATTTCATGTTGTGATATTTCTCAAATAATCTAACAGCTTTTAAACTCGATGTCCAAATAACGATCAACATATAGCTGGTTAGAATTTCCATTTTAGTTGGCATGATACAGACGATAGAAGCTCTAGCACGTTAGCTACATCATGTTTAAGTGTCGGTCGCTGAATAAATAAGTGATCGGCTGGAAAATAGGAGGTCTCCAGATCGAATCCAACAACCGACTACATGTATATTATGGAGTGAATGGATGTATCAGATATTAACGTCTAATAAATTATTGACATCTCCAGCCCTTTGGATCAATATCAAGACCCCCTCAAAGAGATAACAATCGTTAACATAATGACGTCCCCTCTATATGCGTTTGCTTCGTCACACAGCCTGATTATCTTTTCAAATTCCTTACCTGTTTTATATCGCATGACACTCAGACATTTATTATTTAGTAGAGCACTGAGTATTATAAAGTCAACAAAGCTGACGAGTAAAGTTAATTTAACACTAACCTTGTTTAATGATCAGCTTGCCGTTTCGGTTACCTGTCATCAATGTCTCTAGTTCACCATTAGAGTATGGAAATGTATCCATAACATCACAGACGTATTGATGATTTGTGTAGAGAACATTAACGGCAGCACACAAGTCTGCCATTTCAAGACACAACTTCTCACAACCAAATGGACCTTTTGAGGGATAACGTCTTGCCCAATTTGTCATTATTTTCATGTTGTGATATTTCTCAAATAATCTAACAGCTTTTAAACTCGATGTCCAAATAACGATCAACATATAGCTGGTTAGAATTTCCATTTTAGTTGGCATGATACAGACGATAGAAGCTCTAGCACGTTAGTTAAATAAGCATCTAGACGAGTATATGAGAATTGTGTATTTTTCTACTGATCAATATTATCAATCATCAGGCCATCTTAAATGATGATTGTGTCTGCAATATTACAGAGCGTGATCTGGAAACTGGCATTATGCCAATGTGAGTGCGTATCTCAGAATGAAGTATACCTTACAGAGATTCTCTTGTCGTCAAAAGCATCCACGGTAACACTCATAGATCACATGCTTATACCTGTTCATGCTCCATCGACTCCGTATGCTCGTTTATCGTTTTGTTTGTTGTTAGTGTTGTTATTAGGGATTGTGTTGGTCTTTTGTTAGGAGATGACTAGGTACATATAATAACAGCATGATAATTATTCATTATTTAGTTTGGAATTAACATAATACTGAATACATTTTGTAATGTTGTCTTGAATTATATCCACAATGAGTATATTGTAAGATTTATTGTTTGTGTTATTAAGAGACGAATGTTTAACGAATCTGAACAGTTATATGTGGATAATACAAGCTACATCATGTTTAAGTGTCGGTCGCTGAATAAATAAGTGATCGGCTGGAAATCAGGAGGTCTCCAGATCGAATCCAACAACCGACTACATGTATATTATGGAGTGAATGGATGTATCAGATATTAACGTCTAATAAATTATTGACATCTCCAGCCCTTTGGATCAATATCAAGACCCCCTCAAAGAGATAACAAACGTTAACATAATGACGTCCCCTCTACATACGTTTGCTTCGTCACACAGCCTGATTATCTTTTCAAATCCGATTGTATAAGAGATGTGTAGTACTCAACATAACATCTCCATGGCCTCTGTCCATCTTCTTAGGGTCTATGCTTATTAATATTCATATATCTCGGAACTGATTATCTCTCGGAGATGTATGTGTCCATACAAAGATCAAAGTTCAAAGAAATAAGTCTTAGGTCAACCGAAATAAAAGCATAATTAAAATTTATGAATTATTTAAAACACTGTAGAGGACCAAAACGATCAAACAAGATTCGTTTGAAATTGCGAACACAATTTTGATCACGCGATAAAAACCAAATAAATCATATGTTGTCTCTATTATAGACCGAATTAAGAAGAAATGGATTTAAAATACTTTAATTACGTTCCCGCCCGCACACACACACACACACACACACACACAGAGAAAGAGAGAGAGAGAGAGAGATAACGTAACAGATAATGACATAAAGTACATACAAATCTATTATAATCTACTTTGCACCAATGAGAGTATCTAGAGTCATTTGAATATTGAAGCTGATAGATTGATAACAAAATTTCAATTGTTCACCATTTGGGTGTGAGATCATCTTTACACTTGATCATGCTGTATATGTTGCATAATTAATGAAATTAGTGTGTCGAGCACCCAAACAAAACTTCCTCTAATCTGATTTGAGTCTGTTAGAATGGCGTCTGGGAGCTGCTGGAATTTGGGCATTTATTGGGACGGTTGGGCAGTACTAACCATATTTTTCTTTTTTCTTTTCCTCCCTTTTAAAACTTTTTTCTTTTTTTCTTCTACTACTAAATTTTCTCTTCTCTTTTATATATATATATATATATATATATATATATATATATATATATATATATATAGAAGAGAGAGAGAGAGAGAGAGAGAGAGAGAGAGAGAGAGAAGAGAGAGAGAGATAAATAGATAAATATTTAGATAGATAGATAGATAGATAGATAGATAGATAGATTATTTCGCAATTTCTATTTACAAACATTTTTCTCATAGATTAAATTATAGTTCAGGAAACGTAATAAATTCCAACGTTATATGACTTAGCTACATCACAGACTGTAGGAGCAGGCTGTCGTACTTCGCTGGATTCCTGTGCATCAAACAGATTAATTGCGATCCGGATTATTTGACACCTTGGTACAAACAACAGTCTGACCTTGACAACGTTACGCATACATTATTACTTGACAACAGGCCGACGCCACGCTATTAAAGACCATATAGAATAAGACTGGACAGCGACCGATAGCTTATGGCATTGTGTGAAATAAACTGTTAGCAGCGCCGCCTTGCGTAAAACGTGGTAGACTATTTCTTATTTTCGAATGGATTTTCACAAAATAAGTCGGCTTTAAACAGGCATTAGACAATCTAACTAGATATATTAAAGGATAAAAGTTACATAAATGGGGAAAGAAGTAATAGTGGCAACTGTAGTATAGAGAATAAGTGGGATGGGACTAAGAAATGAATTAGAAAGTTGGATTTACCAATCATTTGTTGCGGTTGAAAAGTGTAACAAGTATGATTTATTTAACGATGCAAGGTGCGTTATGATGTGTTGCGATAGATATATGTCTATATGGCCATTATTATTACTGATCGTGTATTTCAGACACCATGTTATGTTTCTTTCACATAATCACCATGCTAAAACATATTGGCTAATGAGCAAATATATTCTGGAAATAAAACAAGGCAGTGAGTTAAATCAGTGCACTTTATTATGTGTAAATGTTATCACATGACATGAATATAATATGAAAATAACACACATTATCTTATACAAGATCCACAACTAGAAAGCTCTGAATGTAATCCTTAAATATTCAATAAATGATATGTTCTGCTTTATATTATTTACTGATATTATCCAAGTCCACAATATGTATTTTGAATTTAAAAGTAATAATTACAATATTTAAGTGTACATAAAGACAGAAGAAATAATAATTAATGACACTGATCAATCAACAATGCCTTAATTTCAAAAGTTCATGGTTCTTTTTACCCTTGCAACTATTGAATTCTCTACTATTCACACATAAAACATGAAGTAGACGGATATTAATATACAAGTGTACAACAAACTGTAATGTTTACAAGAATATCATTCTAACTTTCCTTTTAGCTTTGACAGCATAAGTGTTACTAGTCTAGATCTAACTTTACGCATGTGGAGGATCTTTTCAATATTATTAAGGAATTCTGCTTCTATCAATGTACACACTTCCATTAAATCTGATCTGGATACAACAATAAGATCACAAGTGGGAAAATGTTGATACTGCTTAGCAGCAATAAACCCATGGGAAGAGTTTGCTTTATTTAAAAGACCAACTAAACCTGCAGCACATTTACTACACAACATTTTTGTAATTTTGTGAGAAAGTATCCCACTATATAAATGAAGATATTGTCTACCTCTACTGTAAGCAGAGTTTGTGAGTTAAAAATAACTATGAGACATCTGTCGGCATCAGGTATCTTGGAAGAAGAAGTAACTGGTTGGTGTAGAGGCTCATTGTGTTAGACTGGAGCAATACGTTTCGAATTAAATAGAAATGTATCGACATCCTGCTGACAGTTAAACAAATCAATTATGTACAAAATATGATCATGATCTGTTAGAAGGCAATATGGAATTGTGTGGCACCAAGATTGTCACCGTGTCCAACCTTTCTTTTTGTGTTAACTTGGGAGCCATTCTGATAGGTAACACTGAATCGCTATAGTAAAATGAAACAATACGTTGCCACAGCACATTGTTCTCTCCAACTTTGAAACCGAACTTTTTAAGATTGTGGTGTTTATTATTCTTCAATAAATGTGGTGGATCATAGAAGATAATGACACGATTATTGTTGTGCATAAAATATGCCTTGCTAACATATTGTGACCATTAACTGATTATTTAACCATTGATCACATATTATAGCTTTGACAATAAGGTGACATGTTCAATTGCAATTTTAATACACTTCAAAAGAAGATTTTTCAGCAAATCAGCACTTGGTTACAAAATAACCAATTG
>JAODUP010000095.1:512500-545000 GCA_025642065.1 Paralvinella palmiformis | reverse complement strand
AGGGCGTTTTCCAGGTTAATGTTTCATCAATATAGATGTTAAGAAATTTAGTTGCACGATCAGTACAATTTACGTCAATTCTTTCCAGCGTTATTTACATTGCATTCCGCAAGTTTGATGTAGAGTGTATTTAAATGATAATGGGACAAATATAACGTTGTGTCGTCAGAAAAAGTTAAAATATCAAAATTACTTTATTTGCCAATATCAATCACATAAACAAGATAAAGTAACAGATCTAAGATGGACTCTTCTGGCACGTCACACTTTATATCTCTCAAGGAAGACTTAGAATTGCCAATTTCAACATATTGGGTTCTATCGGACAAGAAATAGCGATAGATCTAGTTATAATGTGAGTGATAGGCACGGCAATAATAGTAATAGAATGTTTCAATATATTACTCGATATTCCGTCGTGGCCAAAATAAGATTTATATTTAAGTTTTCGAGTAGTTTCAATACTAATAGTTAGAATAACTGGTTCTAGAAACTTGGAAATTACGTTTAGTTGTGGGGACATTTTGGACTGGGTAGATATATTATTAATAACAGCCATCAAGTTCCCTTTTTCCATAACAGTTTAGACTAAGATTTATGTTTTTAATCAATTGTATATATATATATATATATATATATATATATATATATATATATGCATGTGTGTATAGGAGTCCTAATTTTAACAGCCTCTTAATAAAACCTCCAGCCTGTAGTATTTTTTATTATTTATTACTGCTTATCTTTGATGGTTGGAACATATGACAATATATTTAAGTAGGGTCAAGAAAAGACGGAGCCCATTATCTTCAGACTAAAATATAATGCGGGCATAACTAAAGAAATCCAGCTCCGAGGACAACACAGAAAATCGATTGAGTGTGTTTAGGTTGATTTAATCGTTTTCAGCTGTCATGCTCAAATAGTTTTCCATTACATTGCTCAACGTATATTGATTGATAACATTTAGACTAAAACCATATGCTAGATTATTGTTATTAAATACACCGACCTGAATGTTTATTTCTTTGTTGGTGATCTCTGCCTTAATACAAAAGTGATATATAGTGCGACTTGTCATACAGTATGCAGCTGCTAACTATCCTAATATTGATGTTTACGTGTTTATGTAATCTGGAGGCTGTTAATCTGTTTAAGAAACATCATCACAAGAAGATACTGACAACTATTACAGCCAGATATCCGGTTAAAGGTCCACTTGGTTGTGAGAAGTTGTGTCTTGAGCTGGCAGACTCGTGTGTTGCTGTCAATGTTCTTTATACAAATCATCAATATGTCTGTGATGTTATGGCTACATTTCCATGCCCTGATGAGGATGTAGAGAAGCTGATGACGAGTAACCCGAATGGCAAACTGATCATTAAACAAGGTAATTCTTATATGAGCTTTAAAATTGGGCTGAGGTATTTTCTTTTAAGTTTCCAAACAAAGAATATTTCTTCTTGTTATTTTTAGACTGTTTTAGTTTAGCGTAGTATCTAAATTGAAACAATTTAAATACATTTCGCATAGTTAAATTTATGCAAACAAATCGGTACTATTTTATTCTCCAGATCAAGGATTTATCTCCCTAAATATGTTATACTGATTTTGTTTATTTAGTTGATGCCATCCCCCGAAATTGCTCATCACATCCTTGTCAAAATGGTGGAGTCTGTTTAGACACTGGTCTCGGCTACAGATGTCTTTGTCATCCTCATTATATGGGAGCCAACTGTCAGATCGGTAAGTGATCAATATGTAAATAAACACTATTACAGTTTATCTGATACTGAGAGGGCTCTGATTTCAGCATGGTAAAGTCTTAATACTGTTTCTTATTTCATATTATTAATATCAATTATTAAATATTATTTCCCTTAGATTATTTAGTGAGCGTATTACATATGTCGGGTACAAAATGTGAAGCAATTAGCGAACACTCTGATCCGTTTAAATGTGAAAACAGCTTCGATAGAAAATCATCAGGAGATGATAACTTTGATTTGGCACATAAATCGGAATTAAAAGAAGCTTGGATCAACCTAAGTCCCATTTTGGAACAATACAGTAGAGTTTGTCTTATTTAACATTATATTGAACATTTATTCAAGTATTATTAATATAACACAAGTAGTCATTCAAGATCATAGTCTGTGATCAATAACAGAAGCATCATAGTGTACCTACACTCTGAAAATAATAACAAATAATTTCTGTCATATTTAAAATTCTCGGTTAAGTTGGCATTCCAATTAAGATTCGGATAACTCGAGACCTACTGTATTATATTCAATGATGGTTTATGGAAAAGAGTTAGGTTAAATTTATTGAAAAGAATAACTCTACTTTCAGATTACCTTCCCTCGGGTGGTGGAAATCGTCCGTATTCAGATATTGCAACGGTATGGACAAAGAGAGCCATATGGAGAATTGACTTTTGAATTCAGCGACTCGTCAAGCATGACAGTAAGTAAATAGTACTGATTTTGGATATTTCATTCACTCGATCTTTCGGTATTCTAGTTGATATTTCATCTGAGAGTTTATTTTCAGCTCACTTCCGACTGTCTACTTGATGATTGTAATGATAACTCCTCTGTTGAAGCTTATCTCTCACCAACCAAGATAACGACGTGGATTAAGCTAACAGCCTACAATAAATGTACGGAATCACCCAGACACACTGGCTTCAGGGAAATTAAATATATTGGATTAATTCCTGATATCTGATGGAATTCATTGTTTTGTTACGTCCATTTGCTTGTATAAAGGATGATGGGACAACTACCTTTCTATTATTTCAGTGTTTCGTCATCAGTGTTCTGCGTTCTATTTAAAGGGTGTGCAGCGGGTATTGTAGTGATCCGTGATCACCAATAAATAATCTCTGTGAAATGTGATTTGCAATTTATAATCCTCGTAAACCGTGAAAACAACGATCTTTGTGATGCGTTATTTCATGTATATTGTCTTTGTGATCAGTGATCGACACTCGTGAAATTCAGAAAAGATAATGTCAAATTTATGGTTTTTCTCGGTACTCGATGAACTATAAAACATCCATAGAGAAAACAAATATAGTCTATAATTTATCACCAGATAGACATGCAGTCAAAATTGTTTTTGTTAATGTATTGGACATTTTCCAATGGTCATCCATGATCAGTGACAATTACTGTTGTCTGTTTACTGTATTGACCGTGGTATACCAATAGTACTGGATATAATACTGGATAATAAACTATGTGTAAATATGGTCTTTTTTCAATGTATTTCAAGGTGTGGTAATAACTAAAATATCCTCGTTAAAATGTGAAAACCTATTTGTGACAATGAACAAAGCGAGTTTTGATCCATTCGTTCCCCCACCGTCTATTTAAAGGCATTATGATCCCTTTTGTGTGAAACTACGTTGTGGCATAAATGAACCTTCAAATAACGAATTTTACGATCATTTTTAAACGTTGTCAGTGGGTTTATTGAGTTTCCAAATCTGAGAGAAACGCTCCATGGCCGACCGTTTTCGGACTTTTTATTTAAAACTTTCATCTAATGTACCGTTTAGTTTTGATGAAAGTTTCATCGAACTGCTCATCCTATCTCTATATTCAATAGATTGAAGTTAGAGAATATTGAATAAACTAATTTACACTTTCTTAGAATTTAATCGGTCCGTACAAGTTTATAAAATAATTGCGAGTTTGAACATAATACGAAAACACTTAATTTGTTACTAAAATCATTCTAATATTTATAGGGAAAGATCGAAAGTATATCCGTATCTTCGGTAATTAAATGTTTATTCTATTATTTAAACAATATTTCAATATTATTACATTGATTCACTGAACTAATAACTTATTATTATTATTATATCAGTGGAACCATTCTTTGTCCACGGAAGCTCCTACATGAGATTAATCAGATCTATTATATAACGGGATTGCGAGTTCAGTATAGGAAATTCTCCCCCCCCCCATGTGAGAAAATATATTTGCCGATATAAGTTAGAAGTAGACTAACTTCCGAACATCATAAACCTATTATTATAACATCCACTTATTAAATACTACTTTTTATTGTGAATATTATGTATCATTATTAATAATGGGCTTTCACTGTAAAGTAACTTTAAATACCTTACAGTATGGACACTTTATTAAACGTGTGAGTGTGTGTGTTTGTGTGTGTGCGTGCGCTTGTTACTCATTTCGATTTGATGAATTTCCTTCGTTTAACATCAAACTCATAGTATTTTCTAGACTATAATAACCTTTTCGAAATCTTTAATCCAATGGATAAGTCTTTCCCGACTATGACTCTAACACTCTCAACCTTGATAAGGTAACAGAAATCTAAAACATTGAAGGTAGGCAAAGTGACTGCTATGAACTTTATTATAATTGGATCAGCTAAAATATTATAATGTCTATTCAGTTAAAACACATACACGAAATTCATCCACGAAGAGTGATATTGAACTGAAAGAAAACCTGAAGACAAATCTTCAGAATCTTCAGTTATAGTTATGATCAATGATGACAGGTGAGTAGATACAGTCATGATGTAATCAGGCAGTAATATGTGTGTTGTGTAAGAGAATATTTGGCATTTTGTCTAATAATATTATGCACCCTTAATAAGGGACAGTCTGAGATTTTAATCATCTTATTGAAAGCAAGAGTACAATCGCTTCCATGTCATTTCAAACTAGAAGTGAAAGTCACAATTATGATGGGAAAGATTCCTTCTTATGATCGAGAAAATATTGTATAAAACAATGAAAATTTCAATTATGAGTACATCACATGTAAAACATATATTATACAAAATGAAATACACTAATATACTAATAAACAACACATTGTGATTGTAAGCAGTTGTTATAATTGGTATTAACTGTATTCACGGATCGACAAATCATTCAATGGAAAGTAATTAATGAGAAAATATCCCGCCTATATTGTGGCAAACATTTCAGGATGTTATTCATATTAAGGCTGATGTCACAAACAAAGTTGCAAAATATAATAATGGTTATTGTATTTCATATTTTTGTGGAATTATCCTAAATACATAATACTTAATTTCTTAAAAATAATAAAACAGGTGTATGGTAGTTAGTAGCTCGTGTTGAAGAGATCAGAAGTTAGATTAGAACTAAATATAACAACATGAAATTCGTTTGAAAGATAAATCATTAAAACTTCACTCTCTATTAAAGGCCAAAAAATAAATATTTATATATAACTTAAGATAAACCATCAAGATCCAGGCCATAGCTAATACTAAATTTAAGGCAGTCAAAATAAATAAATACATGTCATATCTAAAAACTATGTTGTATGTAAGGAAGTGCTTTAATTATAATACATGATATATATTTTGTATCACTTATTTAATATGATTTTACATGACAATACTAATAATTTAAATCACTCCCGGATTGCCAGAACTGCATTACCTATAGGATTACAATTGTGAATCAGCAAGTTTAAAACAAATCACCAAATTTATTCCTGACAAAAATATTTCTGTCCGGTGTATTATTGATTTATTTTAATCGACAATATCACAAAGTGATAAGAAAGTATATAATTAACCTAAATAATTAATGAATATGTTTAATAACTTAAGAATGTAATCTCCCTTTTCTATGAAAGATTCCAGCTTAATAATCATTATTAAAAATAACATGATCATGATAGGTTGTATTTTCCTGAATATTTACTCCAAAAATGAATAGGAACACATACACATTTACAATTAATATTCTTACTGTCTTAAAAGTTTATGTTCTTAATATTATCATATATATATATATATATATATATATATATATATATGTGAAAAGCATATATTTGTTTCATTAATATT
Source organism: Paralvinella palmiformis (assembly GCA_025642065.1). NCBI lineage: Eukaryota > Metazoa > Annelida > Polychaeta > Terebellida > Alvinellidae > Paralvinella > Paralvinella palmiformis. The sequence continues at coordinate 539,120 of JAODUP010000095.1, read as the reverse complement.
CAGTGAATAATTATTAAGCTCACACTGATTGTGATTTAAAACTTCCATTATATTGTCTCGCTTCCGGTCAGTATATAATGCACTTATTTTATCAGCAAATACATTTGAGGTTTAATTATATGAAAAAATATTTCCCAAATCAGTAATAAACAGAAACTAAATTATAGCTCTTTAATCCTTATGAATACTACTAGCTTAACATTATTGATTAAAATATAGGTATCTCTTTTTAAGACATAATCTTTTATTCAATTCAAAACTATTGCTCGAATATCACAAACTAAAAATCTTATGTATTTCACCTAAATCATTATTACTTCACAAAATGTTCAAATGGGTTATTCACTTGTTTATGTGTCTACATGTTTATTTGACTTGGAATCATTTTATTGTAATAAATAGCACAATAGGATAGTTTTTTAATTAAAATATTCTTACCTATTCTGTGGAATACCTTTTAGATAAATAAAATTAAGTATGTTATTAATTAATAATGATGATGATGATAGTGATGAAAAGATGATGATGATAATAATAATAATAATAATAAATATGACTCAATTAGAGATTCTTAACTGCAAATGTACATACTCTCTAACTTCATAAACCCTGAATCAGTTCAGGCAGATTCCGTTCAAAGTCGCTTCAAAACATATTCCTCCAAGTATTAAAGTAAAATTATTTAGATCCTTCCTTTGCAATGCCTATGGCTATCATTTGTAGTTAACGTATAAACAATATGCGTATAAGCGTGTTATAGTGGCCTTTAATAATATATACAGAAACGTATTTGTATTGTAAGGGGAGAGAGTATGTCTGCAATTTATTTCAATAATAATATTGATTCATTTGGGGTGTTGGTTCACAAAATTAGTCATAAAACCAGGTTGTTTGATTTAAATAAAGATTTAAATAACTCTTTGATTTGATTTCTTAAAGTGTGAAGGACAATGTTGTGCAAATCGTTAAATATTTTCGAAATACCTACATGCCAGCTGTATGGTACAAAGCAGCCGTTGCAAGGCCTTAGTCATGCCACAAGATGTACGGTGGAACACAATGGCAGACAGTCTGGCAAGTTATCTCCAGAACTGGCCTATTATCCTTTAGATTTGTGAGAAACACCCATACGAACATTGCCAAAAAGTTAAAAATTTCGTCATCAAACGAAATGCAGAAGATTTCCTCATCAGGCTGAAGCCAATCTCTATGGCACTTGATCGTGGGAAAAGTGATACTTATGTGATTAGTAAGACTGTGGAGGTCTGGAAGGACCCGGAGAAAACATTCGAATAGAATGATCAACCTATCAGCGTCTTAAAACATGTAACGGAATGTTACAATCAAACAATCGCCTAGGAATGGAAAAAGCTGGCAAGCTGGTATTTATCATACCTGTCAACATTTGTCAGTGTAGAAGAATTAAAAAATTAAAATAAACAATGTTCTGTCAGTCCACCATTGAACAGATTATCATATTGTTATTTTCACATTGTGAATAACAGGTGTTATCCACTGGATCACAGCCTATAAAATTGGGACAAATACTGAAAAAAGACGAGTAGCATATCACATGAACATCAAGAGTTAGTTCATAAACACAGAAGATGTCACGGTCATCAGATTTGTAGTGTCAAGTCTTTTGATTAGTTCTTACTTCTGTTTGGGTTTTTGTTATTGTAATTGTAGGTAGCACATTTTGTGGAGTGCCTTGCTGGACTGAAATTGGTAGCATGTCTTTTAGTGATTAATTTTGTGACAGAGTAGGCTATACAAGGTACTGTTGTTCATATCAGACCTGTAATCTGTTTGATTTTTCTTACCATGCTGAAAACCCTTTAACAATCAGCATTACTTTATTGGGAATAGCGAGCATGGCTATGGCTAGTCTTGACAAGAGCAGGAATCTTAGGTCCTTTGTGACTTGATTCGTCATCAAATTTATCTGTCCCCAGTACTTACCCAGTCTACCTTCATTCCTGATATACTTGGGTAGATCTTTAAGTGTTTAATTCCAATGTTTTACCTTATTTAAAAATAAAATTTTAAATTTAATAACCTGTGCTGGAAATAGTAAAACACCTCCACTAGGATATCCTCCACGGGCACAGGTAAGGCCTTGATTCCTGCCACTGTACACAGATTGGCCAAATGGCACACACAGCCAATGTCAAACACTGCAGAGTTTTTCTCCTTGATTTTGGTCACAACAGAGTTTCTCTTTCCTACCATTGTGTTGCAATTATCACTTATGAAGGCCACTACATTCTTCCGGGAACTCATTTTGCTTCAAATGTGGCATCTAGTTAGTCAAATATGGATTGTGCTGTGCCAATATTGCAGATTGGCATGTCCAGGAATCCTGTGACTGCTCTTTCCCTCACCTCGTCAAAGTATTTAACCACAATTGCTAGAGTGTTCTGCTGATTTGTGTAATTTTATTCGTCACACCTGAATGAAAAAGGCCCAGTTTTGCACTGTTTCACAAGTTCGTCTTCCAAAGCTGGAGCGATGGTATTTTTGACAATCATCGTGGTCTCGGTTCGGCCAGAGGAAAATTTCTAAGGTATTTTCGATTCTGGGAACATTTGCTTTCATAGGCGTGTAAAACAGTATGCCATAGCAAACGGCAAGTTGTGCTCCACAACGATATTTGTGAACAGAGTTTCGCTTCTGTATCTGCATTCACTGTAAAAAATGTTCGTCACAGGAGCTGTGGTGTTCAGCCATTTCTGCAGTCGGGTGTGTTTCTCTGTGATTGAATGCTTCTTCCAATCATTCTTTCCGTCCTGATCCAATTTGATGTCTATCACACACTAACATTTTGCAAAGGGCATGCTCGATACCTTGTCGACTTTTACATACCCACGGGTACTCGACCGTCCATTTATCATGATACTTGCCTGTATATCTTGTTTCTTCTTTGGTGGCTGCTTTTTCCTTTCTGCAATGATTGCTTCTGCTGTTTTATCGTGATCTGCTTCTTGCGTTGCGTACTTCAAATTAGAGCAGGTCAAAGTTCATCTTGCGAAGTACCCGGATAGACATAAGAGAAATTGCGCGTTGTGTAGATATGTTTGTTTGTTTGTGTAGTTTGGGGATTTACCCAAGGCTGTCGCTTACTGAGCACAGCCTCTGGAAGTAGAATAAATAAAATGGATATTTTATATAATAACTGATTTTAGTGGAAGATGTATGGATCTTAAGTAAAGGGAGAATAATGTCTGGGATGATGGTGGCCTTTCTGATAAGGAGTGCGGCAATGTCGTGGTCAGTCCAGCTGTGTTGCTGAGGGGTTAATTAGTCCTTTAGTCGTTGTCGGTAGGTGGGGTGAGCTGGGGAGTTTATTAGGTAGTGGATTGTGGTAAAGTCTTGTTGGCATATTGTGTTGTGACGGTTATTTGTTCCGTATTCTTTTGGTAAAAACCCAAAAACGTAGTCGGCGGAGCTGGATGTTGTCTGTTAGGGAGGAAGTTGAGGCCAGGAACTGTGGTCTTCCCATACCATTTCCTGAGAGGGGACGTGTTTTCCGTTGCTATGCGACGGAGTTGTTGTTGGGAGAAATGACTTTTTATAAGGTGACTATAGGCTCCTGCCGTTTGCTCAGCATGGAGGACTTCATTTAAACAGGTTTTATATATTCGATTCTGAAGAATGGTAAGGGCAGCCTTTCAGTCTGAATGAATGATTATATCTTTTGTGTTATGCCTGGAGAGTTTCCAAACTAGAGCGGCCTGTATGGTATGGAGCTCTACTAGGGTGATGGGGGTGTTGTCAGGAAGTATTCCTTTTATGTCAAGGTTCTCTTCCTGCACATAACAGTCCCAAGCGATCTTGCCGTCCTGATGGGTGCTGGCGTCAGTATATATATTAATGGGTAGATTATTTCTGTTAGTTAGGTCTAGAATCCTGTCATAGGCTGCTTTGGCTGCTTCTTGTGGGTGTCGGTTTTTATTAATGGGATTGCTAATTAGGACCTGTAGGGGTGGATCTTCCCATGGAGGATATTCTTTGGACACGGGGGGTTGTATTTGAGGTATTCCAATGTCATTTTGGAGCCATGCGGCTTTCATTGACCAGGAAATGGCTTGATGGAATCTAGGGTCTTCATGGATTTCTGTCTGGACTCTGGTTATGTTGGGGACTTGGTTTGGGTATGAAACTGTTCTGAGTATGTACTTGGCGGTGGCCATGCGAACTAGTTGGCCCAGAGGAAGAATACCTGATTCCTGATGCAGGAGTGCTGATGAGACTCCTGGGGGGAGTCCAAATACATATCGTAGGCATGTTCTTTGAGCCTGTTCTAGATCTGTTATTGCAGATGGAGCTGCTAGGAGGAGGACCGGTGCTGCATATAAAAGAATTGATTGTATTAATGCCTTGTACAGCGTGACAAGCATCTTGGTGTTGAGTCCTATTTTTAAATTGGATATTATTTTTATCATATTGAGTCTACTGTATATTTTGTGTTTAGTGTCAGCAAGATGTTTAGTAAATGAGAGGCGGGCGTCAATGGTTACGCCTAGGTATTTGTAGTATTTGACAGTTTCTATAGGTTGTTTACCCAGATAGAAGATGTCTGATTTACGGGAGGTGTTGAAGACCATGACTTTGGTCTTGGCTGATGAAAAGAAAAGACCTAGGTCATTGGCGGTTGTGGCCAATGTGTTAAGGGCTATTTGAATTTATTTAGCAGCTTGTCTGCCATGCGAGACGATTGCCAGATCATCTGCGTAAGCAAGGATGTCTACGCATGGTGGTAGGGAGATGGAGATAAGGAGAGTAATTAATGCATTGAATAATGTAGGGGAGAGGGCAGATCCTTGGGGAGTACCTGTGTTAACAGTATGTGGATCAGAGTAGCAACTTTGGTAGGACATTTTTATGTTTCTGTTGTTGAGAAAGTCTTCAATCCAGGCTATGAGTCGACCTTTGATACCTAGAGAGGAAAGGGAGTTTAAAATGGAGAGGTGGTCGGCTCTTTCAAAGGCCTTGTCTAGATCTAAGAAGGCGGTGTAAACTGTTAACGGTGTTCTTTTTTATTATCTTTGTTATATTTCCTCCTGGAAGTGATGAGATTAACTAGATGAAGCATAGCATCAACTGTGGATCTTCCCTTGGTGAAACCAGACAAGTTACTCGGCTTGGGGAGGTTCCAGAGCAGACGGGACAGTATTAGGCGTTCCATGATCTTTGATAGAGTGGAGAGGAGTGAAATAGGTCTGTGTCCCCTTCCACCTGGTTTGGGGATTGGAATGACTATTGCAGTTTTCCATTGAACTGTGAGGCGACCTTGGATGTATTGATGAAATCAAGGATTCTTTTCTTAAAGGAGGATGGGGCGTTTGTGTAAAAGGAGAAAGTGAAAGTGTCTTCTCCTGGTGACGAGTCCTTTTTTTCGTAGAACTGCTTCAAGCTCGTTAATAGAGAAAGGTACATCTGTGTCAGTACCTGCCAATTTGGCTTGGAGTACTGATTGACGTCTCTGTCCCTGGAGTTGTTTAAGAGAATGTTTAACATCCTCAGGGAGTGTGTCATGAGCGGCTCTGGTGGCAAAGTACCTGGCGAGATTGTTAGCTTCTTGATTAGGAGTAGGGTTTTAACTTCTGTAGGATGCCCTTTTATGTTTTTGATTTCTTGCCATATGTCTTTGGCATTCATGTCTGAGAGTTTGTTGCACCATTGGTCCCATTGTTGGCTTTTCATAATGAAAAGTTGTTTCTTGGTTTCTTGTTGGGCTGTCCTGAGTTCAGCTTTGTTATTAGCAGTAGGGCTTGCTTTGAAGATTTTGGTGAGGCAACTCACCTCTCCAGTCCATTTTTTAGCCTCAGGTGGTAGGAAAGAACGTGGAGACCTGAAGGGCCTGGGAGTGGATAGGAGGATTGCTAAGCTGGCTGCTTCGTGGAGGTTTGCTGATAGACCTTGTAATAGTTGATCAACCGAGAGAGTTGGGTCCGGGAGTATTAAAGAGAGATCATGCAGTTTATCTGCGAAGATCTTCCAGTTGGCTTTATTAGTGTTCCACCTGGGTAGTTTTGGTTATCAGGTATTTTATTGAAAGAATTGGTGATTTTAATAAGAGTTGCTATGTGGTCTGAGATCAGTGAGTCAATTTGGTGCCATTGAGCTACTGATGCGACTTGAGGAGCAGCTATGGCTAAATCTAAGGTTGACCCATATATAGTGGTGAGGACTTTGGGATCATTAAGGAGGATGGCATCGGATTTGCCTAGTTGATCGAGGAGATGGAGTCCTGATCTGGTGTCTCTAGAACCCCAGTTTTCAGAGTTAGCATTGATGTCTCCTAATATAAGGAAGTTTTCAGAGCCGGCAGAAACATCTGTGATATTGAAAAGGTGGCCTGGTGACACGTAGGTGTTGACCAGGCGGAAAGATCCTTGGTCGAAGCCATGTATGTCGGTAGTCAGTCTCTCATAGTCATCAGTCGCTTTGGGTAGGGTGATAGGGTTGTGGGGAACGTCTGACCTTATTGCGGTGATAAGTCCCCGGGAGATTGTGACTGATTTAGTTACGTAGGGCTTATGGTATATGATTTATCCTGGAATGTTTGGAGGGTTTTTAGTGCTAGTCAGGGTCTCTTGTAATATAATTATTTCTGGGGGCTTATCTTGGATGGCTGCAATGAGGATATTTTTGTTTGTTTTGAAACCCCTGATGTTCCCTTGTAGTCAACGTTCCCTTGTTGGGTGATGGATGTTGTTTCGGGACTGGTTTCTACCAGTTTCACTGGCTTGTCTGTGACTATCTGTCTGTCTGCCTGTAGTGCTGTGTCTAGGACCGTGTGCATGACTTGCTCTGGGATGGCGGCCTGCTGCACACTGGCAAGTCCTTCTTCTGCCTTTTGGTACAAGTCATTGGGGAAGGTTTTTAGTAGACTTTCTACTGCATGGATGGTTTGGCACAGAAATTGCATGTGGCCCAAGATAGCTGTTACTGTTGCTGTACAATTTGCGATCACTTGACAGCTGATCAGAAATTGCACGTGGTTTAGGTTATTTCACAGCTTTATGCGTGGAAGGCATAATTTTTAATGAAAACAATTAGGTATATATGAGGTAAATACATACAAACATACTTTCATCATGTCAGTTTATCATAGTCCATAAATATTTATTTATTTGGATATATACATATAATGATATATACAGCTATTATAACACAACCATAACCCAAATCATCATATATTCATCATGTCCGTTTATCATATTAACTAAGATAGAGAAATTAGTACTTTCATACAATAAGCGGCATCAAATCTCTTGTGCCACGGGTTCATCTATAGTTAAAATCAGTTATTTGTTATCAAATGGACAGAATAACCCAAATTGCTTCCAGCTCTAAACAACAACTACTACAAAAATATGACATTTAGTCCAGATCACTGAACTGTTTAAAGTTAGACAGAATATACCCAGAGATGTAATAGACGCACATTGATTACTGTAACAGATAACACCTGTAAATCTGTAACCAAGAGATTGGCCTGTTTACATTGTATCTCATCATCATAGAACTTCAAGGACTGGAACAGAACAGTGCATACACAAAAAGTGCATACACAATATGTAAACACATGTTTTCCTTTTTTCAAGTTGGTTAAAGAATTTGATTTGATATGCATTTAAGTTATGAAGAGAAGTATACCAATTAAAGCACATAAGCTGAACATTCAAGTACTAATTCAGGTGCTGGTAATCCTTTTTTTTATTAAGATATGAAATGGGCTGAAAAAACTTCATGGGTTTGATGCCTTGTTTCTTATTTAATTAATTTTATAATACCAATTTTCACCATTAATATTTATAAATATTAATTACCATCACAGCTGGCCCTGTCTCCTATATAGGTCTCCTATCTGTTAATACCTTCCTCTTTGATTTCAATGGTTGCATGCGGTGGATTTGGTACATCAAAAATAGTTTGGAATAGCATTCTAGATAAGTTGTCTGGTTCATGAATTCCGTTTCAGTGAAATGCATATCATACATTTTACAATTAGTATTCAAATAATTTAAATCTTTCCTCATCATATATCTGAACGACAACAATTAATAACCCATCTTTTACTTCTGTCAATAGAAAAAATAACAAAATGAATGTTTCTACCACTAGTTGAGGTATTTAATAATTAATTTCATAACATTTAAATTATAAATAGAAGTCCATATATATCAATAAGTACCAATTGCTTACGTTTAAAAATAAATATGGATGCAGGTGATCATACAAATACTCGGCTACTTATCATTATTGTAATTAGGGAAAAACTATCTGATTTAGTAATGTAATTTTAGAAGTCCAATTATATTATTAACAATAATAAAGTAAAATATACCTCTCACCCATAACATCTTCAGTGGCTTCAGTACATGTAACTGTAAGCTTATGTATATATTACACACCCATGTTGTGATTAATAGGTTGATATGTTTCAATAAAATTCAATCAGATTTTGTCTGAAACAAATATAGATCTAGATAGATCCTGCTTGGGCCTACTGCTTGGGTCATGTCAAGTAGGGGTGTGTCTACTTCAAATTGTTATGCTAATTTTTTAAATATCCTTTATTTTAAAAAAGCCAGATCATATCAAATGTTTACACTAGCTTTCATTTCCTTTCGGGGATGTCTTTATTTGTTCATACTTTTCCTGTTACTGCAGCCGAAAGCAGCGCAGAACAAACCAGCGACATTAAACGCCATGTTAACGAAGGGAGCTGACCGTCACAATCTACCTCCTGCTGCTAGGGCACTGGCGCTCCATGAATTCAAAATGGCGTCACATGTTAAAACGCGAAGTAACACGTCTCGTTATATATAGTCTTTGCACAAAGCGCGCAATGCCTTCATCTATCATCTATCGGCAAGAATAAGCATTTTCATGTTTTGATGTTCGAAGTTGCAGCAATCTACGGGTCAGGATTGGGGGGGAGGTTTTTATTAAATCGGGAAGAACTGCTTAAATTGAAAAAACCCAATGGGTAGATCGGTAGACATGTCTAAAAGCGGGAGACTCCCGACCAAATCGGTAGACTTCAAGCATACTCCTTGAATTATTATTATTATTATTAGCAGCAGCTGGAACCCGTACTTCGAATCGGAATAATTGGCCATACCTTTGTTTCTACTATTTGAGAATTAACAATAACTTACACAGTATATATATATATATATATGTATCACTCCTGTTATCAACACCTACATTTCCATAATAATATATTATATATCACTCATACTATCTAACGTCCTCCACTACAGTCTCCAGCGTAGCGCTAAGCTATAATAAGTCACGTGACCCAATATACTGACCTTTAACCCACTTATTTATTGCTGGAAAATATACGAAAATAACAGAGTTGAAGACAGTCAATCATTGACAACAGTCGCACATACATGTTTATAACCCCAAAATACAGTTGACACGTCCGTCTGTCATAGCACATACTATAGATTACATTGTCTGCGTTTAGATTCTGCGAATTAGTGCGTCCAATTCGTAATCGAATCAATTATATAAATTGTAAAATATGAATCAAAACACCAGACCTTGCTACTTGATTATAAACGAAACGTTATGATGAAATGCTTCCACCGCCATTTATTTATTCCAAAATCTGCTAATGCTCTCGTTTTTCTCAACATCATAGTTATCACAAGGCCTACAACATCATCAACTAGTACTACTACAACTAATAATAAAATATTATTATTATTATTATTATTAGGCTATATAAATTAATCTGTCACAAAATAAAACAAAACTATTATCATATGATATATTCATATATATATATATATATATATATATATATATATATATATATATATATATATATACATTACTATTACTACTTCTACTACTAACATTACTACTAATGCTAATAACAATTTAATTTTTATTATTTATTTTCTGTGATTTCTACTTATAATGACCTTTCACTAAATTCAAATAATAATAATAATAATAATTTTGGCTGATACTTGAACCAATTTCAACATTTCCCCGTCTATAACCAATTCAATTCCCTTGCTAACTGTTCTATCAAAACAGATTCATCCTGAGCCCAGCCATAGACTAGAACATTACGGAGTGTTACATTCTTATTAGAGCAATATTCTACTGAGATTAGTATCCTGAAAGCTAACGCTGTAGAATTGACTCAGGTGACCCACGCTTTGGAATTAGGGGCTTACAGCATGGCTGAGTAGTGTTGGGGTGTGTGTGTGTGTGTGTGTGTGTGTGTGTGTGTGTGTGTGTGTGTGTGTGTGTGTGTTATTTGATCCGGAGAAAACCCCATAACTCAGGCTGTCCGGCTCTGGACAACAAAACGCATACATTTGCCAGCACCAGGATGGGAATTGGCGCCTAAAACAAACTGATAGATGTCTATATTTCTAACTTGGAGAGTTTTGTCCCGAATGACCTCTCTTGAGGTATAAATCGGGAGAAGGGTTGGTATAAAGGGCCAGGGAGCAGCCTTCATCTGGACCCGGGAAGACCCAATCGGCGAAGATATAATGAGTTTGGGGTTGGTAGACTCTTTTTGTTGCCCGATCTAGGTCAGTCATCACCTGACCCATTTTGCCGCTGGCGCCCCCTCACCACGAATTCAGTATTCACAAAATATTTGTCTGTCGGTGAAACTTTCATAATTTCGAAGTGTTATTTGCCCGCGGCGGGAGTACGTATCGGGGTCGGGTCATGACCCAGTCTTCCAACCAGTGATCGAGCTGAGCTTCCGGTCTGTCGGCTTCCGGTCCGATAGCTTCCCGTCCGAGACGAGTTGCCATTTTGCTGAGCACAATCGTGTATTAACTGGGCTTTATTTATGCAACGATCCTGAGATGCGGGGATTTGTCTGGCGTTGTACAGAGCTCACGGTACTGGGCGTTTATTGTAAGCTGTGTCCCGATGGTAACTGGTTATGTTAACGGCTCGCCGTGTACCTCAACTGGCGTACCTCAGCCGGTGTACCGCAATCGATATACCTCAGCAGGCGTACCTCAAGCCAATTGGACATCAATCCAATGAGTGATGAGCAGCTCCTAGAGACAGACAGTTAGATTTTGGCTGCTTTAAATTGACTATCTAGCCTGTGTCATAAGCTGTTAGAGATTTGCTGGAGGGTGAGAGAGAGAGAGAGGGAGAGAGAGAGAGAGAGAGATGCTGAAAGGGGAGGGATAGAGATGCGGCCGGACCTCGATCAGCTTGTTGGGTATATATCTATAGAATTGTTACTTGTCAGTGTCGCTTGGGTCGAATGTTATCGTCAGATCTGACAAATACAGTCAGATCTGAACACTCAGCTAACTACTTAAAATTATAGGACTGCCTCATATCTACACTAATAAGGACGTGTCAGGATATAGGAGGAGGTTTTCAGGACGTAAAGGACGTATATAAAGACATATGATGACGCATACATAATTAGAGTTATATCACAAAACTAAATAAAAGCTCAACCAAATATTACGATTATCAGTCATCGAAAAAAATAAGGTCGATGTATCGTCATCGAGATGAAGATATCGATCTACGGGCTTTGGCCGAATACGGTACTCCAGGTAAGTGTTATTACATGATTGATTGATTGATTGATTGATTGATTGATTGATTGATTGATCGCAACTCTTATCATTTTATGTATAGTTGATCAACATATTTTGACACTTTGGATGCGAGTTGGTATAGGTGGGGGAGGAGTGAGGAATGCATGAGGAGAATGTTTATATGAAATGTTTATGAAATATGTATATGAAATATGTATATGTATAAGGCATGTACACATATAGCGCCCATATATATATATATATATATATATATATATATATATATATATATATATATATATATATATATATATGATTTTGTTTACAGATGACAATATTAATTTGTTATGTTCTAATATATTTTTTATAAAAAGATTAAGTCATGTTATCTGTAAACTTACCCAAATTTTGATGTCTACTACAATTTCTACATAAATATACAATTTTGTATAAATCATAGAAACATCCATCCATCCAGACGCACGCACGCACACACACACACACGCACACACACAAACAGATTTTCAGATTCAAAAAGCGCCATATTATTCCTCACAATTTGAGAGATTTACACATTTAGTTTCCATGGATACGGCTTACGCCTTCATGTGTGACGTGATCTTCATTCAGTCTCCAAATATTGATCGTGACGTGGGTCTGCCTTCTCAGAGAAGAGAATCTAGTTTTATTTAATACCGACTTGATAACACTTGATATTATACAGAAATTTAACTCTATTAGGAGTTGACATAAAGCTGACATATCACTTCTACAATAGCCAATAAATACAAAGTTTAAAATTCGGGTTTCATCTGTCAGTCTGCAGGATTCTGTCCTCATTTTATATGCAACCCTCAATAATAATAGTAATGTATATTTTATAAAGCGCCGTTACTAGCAGGAGCCATTCAATGGCGCTGTACAGTGATACACCAAATCATATATCCGTAAACATCGAAAAATATCTTTAAAAAGTTATCATTATTTATCTGTGGAATCAACCTTGAATAGATGCGTTTATTTTGCCCCACCGCGCTCTCACGATTAGAAAAATTTGAATATTAACTCAGACGCCGAAACTGATAACAAACTTGACAAAAGTGATGTCATGGCCACGTCATAGTCATTAAGCCGTACCCACGGGGGAAGTCGCCCCTCATTCGTCAGACCATACGAGAGGCTGCGGGTAGAAAACCATTATCTAAGTGGTGTAGCAAAAGTCGTATGGCCAAGTTAGTTGTGTTTCCGAGATCAGACCTGGAGCTTAAATAGTACACACTCGGGTTGTACTTGACGCCAACACACGGTGACGTATTCTCTGTCAGTATCCATCATTAATCCCTTTAACAGTCAGTAGGCGCTTTGGTTGAACTTCATACGATAGGAAATATGTCTAGAATGACTAACGAACCACTTAACGTAGTCGAGGCGACATCTACTGGCCAGCAGGTGAATTTCACAGCTGGCTGGGGGGAGGAGGCTGGGGCATGGTTGAGGGGGTTGCGAGGAAAACCCTCCGACCAAACAGCTAAGTTCATTAATCGAAAGCGGACAGTGACATAACAGAAGCCCAATTCATCCTGTTAACTGAAGCTTTGATGTCAACATCAGCTTGTTTCAGTTTTCTTTTAGTCTGTTTGATCCGGTTATGACGTTCCTGTGGCAGACAGCCAACAGCCCGCAATTGAGCTTTATGTAGAATAGCGAAATCTGAAGACGCCCACTTCGTCAACAAAAATAAAAGGCTCAAGAATATGGAACAAGTCATTGGTTGGTATTTTGGCATCGTAGAGAAAATTAGATTTCTAGATGTTTTCCCCGTGTTTGGCTACTAAAGGTTTTATATGAGGCAGATGTGAGCATCAGCATTACGAGATTCTTGACAGTGACATTCTAGGCCCATTATCGCCCTATTTCTTTGTCTCCATGCCGACCAAGGAATGCGATACACCGCTGCTTAACCCGTTTGATTTTCCTGAATTATCGAATGTTAAACTTAATACGGAACAATGATGATGTATTTGAAAATAATATTGATATTCAAGTGAATTTAAATACACCAAATAGCTTAAATACATTATCAAAGTATTCTGATTTTAAAATAATTTGTTTTTATTACTCTGTTTTGCACAAAGGTATATTTGATAAATTGTCAGATCAATAATTTGACATGTTTCGTTAGAGGAGATAATATATGTGTCTGAATTCATTGATAAAACATGTTGGAAATGTTTGAGGCTAGAAAACCATTTCATTGAGTAAATTTTGAGGCTCCTCGTAAAATGCTTACGTTGTTAAGTCCATCTTTTTTTCCCCACATTATTTGCTTCACTTAGTTAGATAATCCTGTTTCTATTTCCGGTGATGATTTTTGACTGATCTCTGGGCTGTTTTACACTAAATGTAATTCATTTTAGAGCATTTTCTCCTATATAATCGGTGTTTCTTAATTTGTGGCTATCCTTCCGGTGGAAGAATAATAATAATAATAATAATAATAATAATGTATATTTAATAAAGCGCCCTTACTAGCAGGAGCCATTCAAAGGCGCTGTACAAATAATATGTAATTTAATAATACCCCAAATAATGTCTGTAAAAACCCTGTAATGATTTAAAAGATAATAATTATTTATCTGTGAAAGCAACCTTAAATAGGTGTGTTTTTAGAAGAGATTTAAAATTTCCAAGAGACGACGAATTTCTAATATTTGCCGGCAACTTATTCCACAAATTGGGGGCTGCAACACTAAACGCACAATCACCATAGGACTTGAGCCGAGACACTGGCACCTGCAATAGTATCTGACTGGATGACCTGAGTTTTCGGGATGACTTTCTAATGGAAACCAGTTCACACAGGTATTCTGGCGCCATATCATTAATAGATTTATAAGTTATTAACAGAATCTTAAAATGGATACGCTGTCTAACAGGTAGCCAATGTAGTTTTTGAAGAATGGGGTAATATGATCATATTTTCTAGTATTTGTTACAATGCGAGCTGCACTATTCTGAATTCGCTGAAGGCGATTAATGTTATAATCAGATATGCCATATAACAGGGAGTTACAATAGTCTATACGAGATGTAACAAAGGCATGAACTACAGTTAAAAGTGATTCTTGTGTCAAGAATGCTTTTAAACAGTGGATGTTCTTAAGATGGTAGTAGGCAGCTCGGCATACTGATGTGACATGTTCATGCATGTTAATACATTGGTCAAAAATAACCCCTAGATTTTTTACTGACCCATTAGGGGTAATCGAAGATGTACCCATTTGTAATGCTGGTGTCTTTAGGGATTTAACACAATGTGGTGATGCCAAATATAAAATATTTGTTTTATTATCATTTAGTTTTAGAAGATTTTGAGTCATCCATAGCAGGATATCGGCAATAAAATGTTCTAAATTCTTCAAGGAAGAGGAGAAATTTAACTCATTGTCAGGATCCAGTGATATATACAGCTGTGTGTCATCAGCATACAAGTGATATTTAATCCCATATCGCTGCGCAATGATCCCAAGAGGACGGGTATACATTGTGAAAACCAGAGGACCAAGAACTGAACTCTGCGGTACACCAGATAACAAAACTGAATGTCAGATAAAATACCATGAACAGACACTCTCTGGGAGCGTTGTTCCAGATAGGATCTAAACCATTCAAGTACTCTACCTGACAGACCAAACATGTCTTTTAACCTAGAGAAAAGTACATTATGGTCAACTGTATCAAATGCAGCAGACAGGTCCAGAAGAACAAGTATTACTGGCTTACCTTGATCAATTGACATCATAATATCATTTTTCACTCGAACCAAGGCTGTTTCAGTGCTGTGACCACTTTTATAGGCAGACTGTAGTGATTCATTAAGGTTATTATTGATTAAATATTTGTTTAGATGGAAAGCAACTGCCTTTTCTATAACTTTAGATAAAAATGTAAGATTTGAAACAGGTCTGTAATTGTTTAGAATATTACAGTCCATAGTGTGGTTTTTTATTAATGGTTTTACAAGGGCAGCTTTCATGGATCTTGGGAAAACACCCAGAGATAATGATTTATTAACTATATTTGTAATTGGGTTTATCAGAACATCCAGACAATCTTTCACAAGCCATGTAGGCATAGGGTCAACTGCACAGAAAGCATTAGATGACTTTTTCAGCAACTGTCTGATATCAGTCTCTGTAAAAGGCTCAAATGTATCCATCATGGATATGCAGGACTCTTCTACCAATGGCGTACCCTGTGATAAGGTGCTGGACTGGAACCCACTATGTATATTTAATATTTTTTGACAGAAGAAGTTATTAAAACAATGGGCCATATCTTTATCTGAGTTGATATTATTTGGGAGGACAGTTTGACTTTTATGTAATACTTTATTCACAACACTGAAAACAGTCCTTTGATTTCCCCTTGGATGTTTTGATCTTTTTATTATAGTATTCAGATTTAGCAGAGGCAAGGGTATTTTTAACAAGAATTTTACTGACCTTGAACATTTCAAAATGAACACACAAACTGGTCCTGATCCACAGCCGCTCACAATACCTTCTGTGTCTCTTTGCAGCCTGTATGTTCTTATTATACCATGGAAGCATTGGTCTGCTTGGCATTTCCTTTGTCCTTAAAGGTGCATGTTGATCTACAATGTCTCTCAATGTATTATCATAGAGATCCACCAGATGATCCACATCATCCGGTGGATCCAATACCAGAGAAGAGACTCGCAGATCAGCAAGAAAAGCCTCCTTGTCAATTGACTTGTATCTTCTATATGAAATATCTTTAGCTGAAACAGATTGTTTCTGTAAAGATACATTAATGTCAACAAGGAAATGATCAGACAGCATGGAAGACACAGACACATCTTTAATTTAATTGTCATCATCACGGGAGATGACAAGATCTAAAGATGTGACCATGTCTGTGTGTTCTTTCTTGGACATGCTGCCTGAGATTGGCAGATCTAAGAATGTCAGCCAGTTGTTTGGTATCTGCATTCCTCTGGCAAACCCAATGTATATTGAAATCACCTAAGATCAACAGATGACCACTGTTGGTAGCAAGAGAGTCAACAAATTCCGAAAATTCCTTGAAGAAATCTGCTGCTTTCAGGCCATTTTTCTTAGTGGGGTGTAATCGGTAGATAATAGCTACACGAACACTTATCCCCCCAGATATAAAAGTCAGTTGGTAATTTTCAAAAGACTTAGCCTGAAAACGCAAATGGGTAGTGTATGGGAAGAAGATGCGCTGTCAGTTATAAAAAGAGATATCTAAAACGTAATAATGTTTGATAAAACTAACCCCAATTAAAAACGCGATGTAACCAAACATCTAAACGCCAGTCTAAACGGAATGTAACCAAACACATAAAAGCCAATCTAAACGGAATGTAACAAAATATATAAACGCCAGTCTAAACAGAACGTAACCAAACATCTAAACGCCCGTCTAAGCGGAATGTTACCAAACATCTAAACGCCAGTCTAAAGATCGTCATCAAACACTTAAGCATCAGAAATGATATACAGATCTGTGGTTATTATAGAAAACATCTACAACTCAAATTAGCCGATATATAAGCTCGAGATGAGAAGAATCTGCACCCAAAAGTCAGTAAATCGATCATTACTGATTTGTGACATAATTCAATAAGTAGACAAATAATTTAGTTTCTGTTGCCGAAAAGAATCATGTTAGTCATCTAATAATTGGTCAATAACATGATATAAAGATGCTTCATTTCAGAATCGTCCAGCCAAATAAATTTTCACTTTATTAAATATAATTATATTGTTCTTATAATCGTGTATTAAATTTCTATCATGTTTTGTGACAACCTTTAATCAGTAGCATCATATAAACTTTTACAAGAAATGGAGCTTGTTTATATTTGTAATCTATCAGTTCTCCGGAATAATCGAACGCTTAGGCTACCAATCTAGGATAATGATAATAATAATGTACGTTTAATAAAGCGCTCTTACTAGCAGGAGCTATTCAAAGGCGCTGTACAAATAATATGTAATATAATAATACCCCAAATAATATGTCTGTAAAAAAACCTATAAGAGATTTTAAATATAATTATTATTTATCTGTGAAAGCGACATTGAAAAGGTGTGCTTCGAAGCGATTTAAAATATTCAAGAGACGACGCATTTTTAATATCTGCCGGCAACCTATTCCACAAAGTGGGGGGGGGGCTGTAACGCTAAATGCACAATCACCATATGACTTGAGCCGAGACACTGGAACTGTGTGGATATATTGATCTATAAATTTCAGTACCATCGTTAATTCCGCGTGGAGCACATGATTTCATGCACTTTTTCTAACATAGGCCACGACACACGCTCTCCTCTGACAGGAATCTCTCCTGTAACATATTGATAACATGAAAGATTTGCGGGAATTTAGAGATATGTAACTGGCCGCCGGTCGTTTTTTAAATATATTCAGTGTTATTATATAAGCTAAGTATCAACATAGATTTGTCATCCCTCCACTGCCCTCAAAACAATCTCACACAATTCATTCATTAAAAAAGTCACATAAGAATACATTGGCCAAAACATATTTAAATGTTCACGTTTTCCGGCCATTTTTTGCATTATAAGCTTTAGGGTAATACCAAAACAAGGTAATACTTTTAAAGAACCCAAATAATATACGAAAATGGAAATTCCACCCGAGACATACTTAAAGTTGATTCAGTGCTGAAATGAACTTTTTATATCTCGGAGTAGAACATTAAGTGTCTACTTATTCCTTTGTGGTTTAGAGAAAGGTTATTCCAAGGAGACATCTGTCGTTGATTGTTTGACTTCAGGGAAAGGAAGGGCCCACCACCCTAGTTCCGTTGGTAATCATTACAGGAAGTCACGTTCCCACCGAATGTTGTTTGTAGGTCATAACATCATCCCCGGACATTGTATAGGGAACAAGTGGTCTGTGGTGCTTCCTTCTCGGGACAGAGAAGAAGCCATTGAGAGGATAGACAAATAAACTTGAAGCCATGAAGGAGATGGGCGACTACAGAAAGAAGCCATACAACAAGAGTATTAGGTCTCGTCAATAAGACGATGCTAAGTGATTGTTGCATGTGGTAATGTTACGAAATTTGTGATAAAAACAGTCAGATAGGCAAGCAGGCAAGAAGACGGCAGCAACACATACACACTCCCACACGCGCTTGTACATAAGCGCACGCACACGCACACACAGACACAGACACACAGAGAGAGAGAGAGAGAAAAAGGAGAGAGAGAGAGAGAGAGAGAGAGAGAGAGAGAGAGAGGAAGATGAGAGAGATAGAAGAGAGAGAGAGAGAGAGAGAGAGAGAGAGAGAAGAAGAGAGAGAGAGAGAGAGAGAGAGAGAGAGAGAGAGAGAGAGAGAGAGAGAGAGAGAGAGAGGCATGTACCCCCCCCCCCTGCTGAAGCAAAAAGACATAATCATAGCCCATGCGATAATCCAGAACCTTTTATTGACAAAAAGACAAATGACCTTCAACGATATAACATGTCATTCTAACATCCTGATAAATGGAAGTCTAGCCGTAAGACCTCGCGGATACTAAAATGACTCAACCTTGTCTAATTAATATTTGTCGACATGCAAGTTATTACACATTGCACAATGATCATAATGTTATATCAAAACAAAGAATCAACATTTTTTGTTTTGTGTGTGAGAGCACGCGAGAACGCACACCTCTGCCCTCATGTGCTACAATTACCCAAACCTTTCCATACATCAAGTTACAAAATTTATTAGTAAAATATGTTCTTGATATTTCTTATACATCAATGCAACTTAATTTCGCGTCTTTAACCCAACCCAGATGTCAAAGATACCCTTTCCATGCGCACATAAGATAATACCCTATCCGGGATGTGATAATGTAGACCTAGGACAATAGAGCACTGAATAGCGACTGATTGATCGAAACAAACAGCTGTTTGAGCACATTAGATAATATACTACTGTTCTGCACTGTTGGTGGTGGGTGAAGTCCTGGTCATCTCTCTCTCTCTCTCTCTCTCTCTCTCTCTCTCTCTCTCTGTGTGTGTGTGGGGGGGTCACATTTTCTATATCACTTCCTCCATGTCATCTTATTTACAAAGTTAGTTGCCTTTCAGCCATAAAACCCAGATGAGATCAGCGCCGAGATTAACAAAATATGCATTCACTCACTCGCTGAATTACTCAACAACTCTCTTCCTCACTTACTCACTCATTAACTCACTCCAAACTAGATAATCCAACCAACACATCACCAGCCTGTCGATGGCTCCGAACTAAAACCCAAGCCGTATTCCATGCCATCATTATATTACTGATGAAGTCGCACCCCAAATCTCCCCTATAATACACAACAAGGGGATGATCAATAATATCTTGACACAGGATATCAAAACAATAATGAGAACATGTTCCCGTTATCCGTAAGACTTTGTTCCAGTGATCCAGTGATCCCAAACTGATACCTAATCCCGAGTAACTTACGTAGATGATGACATCACTAGCTTTCCATAATAACTAGATCATAACCATTTGAATCGCTAGCTCTAATATATTCCAATTTATTATTATTCACTATTATTCATTATTATTATTATTATCATTATTATTATTATTACACAATACTGAATCCACATGGATGCTGAGTTGCTATTTACATTTTAATATATGTTGTTGTTGTTTGTTTGTTTTCCTGCCTAATATATATATATATATATATATATATATATATATATATATATATATAAAATAAACTTGATATTTATCACTAGCTGCCGAAGTCCTAAAGAACAAGAGACTAAAAGAAAATCCACAAATCCATAAAGGAGATCCAATTACTTAGACAAGATTGTCCAAAATTGAGATGATGTCACTATATAATGTCACTAGATGATGATGGTGTTAGGTATGTTACCTATAATAATAATAATAATAATAATATAATAATAATAATAACAAAACCTCTATTTTGCCAAAATCCTCGAAAAGAATCGAGCTCAGTGACGCACCTAGTACCGGGGGGTTGGGCAAACTCATAGTCCAGGTATAATGCAGGGTTCATCAACAAATGATCAGATGATTAGTGATATTATCTATGACAGCTGCCTTCCAATTATCATCTTAGATCAGGAGCAGCGTTAATGAGAACACCAATTAGAGTAGTTAATGTCGGTATGTAGAGGATAGATATCGTATATGATACAAATTACATAAACAAACTTTCCTAAATATTGTCTGGAAACGGGAAGTGAACTTGCTTATAGAAGAACAGATATTTACTTGACCCGGAAGTGATATTATTATGTTCGACCATTTCCTATACAGGGTTCCGGCTAAAATTTAAGGTTGTCATATATCTAGCCCGTTATTTAGACAAATTATAATAATCTAATTATTAAATATAGTAACCACTTTCTTAATAAAGGAGGTCTTTAAGGTGGGTCTTAATATCCATAACCAAACTGAGATGGTGAATAATACGGAAGACTTCTCAATGGCCTAATAGAGAGGTTGCCACAGGGGTAGGTTTAACTATAATACAGCATCGAACAAAATAGGGCATTGAGTTCTGTATATGAGACCTGCTGTTAATTTGTGACATATTAAATAACATTTTGTTTGTACAAAGTTAATTGTTTTGTGCATCATTGACATCTGTCGATGTACAGATGTACCGGATATATCTGGATATGACTAACTCTGGAGATAACAGCGTACAAGGATGTTATGTAATCTTTAGCACATTTTTACATGTTGCGTAAATAGACGAAATATTACAACATATACCGTGGACACTACTCTAATTACTACCATCGCTAATACCGTTACGATCACTACCACAGCCACCACTACAATTACAACTACCATAACTACTACCATTATTACCACTACCATTAACGCCTCCACTATTTCAACCAATATCACTCCCATTAGAATCATCACCGTCGCCACTAGTTTTGTAACCACTACCAAAACTACATTATCTACCACACCAATTATCACTACCACCACTACTACCATATTCTCCACCACCTCAACTATCACAACTACTTTTTATCATCATTTTATCTCAAAGCCCACTACCGTCACATGTGCCATCACTACACACACTACTGATATGGTCAGGTCAGGGTTCAATTAGAACCATCGTACCTATAGTTGGGATGTTTCAAGTCAATCATTTATCCAGGTATGACCAGCGCCGAAAATAACCAGCACACTCACTCACTCACTCACCCACCCACTAATTCATCACAATGTTCCGTTTGGTTCTAAAGCGTCAGTTATGTCCACTAATGTTACATTATCTGATTGTATTTTACACAAACCAGAGCATATGTAAACAATGAGGTTCATCTATGTCCACGATATGTTCTGTGTCTAATGGCGTAAAGCAGAGGGGGGTTTTGTCACCTATCCTTTTCACAGTGTATATTGATGAACTTCTGTCTCGATTATCTGCCGCCAAACTTGGATGTTACATTGGCAATATTTTTGTGGGCTTTAGGATATGCAGACGATATTACAATTCTTGCTCCAACACTTTCTAGTTTTAAATAGATGTTTTTATGTCACCAATTTTCTGATGAAGTTTATGATGTTATATTTAATTCGTCCAAAAGCAAGCTATTATTTTTTGGTCGATAGGATTCCAGATGTTGTGTACGTGTACCTCATGTCGAGTTTAATGTTTCTGTTATTGAATTAGTTAAGCATAATAAACATCTTGGCAATGTCATTGGACAAAATAGTTCTATGCATCAGATACAAGATTGTCTAAGTGCCTTTAATGGTAAAGTAAATATGGTTAAGTCTCCTTTCGGTCATATTGACTTTGATAGTCTATATCAAATATTTAAAACATACTGCATCCCACTGTATGGTTCCCAGCTTTGGGATTCTGATAATAATCATTATCGACACCTTCAATGTTACATGGCGATAGGCTAATCGCAGGTTACTCAACCTGCCAACCACAACCCACTGTAATTTATTACCATAAATGTGATGATATACCACAAAACATACAATTATAAACACGCGTTATCTCTTTAGTTAATGAGTTATCAAAATCTACCAATTTAATCACATCTCTTTGTTATCGATTAGTTGTTAATGATAGTGGTTCTCCTGTTTGCAATACAATATCATTGTTATCATCAATGTGTGGTGTACGTCGATCATATATGTGTACTATCAACAAAAATACTTACCCTGTATCTACACGTATTGATGACAGTTTAGCTTTCACTGACAATGGGATACATGCTATTTTACACATGATATATATATATATATATATATATATATCAGTCATTATTTCCCAAATATCTACATATTTAAGGATTCAGAATTACATTGGATCTTACATACACTCTGCACTAAATAGTTACTGCACAAACATATATTAGTTGTAAATACACAATGTTGTATATTTAATATCAGTTTTCTTGTTCAGTTGTATTTATATTTGGTTTTTCTAATAGTATATTATTATGAATATGAAATAAAGAATAATATATAATATTACCGCCGCAATCGTTACTACTTTCACTACTTCCATAACTACTAACGCCGACATTAGTAATAATAATAACATCAATCATTGATAAAACTGACAGCAGGAACAGCAACAATAACAAAACAACAACAACAATAGCAATAACAACAACAACAATAGACACAGCAACAGAAACAACAGATGGGATATACATTCCCATCAATTTAGGATTAAAACCTAGCAGCATTTTATAACATAATCCTCCTCAGAGATTAAAGGACATTGTTTAATATTAGAATAATATAAGTGACAGGACGAATAAGATATAATGTCTTATCTCTGATCTCATTTGGTGTTTGAGCCAAATCTTTGTATATCGTGTGTATAAGAGCCATGCTGTACGAGCTGTATACGAAAAACCAGGTCTCGACGACCACCGGCCATTACAGACCACCACTCTTAATGAACCACTATTCGATATAGTCTGGCATCTGGATGAACCTACGTTAGCAGACTTCCTAAGTGGTCTGTAGAGAAGTTTGTTAAGCAAGTTTCACTGAACCGTGATATACCCGTAACCAGTTCACTTAATCATGGTCTCTGATGTATTATAGTATCCAAAACTGGCAGTTGTATGAAGTATACGCCTCTGGGGGTAGGTGATGGTCTTCATTTGTACAGGTCTATGGCTTGGAAATCTAAAATGTGCAAAATGGTGATTTTATATTCTATAAAAGATTTAGATATAAATTAAACTTTCTGGAGCTGAGGAAGATTCGAGACAAAAATAGACAATCTGTCTCTCAGATGAGTAAACAAATCGATATCTCATAGCTCAACTGTTAGTGTTTTGGAAAGAGTCATCTAAATGTGCTGTGTTCGATTCTGGCTAATGCTGTCATCTATATATATATATACATATATATATATATATAATATTTGTGTCTTTTGTGCGCTACGGATTATATGTTCATATATATTAGTTATTTATAATAATCAAGTGACAACGCTATTTATCACAACATATTCTTTAAGAGGAGGATCCTGCTGACTATATAAAAATTCTTTATGTACGATTGTAAAATCTAGGCAAGATACCAAATTCGCTTCGTTTACTTAGAATATTTATTAATTATTTATAGATATCAATGGAAAATATTTGACAAATTGTTATTCAAAATTTCCTCGTATTTCTTTTATTAATGGCGCTCGGATGACGCAATAGTTAGAGTATTGCGGTGCAAAACTCAATGCTCTGGGTTCAAATCCGACTCACACCTGTTGTTATGGGATGTTTTCATCGGGAGTCGCAGCTCGGCCTTAAGTCTCAGTTGTGAGCCGTACCGAGGTTAAATAATTCGAATCAACTCAACTTATTTTCCTCATTCCAGAAGCATTAGAAATAATTGTTGCTGTCATGTCCAGTGAATATTATTGAGATGTAATCTGTAATTGAAAAACCCCCAGATTGAATAGATAGAAGTGTGTCAGCAGGGAAAGGGAACGTTAACCCTTAAAAGATATTCATAAACGATTAGTCTTCATAATATTACACGTTTGTTGCTATGTCATGTCATAACATTGTCAATTTAAATGTCGTTGATATGTCGTTGCTAGAGACGGGTTTATTATAACGTAACGCCATTCCAATTCATTGACATGTCACGTGATGCGATATTTTAATTATCATGTTCCATGAAGCGACGTCCCTATCGTGTCGTTGATATGTCACATAATATAAATTTTTTTAAATATATATTATCGTAATATCACTATTGCTTCAGCACTGTATTAATCAATGTACTATCAGTTCTGTATTTATTCATTTGTTTTAAGATGTTGTTTACAATATATATATATATATATATATATATATATATATAATACAGCGTTAATCAAAATTATTCCAATATAGGGTTGGTCAATTATGTCATATATCAGTTATACCGGAGTTTGGGTGTTATATTGAGTGTTAGTGCTATGGATATACGAAAGGTTTTTCAGCACTAAATATGTTGTTAATATATAACTAGATAGAGAAAATGTAGAGATTCACAAACTAAGATCAGTTCCCGTATAATGTTTCTTTGTATAAACAATATACGATAGTTAAACATCCTACCACTTGGTGATTGATCACATGACCAGCACCTGGAAGTGACTCCGTGACCTCGCCCATGATGTCATTGATTCTATCATTAGACAGTAGGAGCGCCACCAGTTGGACAACGCCGAACACTTGGCAGCTTCTCGAAAGGCGTCGATTGCTTCTTCTCAGTTGATCTTATTTCGCCTTGTTAACTCAACATCGATCATTTCTCCAGTTGTTTGTTTGGTATTTAGATAAACCCCAAATTGCTGCCTCCATCAAGGACGAAAATTGCGTGGAAAGAAGTGAAACGTTAGAAAACAAATGCCAGTGACATTTATCATTAAAATTACATTATTTGACGGTGGATTACAGTTACAAGTTGTACTAACTTTAATTAACTAGAATTCAACATTTGTTGTCTGTGTATGCCCATGCGCGCGCGCGCGTGTGTGTATGCATATATGTGTGCGTGTGTGCGTGCGTGCGTGCGTGTGTGTACGTGCGTGCGTGTATGTATATAAAATATATGGGTATAAAATATGTCTGTTTGTCTGTCTGTCTGTCCGTCTGTCTTTAACTACGTAATTTAAATGTCTTTAACTAAATGCGAATACCTTAATTCACATTGATAAAGCTAAATACTATTTTTACCAAAATCTCTACAAACTCCTTTTAGATATATTTGTATTTTTAATACCAACAATTACATCATATAGTATTATCTTACATGTAAACTGATGGAGATTTATAACAATTGATTCTTATCTTGATATTCTGGCGCCATTCATGCATCGTCCGAAAATTGCTTCAGATAAAAAGCGGAGAAAATTAACTGAATAAATTAGGATGTACCCAACAGAAGGCATAACATATTTATACAGTGTGCATGCGTGTGTGCGTGCGTGCGTGCGTGTCTGTGTGGGTGGGTTAGCTGTGTATAATAAGGCACAGGCACAGATAATCTTGAACCGTGAATTTAAACTCTGGACGTTTCTTCAGGGGACTGAATCAAGAGTGGCGACTTTTCTTGCTGACACATGTGTAATGTCTTACCAGAACTTGACAAAACATCAGTCTATGTGATAACAATTAGATAGTTCCTGTACCAGCAAAGATATTTAGACAAATACCATAATATATTTACCAATGATCTACTATATTTATCTATCAGATAGAAAGAATCTCTGTTTTCTGTCCATTCCGTAAATATCTTAGCCAATCAGCAAACATTGACAGCTATAATGTGCTACAGGTTAGCTTAGACACGTCGAGACAGCAACAAGTCCTCGCGTGGCCGCGTATCGAGTACGACTAATACCACATTTAGCAGTCTGTGCACGTGTCTAACCACGTGACTGGCCTCTATCTCTCCCATTGGCTATCGGTAATTACATCGTAATTTGTAAACCTCACAG
>JAODUP010000095.1:425000-510000 GCA_025642065.1 Paralvinella palmiformis | reverse complement strand
TTGTTAATATACTACAATTATTGTTCCTGCTGCTGTTGATGCTAACAACAACAACTACTACTACTACTACTACTACTGTTACGACTACTTATATTGCTAATGCTGCTGCTACTACTACTACGGTTGTTGTTGCTACTACTACTACTACTTCTACTACTACTACTATTACTACTACTATTACTATCATAACATCTACTACTATTACTACTACTACTAGTAGTAGTAGTAGTAGTAGTAGTAATACTAACTACTACTACTACTGTTAATACAATTACTTATACTACCACTACTACTACTAATACTACTATTGTCATTAGTACATATAATCTTATATTGTACTGTTATAATCGTTATATTTGAGTCTTGTGCCGTAGCAATATAACTAACTGTAGTCAGATAATAAGATAATTAGTCTTGAAGATGTACAACTGACGACACATTGAAATATCCACCGACAATTTAATGAGTGCCTAACGTCGATAAAAACGCGGAACGGCACGATTAACGTACTGACTACAAAAGGTGCCTCGACGTCATTTACCACTCAGCACAATATTTTGACCGTATTCTGCCGATGGTTTTATCCGGTGTGCCCTACACCACCCACCACCCCCACTACAGCTTTAGTTGAGCATTCGCTGGGCGCTGATTTGAACCGATGCTTCGTAGTGAGGGTCGGCATGGATGGACCACGCAATAAGAGGACTATAAGAAGGTGCCATATTGTCAGATGTATTTATGAATGGCGAGTTTGAGTGGAGGAACTTAGACCGAGCTGACGCCTTTTGTCGCGTGAATGATGTAGAATGGCTGCATCTTCACGGGCAGCCACTCAACTTCCGTCTCTTTCATATAATTATTGATATCGTTATCAGTGAGCCGCAATATTAGTCTGCCTTTAAAGCATACTAATTTGGATATCCGGTAATGGTATTATGAGTAGCTGGCTATTGTATTGACAGAAGAGCATCATAGATAACAGCACACCGTGAATGATCGGCCTAAAATAAATTGGGAATATAAACGATCTCATCAGTGCCTTATCCCGATATCTGACGGTCGTGTTGCTTGGTTTCTAAACTAACACAACAAATAGGTAAGAAGTTTCTTTTGTGAAAAAAATAGGAACATGTCAAAGCATAAGGACAACTATATACTACTTCGAACCATTCGACCCACAAGCAGCTCGTCCCAAGCCGAATACGATGTCGCCCAGATTAACGGAAGCGGAACTGGTAAGTAGACACCATTTAACTTTGGTTTACCTTCTCGATAACTGTGACTCAGATAACCAATTCAAGAAATCCCGTTCGATCAAAATATCATCGACGCTTCAATGTCCGTTCTCTTAATGGATCAAACTCTTCCTGGGAGATGGTCCTGGATGGGCAATGACATTTTAGACAAAAATACGATACGATTATGCATATTAAAACGACATTGTCATATTTGTAATATAAGCTCGTATTATTGGACGGTAAATATAAAAATGCATGGTATTTAACGCTTCATGCAATCTTAATATTTGGCTGGTTAAGGAAGTCTGGTGGTAGACATGATATGACGATGCTTTATCTAAACAAAGTCAAATACTAAGGGTTAGAACAAATAATCGTGTGACCTGTAGTCAAAACCAGTACTTGCGAAGTTAATAACCTCAACTTGTGCAACATTTAAAAAGAGCATCTTTCTTTATCCGTATCTATTCCAGCTCTCAATTGTAAGATATTTAGCCCTTTACGTGCCACTTTTTTTTGGTTCTCAATAATGGCATGTTTCAGGCTTTACTCGTATAACTTTGCAGAGCTCATGCGATTTCACTATTTACATATAAAAATAAACAGGATGCCTCCAAAAGGAAGCATTAATTATATTGTCACTTCTCTATTTAATTTAATATCAGATTTAGTTCGAATCAAGAAAATCCATCATTGTAATATGCGTGGCATATATATGTGTGTGTATGTGTGTGTGTGTGTATGTGTGTATGTGTATGTGTATGTGATGTGTATGTGTGTGTGTGTGTGTGTGTGTTTTAGGGTACATAGTAAGAGGCAACAGGCACAGAGCATCAACATATCTAAACATCCTTCGAAACCTACCTCCATAAATCTAAATACAACTATACATACATTAATCTAAAAATAAAATATTCCATACCTCCACATTTTGATAAATGTGTGCATATACCTAAGCATGTGTCTGGTCTACTCATCAGCCTGTGGGAACCAGCTAATTCGCTTTTCGTACGCGACAAATATGTCACGCCCACAGGAAAGCGGCTACATGCAAGCTACGTACAAAAAGCGGAAGCACGTAAAAACATACCATTTGATACCACAGCTCGCAACAAACAACACGTGCGTGTGGTTCAATGGTGACTTGCTACATACATATCAAACTATTTTGACACCACAGTTTACATTCAACAGTAATTTTCTGTGGTCCAAAAGAAACCTGTATATAAAACATTTCGACACCTCAGATGCTGACCTCAGCTTTATTCTGGGTTCGAATAACTAAATAAATCCTACCTATATGAACCATATATATCGGTACACGTCCGATTAGTCTGGCGTCGAAGTTCTTCTCTAACCTAAGAGAAGGTTAGGCCTTTTATATACCCTCGGCGTGTTAACAAACATTACAGTTTGTTCACCACAAAATAATGTACACTAACTCAGTATGGACTCACTGAAGCGATTAAACTAAAATAAAAACAAAGTAGCAGTACCGCACAATGGATTATTACTGGACTAGAACGAAATATCATCTCAAACCTGTGTAAATACTATGATTTACTCGAACCTAACAGCTAGTGTGTGTATGTGCATGTGTGTGTGTGTGTGTGCGCGCGCGCGCGCGCGTTGAGGTGTATAGCTCGCCAGTTAGCCAACAATTTGGAAGACAATAAATGCAGTAAGTTTGTAATTCTTCCACGTCATACGCGGATCTGATAATGTATCATCCTTTCGTGAATGACGTCAAACGAATCAGTATAAAGCAGAGGAAACTCTTTTCCAGCTATAACGACGGTGTTGTGGAAATGATCAAGATATCGGAGTTATGTTTGATAAACCGTGGAACCAAAAGCTCTTAGACAACTGGAAATATCCCATCTAGGGAGTTTGCGCTCTTACTGAACACATCAAAAGAGAAACATTGCATGTAGACTTCTCGGGCCACTCCTATGGTCCTATGGTGTAGTGGATAGGGTTCACATTTCGTGTTACCTGAGATTGTGGGATGTTTCCTTGGATAAGGGGATCACACTTCGTTAAATAATCCCGGTATGCCTAACACTGTTGCTAACACGCTTTGTTATTCATTCCCCTTGTAGTTTGTGGATGTGTAACAACAGAAAAAGTACGCCACCGTGTTTAGAACTGCTACCACATTTACCATATTCAAAACATTTCACACAACAACATTCTGTGCAAACGTATTTAATAAAGGACTATATACCATTTTACAAAGGCTGTAATAAATTCATCATATTAATATTGTAATTTTTTTTCTGGATTATTTAAATTTATTGGAAATATGAAAATCCTGTTAAAAGACAATTAAGCTATAATTATTAAAATTAATCAAGTATATGGATTATTTGCAGAATATTATCTTTAATAGTTATCTTTGCCAAGTTGTTTGCATATATATATATATATATATATATATATATATAGTAGGACAGGAATAATTTTGAAGTCTAAGACCATTCTATCTAGAATATAAGAGGTTTAGGCTGATGAGATAACTTTGTGTATTTGTTCTCTCAGGCGTAATTTATATTCGGCTTAAGAGATGAAGGAAATGTGTTAGACCAGTATAACACATAATATGGTCGGCTTTGAGGGAGCTGTAATCAGCCGTCTGTCTGCCAGCCTGCCTGTCTCACTGTTTGTCTGTCTGCTTTTCTGTCTGTTTGTCTACTTGGATGTTTGTCCGTCTGTCTGCCTACCTGTCTGCTTCTCTATCGATCCATCTTTGTGTCTGTCTGTCTGTCTATCTGTCTGTATGACTTTTATCTGTCTGTATATATATATATATATATATATATATATACATGCATATATATGCTTATCTATTTACCTGTATGTCTGTCCGTCTGATTTTTATCTGTCTGTTTGCATGCCTATATATATGTCTGTCTGTCTGTCTGTCTGTCTGTCTGTCTGTCTGTCTGTCTGTCTGTCTGTCTGTCTGTCTGTCTGTCTATCTGTTAAGTGCAAATGATAATAATTATGTTCTGTTGCGCAAAAAGACGGATAAAGGTAAAAATACACAGACATATGGACGGACAAACAGACACAAAGATATACAGACAGATAGACAAGTTTGTGATGGAAGTTGACAAACTAATTGAGGGGGAGAGAGTTTATAAGATGACAATCATTGGGGAGGCGAGGGAAGAGAGGTTAGTGTGACTAAAGAAGTGTGAGTTGTATGAAATGTAGGTGTGGAGTCTGTGTAGAGTGTATGTGGAGTGTGTGTAGAGTGTATGTGGAGTTTGTGTAGAGTGTATGTGAAGTTTGTGTAGAGTGTATGTGGAGTATTGTAGAGTGTATGTGGAGTCTGTGTAGAGTGTATGTAGAGTTTGTGTAGAGTGTATGTAGGGTTTGTGTAGAGCCTATTGGCAGTGTGGAATGTTCAGTGACCTGACATGTTAGTAAGGAGATGGGTGAGTGTTCGTTGAACCTTCTGACGCTCAATGGTATTAGCTGACCAAACTAATAAAAGGGGGACAGATAGTGAGGGCTCCGTGTGATTCAGCCAGACTACTACAGTCTATATTAGCACCGAACCTAGAAGATGATGATATCATTATTAGTAGAGCGAGAGCCACTTGAGACAGAAACTCTCATCTTTCGGCGCTCTAACAGCAATTTGGATAATCTAATAACAAATCTATCAGCAAGGTAACGTGATGACAAGACAAGCCATATGGTACTCCTCACACACACACACACACACAGAGAGAGAGAGAGAGAGAGAGAGAGAACGACACAACTAACGAAATGACACCGCGCAGCGCCTCAAATATTACGGGTGCGTGCGTGACGCTACCTGTCGTTGTCACGGCAACGTTAATCAATTTATGTTGGTTACCTTGGCTGTGGGCGATAAGAGGGAAAGGTCCAACGTAAGGCCTAAGGAGACAATGTTTTAGTACAATAAGTCAAGCCGATTGTCCTGAATGTGACAAGGTATCGTTGTTCCTCACACCTATGTAGATGCGACTTGGGATAGCAGGAATCGACAGTCTACTAGGAAATATATCGCTAATTGCTTAAGTTGCAATAAAAGACTTCTCGGTACATGTATAGTATTTTAATAAAAGTGTCATCTGTGTGTTAGAGGAGTACAATTGTGTCTGGTGAGGGGTGGTGGTGTTGGACGCGCAATAAAATATGCATGGAAAGGCTCATCCGTATATGTTTACCCCTATGGCACCCAGGCATGGACATAAATACACATTACATCCACTTGTCCCCCATGGAGCAATATGACTATTGTTCAAATGAATGAACATCATAATAACGAATAAGATGTTTTATTCCAAGCTTTTATTGGTACATTATGATTCTAGCTCCCGTTCCCTTGGCCGAAGATTAAAAAAGTATACGGAAATCATGTATCATTTCTCCTTGTTTTTTTGAATGTGTGTGTGTGTGTGTGTGTGTGTCTGTGTGTGTGTGTGTGTGTGAAGAGAGAGAGAGAGATAGAGAGAGAGAAAGAGAGTTTGTGTGTGTGTGTGTGTGTGTGTGTGTGTGTGTGTGTGTTTAATATACAAGTTTGTTTATTATAAACATCTAGAAAACACTCCCAATATCCTCACCATCCCGATAAGGCATCTGGATACCTTACAGAACGTAGTCAAATCATGCAAACTCTTGTTTCGTGTCACAAACACCTCCCCGCCCTCCCGCCTTTCTGTAGAGGCCACAGCCTCATTCCTGATTACTACTCTTTATAGCAACTAAGCTGTCAATCACCGCTCATTTATCTTCTGATTGGAGGAGGTTATTTAGTGCCGGTGAATATTGTAGACCAATTTTAAACCCTTAAGCTAGAGAGTTCAGGAATCAGGGATAAAATACCACATAATAACAGACCAAGGAAAAATCATGTATATTTTAAAATATTATCCAATTAAAATAGGTTGTTATTTCAAACTGTAACCTGTTTTTACACACACGCGCACACGCACGCACATATAACCGTGCATAGAGTGATATGAGAGCACATGTCAAGCTAGGAAAAGTTAATGTAAGTATGTCCTTCGATAAATATTCCTTAAATTATAATACAAATTTGTGATTCTCTGTGTCAGTACCACATTATCAACACACAGATATCACCAATCAGTGAGATAACGCCACTATCTCAGATCTGTTATATATCTCTCAAATTTACTTCCTCACGAAACGCCGCATTTCTGGGAGAACATCTCGTGCTGACGTCACTCGGCCTAGTTCCCCATCAGTGAGGGTCATGACCTGGCCTGATTCCCCATAGAAGACTTTTTCACGGCTTCCTGCTTGCGCCAATAAGCCAAAGTCATATCTAACACCATCGGGGAGAGACCGGCAGCAATTTATGGCTTCAATACAGCCACTCGACACAGTAATGGTCTTCTTCCTTCCTTTGATGAAACTAAAAATGGCAAACAGCCGTGAAATTCATCAATATAGTACCTAGTTTTGTGGAGGTTTACTCTACCTTGACAGACATGAAGCCTGAACAGTTTGACCAGGATGTGTGCCAATAATATTAATTTTGTTTATTTATTAACACGTTATTGGCTGATGTTTATATCGCCTTACTGCATAAATAAACCAACCACCAATAAGAGCCATTTTGTTTGTTAATGCGCATGCGCAGTTCAGTTGGCCTCATGACGTCTAAATGTCCCGAATTCTGATACAGGGATTTTTTCAGATAAATATATGATAGTAGAGAGAGAAGAGGAAAGAGAGAGAGAGAGAGAGAAAGAGAGAGAGAGAGAGATGACTTACTAATGCCCAGATATGCTTGTCATGTTGTCATACCGCCAATATGATCACGTGATGATAAGATCTCGGCAGAGAGGTTGCTTAGGGATAGGATGCGGAAATAATGACATAGAGCGATATGTCGTAGCGTCATCTGATGGCATAATGTTTTGTGTAGCGTGTTGGCAATAAAAAGGAATGATTTTAATATTGTGAATATAAGTAAAACACACACACATACACACAGAGAGAGAGAGAGAGAGAAAGAGAGAAACTCACTCTCTCTCTCTCTCTCTCTCTCTCTTCTTGTGTGTGTGTGTGTGTGTGTGTGTGTGTGTGTGTGTGTGTGTGTGTGTGTGTGTGTGTTTTATAAAGATAGTTAAGGCGCTGGCACAGGTGTTATACTTTCATTCAAGCAACAATTAACTCCAAACTGATTTTTAAAAAATATTTAATTGTAAGTATAATTAATTACCGGTAAAATTTGAGAAAAATTAAAAGAAAAAAGAAAATTTCTAAAATAATCCAAAAGAGGATAATCTAAATATAAAAAAACCAGGCTTTGTGTCGAACACTACGGCCAAGAAAGATTAAACCTAAAATGGAGAAATAAAATATTAATACACAGTATGAATAATGTGTGAATAATATCAGCATAAATCAGAATAAATTCAGATTAATACTAATAGCAGCGATATAACACGACTCAACCCAATAGCAACGACCGGTTTCGACCTATTCAATATGTGTGTGTGTGTGTGTGTGTGTATGTGTGTGTGTGTGTGTGTGTGTGTGTGTGTGTGTGTGTGTG
This sequence comes from Paralvinella palmiformis, assembly GCA_025642065.1. Lineage (NCBI taxonomy): Eukaryota > Metazoa > Annelida > Polychaeta > Terebellida > Alvinellidae > Paralvinella > Paralvinella palmiformis. The sequence goes on along the minus strand of JAODUP010000095.1, from coordinate 502,194 downwards.
TGTGTGTGTGTGTGTGTGTGTGTGTGTGTGTGTGTGTGTGTGTGTGTGTGTGTGTGTGTGTTAGCAGTTTATAAGCACGTTGAAAAACTAACTATATTAAATGTTATGTTTTATATATATATCTGGGGTGATTTGCTGCCATTCACAGACAACGATAATCGTTAACTACGTTTTGTTGGTGTTCAGTGTTCAATGTTCAACCAGTCTAAACATCCAAATCCAATGACCAGCGCCAACTATTTGTTAAGATAGATGTAACACAGTGAAGATTGTCTGCACGTTACGGGCTATTTCAGTAGAGTCTGGAGCTTTTCTAGATTCACATTTCAGTCACATCACCTAGAGACTAATCCTCCAACTACGGAAGACTCTCTCTTCGTTGAAACTTCATCATATTTTACTTTAAACGCAGTCCAGTTAATATCTGTCTTCTGCCAAGTCATCCTGACCATCTTTGAAAAGGGGAACAAGTTAGAAATTACTCATCTTGCACCTGCTTCCAATATCTCAAATCCTGGTTATCAGTAGCAAAGTAGCGTAGGTTATTGATGTTTTGATATTACATGGTGGGGGGGTCTGTGCATGATGTCAGTCCATGTGCCGACAGTCTATAACGAGCTGGACTTATTAAGAGACTGACCACTCCACCATATCTTCCTGATTATCATGCAATCATATCATTAAGTACTGATATTGGAAGGTCCACTCGGGACCTCGTCAGCTAAACCTTATGCGGTGGGGCCCTCAATGGCACATCTGCTACACTAGAGTGAGATTCTCTAACTGTCTGAGTGCCTCTCAGCGATATGTCTCAGGTGTGACCAGTATCGAGGCTAAAGATACCACTCACTTACTCACTGACTAACTCACTAACTGTCTGAGTGCCTCTCAGCGATATGTCCCAGTTGTGACCAGTATCGAGGCAGAAATTACCACTCACTCACTTACTCACTCACTCACTAAGTGTCTGAGCTCACTAACAACAGGTATAACCATCTTAATATAGGAACTAGAATCCCTACCCACCCCACCCACAATATTACGACTTCTGTCAATTGTCATTGCTAGAAGACCATTGTGTTTGATTATCTTTGATCAACATACCCAACAAAAAGGCAAATTTAAATTTGAAAATCTCTGATGTATAATTTATCTAACAAAATATTCTAAATATCTGTCTTCTGAGTAATAAACGGCTTTTAGTCTCGTATTATAAATATTTCGCCATTCTATACATTACGATTTCATAATCATATTTTCAAAAATGTTTTAGAAAATTGTTAAGCGTGAGGTGTCCAAAAAGGGTTTTCCGTCGCTGTAACCTTTTTATACAAGGCTACATACACAATATTAGATTAATTTTAATTGTATATAATTTATATAGATTTAGTGAATCTATGCCAATGACTATCTTATTGAAATCTATTAATTTACTTTAAAAGTGTATACAATAATTTACCATAAATACATTTAAATGAGCTTATTCCATTTTCAAGCTTTAATTTGATTCCCTTATTTTTAATCGCTACTCTTTGAAGTGTACAGGCAAGATGTGTTATCAATGTGCAACATGTTTCCCGTGCATTATCGACCACTTCAGTAAGTTATTAGGAACAACTGAGCAACTTCACCTTGATGTCCATATCAAGTAATCATATTATATCATTACTTCGAACTTAATGTTTGCGATTCTACTTTTACCCTAGCTCACTTCGCGAATAACATGACCCTGACCTTATAGAACGCTCAGCCATAGCAACATAAGGGAATGTCTGCATCGTTGAGTGCATTGTAGTTGACGGAAAGTATTTGATCGAGCTGATGTGAAGCAGTACATTGACATTGTGCCACCAGTGTACAAAAATTGGCATTACTGCGGCTGACCACAAATCTGGAAATATAACTGTGTTTGGGTTTTATAGGGAAAGTTTAGTGTGTGTTAAAGATTTAGTTGGAAGATGGGCTGATTAGAAGATGGGCTATGATGATGGTGATAGAGTGATGGGTTTGAGTCGAATCTGTGAGTGAATTTGGTAAATGATGATATTTTGTGTGTGTGCGTGTGCGTGCGCGCGCGCGTGTGTATGTGGGGGTGTGTTATTATTTAAAAAAATTATCATGCTCACAAACTAAAAGACGCCCATGTTCTGACGTCATCACGAAATATTCTTACTTCTTTTAACATCATCGTTTACTGACATGTCCTCATATCCTAGATCCGGATCATTAGTTTGCCTATTACCATGTTCCCTGTATATATACTTGAGCAGACTGATCCCGGCGTTAGGCTACAGTACGACATGAAGATTGACTTCCAAGATTAAGCGTCGTAAAGTTGAATTATAGACCAGATTGTGACTTGATTTCGACGTCAGTTCGATGTGTAGAAGGCCAACCTATTTATACCATGGTCGATATTGACCAAATGTTGGCACCAAATCACACGCCAAAATCTTGTTTTGATTGAGTGGCCTACCGCTGGAGGTCACCAAAGGTCATTGATCGTATCCAGGTCTTTAATTCGGCATGTAAGTGGTATTTAAAGCAGTACATTGGTGGTCAATACACTTTTCAGATAATGCTAATAACAAGAACTTTTACGGCCATTATTATTCATCCTATCAGTTTTTATCTAACAAGTTATACATAAATTAAGTGATTTTGAGAGTAGAAATGTGATAAGTTTGTGTTAACACTAATTACTTTGAGGTGCCTCAATGTGGCTGATTAATTAAACATCAGAATATGTTGGCACACAGAGAGCGTTGATCACATACATACACACCCACCCACCACACAAATACACACACACACACACACACATATATATATATATATATATATATATACGCGCGCTCACACACACCTACACATACACACCGACACAAGTCAGTCTGAATATTTAGATTCATACGTGACAATACTAAAAGAAAAACGCACGTTGATGACGTCAGAACACATCTTTGCCGACTGATAACGTAAAGGACAGAATATTCATAAAGATGCTAACTATGGATGCAGATTACTGTCCTTGACCTACATTTCTGGGTACATGCAATTAAAATATCGCTGTATCGAAGTGTCACGTGTGTTTAATAATATCAGAATTCTAACAATCCTAATATATTAAATGACTGAAATTAATCTTATCTAATGTGTTTTTATGAGTAATTGTATTTCTTAGAATAGGATGTAAATATTTAAAGAATGGCCTTAGCTGGTATTTATCTATGTAGCATTTATGCTGAGTTGTGATAACTAAGCCGTTTTGATGTCTTCTTTAAATTAAGAAGTACTAGGTTCAAATCCACTAACTTCTTACTCGTTTATGTGTGTACTCATTAACTAGCTGAGCCATACAAAAGTACTCGGTATGATGATGATTGATGAGTGTATAATCCCCCACCCCTTCATTATCAACCTGAAGCAGTCTACCCACTGAGAACTAGGTCAAAGTGCCAGTAATGACCTTTGATCTAACAGCTCTATAAAGTCCGTAGAGCTGTGAGGTTAGACTATGAGAATAAATCATCAACTTCAGCCCCCCCCCCTCTATGGATAACAGTGTTGGGATGTGTGGGCCTTTTGATTTTCGTTATAATAGACGGTGGGTCGGGAGGTCGTCTCCTGACCGTCACACTAAAGTACAGGGGATGGGGAGGGGGAGAAGGGATCGACTAATGACAGGTTATAACTCCAGAATATATCATCTGTTACAACATTAATTTAGAATTAGTCTCCTTGAAGAAAGAGAAAATAAAAACTGCAATTCAAGTTATTATTATTATTGCTATCATCACCATCACCATCATCATTAGCACAATCCTCATCATCATCATAATTATCATCATCAAACAACTTCTATATCAACTGTCCTTCAGTGTCATCCTTCGCAAACATAAACTTAATAATTTATACATATTTACTTCCGTTAACACAACCTGGTCCTTACCAAAAGGTGGCCTTTTAATGGCCTGCTACTATTTTCCAAAGCCGAATATGCTTAATGAATGATATCATTCAATAACAGTTTGTGACAACCGTCTGCTCTTAAGACAGATGGTAGTAAGAATAGGTTTAAGCAAATTGTTTTGTATTTCATAGCCTGTCTACAATGTCGAAGGAAATATCTAATTTTACACCAAAAAACTTAACATTTTGGGTTAATTCAAATGAAAATAGAGAACTATTACTATTTTAATAATAATAATAATGTTTCTCGTGGTCATCCTACCACAATTAACACCATCACAAACGTTAATATATTACTACTACTTATGTAATAATCATTTAGCAATTATGATATTCTCAGTTCAATATGTCACCACCTCTTGACCAAATGTCCGTACCTCTTTAACATATGTACCCACCTCTTGACCATATGTCCCTACCTCTTTAACATATGTACCCACCATTGACCATATGTACCCACCTCTTGGCCATATGTCCCCACCGCTTGACCACATGTACCCACCTCTTGACCATATATACCTACCTCTTGCCCATATGTCCCAGACACGACTCATACCAAAGCTAGATAAAGGCACCCACTCATCCGGATACTCGCTACCACTAATATAGTTACTACTACTACTACTATTACTATTGCTATTACTACTAATACTACTACTATCACTGTTACTGTTACTACTACTTTTACTACTATTACTACTATTATTAATAATAATAATAATACTCTTCTGTAGATGTTACTACCAGCATCACTTGTACCGTTATCACGACAACAACAGTGACAATAACAAATACTACTAGTACTAGTATTAAGTATTGCCGTTAATTACTACTACTACTACTACTACTACTACTATTAGTACTACTACTACTATGCTAAGTAAATGTATGTATCACCCATACTATGAATGAACTTAATTTTTCTCATTTAACGCTTATTATTAAGGTTTTACTTTGTTATCGATTCACCATTGTAGTTACATATAAATTACAAATTACTATAAGTCTTGGGTAGAATACAACTGACTGGAAATGATTATAAGATGAGATCAAAATAGGCCAATATCAGTTAACAAAATACAAACACGAGACTCTTGTATTATACAATAGTATTAAACGGATTGCTGCTCAAGGCCGTTCAATGTGTGTGTGTGTGTGTGTGGCGTGTGCGAGTGTGTGTGTGTGCGCACCCGCGTGTGTGTGTGTGTGTCATTCTCTAAGCCAGGGGCCATAGCGTCCTTTCACTCGAAGCGCTATTGCGCGTCTTCTGGCTCATCCACTAGGCGGCAGTGCCGAACGTAAACACCATTAAAGCTGGAAGCCCCTCGGTGCATCGGGTTTCTCCGGATTGCGTCGTCATGGTGAGAGCCCAAACTGATTGGAGCCGGTTTAATTATAGATGACAGTGTCGCAGTGATCGGGATTCATGGATAGATACACATAGACACGCTCCATTCGGGATCCCAACCTAAGAAACTAAAGACCCCCCCTTGAAATCAGCAAGACTGCTCCGTTGAGGATAAACCATGTGACCATCCAGCGATCATTCACCCAGCCTGTGGGTGTCCGGAGTAACTTTTTCACACGGACTGCTGAACCTGGTCGTAAACAAGAAGTGCCAACCGAACAGTTGCGCTTACTATTTACCTGGATCTCCGTATGAATGGTTTGCCTGGGTATGGTCGCTAGCTGGATACCTGACCTAGTTACATATTGATGAAGCCTTCCGCGGCGTGCTTGTCCTCGTATTGAATTTTTCATCGCCACCACATTGTCGTGGGATGGTAGCGTGTTAAACCAGGGACGAGAAGTGAAGCATCGAGTGAGCGCGTGCGAGTGTATGAACCTGTGGTCGTGTATCAGCATGTGTTTTGTCGTTAGTTGGTTGATACAGGTGAGATCAAGGTAAAGGAACTAGGATACATTGATAGGATACAGAATTGGAAGACCTGGTGTAACTAACTGACTGAGGCTTCTGTTTGCTACAAACGGAGTACCTCTAAAGTGGAGTACCTTTAAAGTCGCTATAGTTTACTCCAGAAACACGTGACTCGCGGTGAACCTAAATGACCGATTCCTGCGTGTAAAGATTAGGTAAACTTCCCGTTGACGGGTTCGAGACTCATACGAAGTGATGCGACGGTGGGATAGCGGCATTGATCACAAAAGGATACAAATCAAGAGATTCTGATGTAGATAGAGGGTTCTATTATCTGTGGACAGATAATCGAGAAATCGTTATTTTCAAGGATTAGTACCAACAGCGTCACAACATTATGATCAAACACAAACTACAGAAGAGAGACTCGGGTTATGGTAAGTTTGTAGTTTCGGTTTTCGTTTCAGTCTCGATTGTTAAATAACGGGGTGGGTGGGTATGTGGCTGAGAGTGAGTGAGTGAGTGAGTGAGTGAGTGAGTGAGTGAGTGAGTACATTATGGAGCCTCAGCGTTGGTGTTAGAAGTTAGAAACAGACCAAGAGCTATACCATGAGGAATTAATATGGTCAGGCCGATGCTTATTTCAGATGAATAAACCATCTTAAGTAAGGAAGCATCCCTTGGCCTTCGCCCTTTTCTATGTGTGCGCTACCAACTGTTTTACAATTAATTTGTGGAATTAAAAACCAAGGTTGTTACTACCCCTGTACTAGACCCTGTATAATAAGGTCAGTTCAATCAACTACCTGTAGTAACCTAGTTGGATAAGTAGCTTCAAGACAGGTAGCTACTAAGTCAACATTAATCAGTGTTAGTTTTTAATCACTTTTCTCCATTTCATAAATTGATTACGGTGAGATATAAATTATTATGAGCATACAATTATTCAAGGATTACTTTTCTTGTGGTACTCTGTTGTATCAGATTACCTGTTCCCAGTCTTATTTTTTATTATCCACTTAGATAATAAAGATGTAGGAACATCATATTTAATTTCTTCACATTTGGTGTTATATTTCAGCTTCGTGACGAGTGTGATTTATTTTTGTAAAGAATAATTAAACTAGCCCGTAGTGTATAGGACATTTTACCTGTAGAATAATTACAGGTGTGTCTATCTTGCTACCGACATTTAACAGATTGGTAACTAAGTTTACTTTGGCCCACGCGTGCTCCATTAACCCTTGATGACTGTCGGAGTCCTGAGATGTCTTTATCAGCAATAACAAAGCTATAATACTAGCGGCTAAGTGGTAGAGTGGTGCGGTAGGAGCTGACCCGTGCCCGGCTCGAAACCAACTACTCTCTGTAGACCTTTCATCTGCTGATTGGTTAATTCATGTATAAAAGCGTAACTGGACCTGACGTCTTTAATTGATAACTAGACGCGGTCTTTTTAAAGGTAGAAGTGTAAATGTTATGTTGTTGCACACACGGATGCACCCACACACACACACACACACACACACACAGTTAAAACACACACATTATACATGACATCAATTCGACAGGTCGTCACTTCTTTCCATCTAAATGCCGCCATAACAGACCGGAAATACTACAGCGACAGAAACGGCATTCAACTTCCTGTTCTTTGTTGATATATACATAACGTGTTGAAAAGAGAAATCTCTCTCTCTCTATTTGTGTGTGTGTGTGTGTGTGTGTGTGTGTGTGTGTGTGTGTGTGTGTGTGTGTGTGTGTGTGTGTGTGTGTGTGTGTGTGTGTGTGTGTGTGTGTGTGTGTGTGTGTGCGATATGGGTTTCACTTGCCAGAAAGAAAAATCGATATTAATTATTTTATATCATATTTTATATTAAAATGCGAAAACGTCTGAACATAAAAAGACAATTATATGTTTATGTTGTTTCTAATCTAATCATCAATCCAGAAAGAGGCTCAAGTTTCTCCAATAATTGTTTTTCACAATTTTCATAACATCGGTCATCTGTGGCAGCCATTTTTTATCTGTTTTTCTGCCCGAAGCCAGGCGCGTTATAGACGATCTCTATTGAATAAAATATCGATCCGGAATGGAGCTAGATGACTTTTTTGATGTTGTAATGGATCCCGAGGCAGACATCTCGATCACGGTTCACCCACCCACTATCTCCCCTGGGGGATAGGAGGGGAAATGTCGGAGCTGTCGGTGTATTTCCTTTGTCGTGGCTCCCTGAAGCGTGTAGCCCCTAACTGACATAACTATACCGAGGCTGCACTGTATTTGTTTACAATGTCACGTGTCTATATTCGGTGCTATAATTGGTCAAATGTCTCGCTGTTTGCGGTGACGTATTAACATGGCGCCGAAAGAGTAGCAATCTTATTACCCGATGTATTGCCTCAGTCGCAATAAACTAGAAAACGATAGTTCCCAGCTTCAAAACAGTCTCGACTCCGCTGCCGAATTGTTCTGTCATGACTTGATGATCCCGACAAAGCGAGTATCACGAATGGTTTGTTGTGGAACAAAAACGTACTGCTTGTTTGCCAGATAGTTCATAATGATGATGATTATTATTATTATTATTTGAATTTAGTGAAAGTTCGTTATCTATAGAATTCACCGAAGATGAAATATAAATATATACAATTAAATTCCCATGATGTTGGTATATAGCGTAGGTTCATCGAGGATCCGCCCAAAGGGCCCTTGGCCTTGAAACATATCTATGAGGTGTCTTCTTCTTATCTAAAAAGGTGCCCTATCAAATTGATAATGATAGAAATAAACGGAGCATAAAGTTCCTAATGTTATAGTGTTCTATACTCTCTGTAATATTGCCCAATGCTATAGTGTTCTGTACTGTCCATGACATTGCCAATGCTAGAGTGTTCTATGTTCTCTATAACATTGCCTTAATGTTATAGTGTTCTATACTCTCTGTAATATTGCCCAATGCTATAGTGTTCTATACTGTCCATGACATTGCCAATGCTAGAGTGTTCTATGTTCTCTATAACATTGCCTTAATGTTATAGTGTTCTATACTGTCTTTATCATTGCCCTGGTGTTATAGAGTTCTATACTATCTATAGCATTGCCCTAATGTTAGAATGTTCTCTATTGTCTATGAAGGTGCCCTTATTTCTATACTCTTTATAACAGTACCCTGACGTTATAGTGTTTGTGGTGTTTAGTCCTACCACTAACCCTGACCAGCCTTAATGGAGACGTTGTCGGTACCTAAATGTATTATTTGTTTGATAACAATCACCTATCCTTGTCGTGTCACCATATTGACAGGACAAAATACGTTTATCGTCAAATATCATCGATGTTAATGTGACATGGATACATCAATATCGATCACTTTGTGGTAAAATTGATGTTTATATCAACAGGGATAAGTGAGTTGTTCTTTCTTTCTTCTAATATTTAGAGTCCGTCCGTCCGTCCGTCCGTCCGTCCGTCCGTCTGTCTGTCTGTCTGTCTGTCTGTCTGTCTGTCTGTCTGTCTGTCTGTCTGTCTGTCTCTGTCTGTCTGTCTGTCTGTCTGTCTGTCTGTCTGTTCGCCAAACATTATGACAAAAGAGTCTTAAACGGCGGGAATATCACATTGGCGGGAATTGCTTCTGAAACTGTCACAGTCCATGTGTATCATGATGACACCAATTGACATTTCCCATTAAACTAAAATCATTCTGTTGTATTGAGGATATGACATCTAATCGCTGTATTGAGGTTATCAACTGTGCCATCTTTGAACCGAAATAAAGCCTATAATATATAAATTAATGCGAATCCATAATATGCAGCATTCCCTTTAATAATATGTATCATTATAGTTATCTTTACCAAGTTGTTTCGCTTTTATTTATATATATGTGTGTGTGTGTGTGTGCGTGTGCGTGTGTGTGCGTGCGTGTGTGCGTGTGTAATATCTGTCCAATACACTACAATTCATTAGGTGGTTGTTACATGAACTTATTATCTTACAGTACACTGGTATTTATCATTTGTGTTGGCTCAGTCGAAGCGTGGTAGAGTATAAGCTGAAATATGCTTCGTTCAAATCTACCAGTCATTATCAGATCAATCGTTTATGATTGGCAGCTGGGCATAGTATACTCCCCTGGAAGTCAACAGATCGTTCTACCTGGACAACTATATAGATACTGGTTGAATGGCGAACGACTAATACCTTTAATCCTAATTAAGGTTAGGTTCGTAGAGTAGTGTACTGAAATAGCATCATCAGCTTTAGGGACAAGGGTGATATACGAGTACGGGATGGGTAGGAAGTAAGTACAGGGTGGGTACGTATTAGATACTGACATGATATTGGAGATTTGATATAAATCCAGGTACTCACCTGGTGGTAATCACTTGTAGAGAGCAGCATCATACAGCGCTGTGTATGTCTGTAATCATAAAAAAAAGAATTTATAACAAGATCTATTTGTTTGTATTTACAATTTTAGCATTTATCTCAGTCTCTCAGATGATATATGATACAAGTATCAAACTTAGCATCAGTCATTTGTATTGATTTATTAAACGGCTGATCTTTTTGGCTGGAATAAATGACAATTTAACTATCATATATTGTATATAATACAACAAATCTTTATGCTTCATTACCTTTTTGTATACTTGCACTTTCGTAACTGCGTGCATAAATTGCCCAGTTCCCACGTAATGCATGCACTTGCTAAATAATTTTTCTAATTATGTCTTACGCGTCCCTGATCTAAGTATGTAAAAGTTTTACAAATGACAAAAATATATATATATTTTAATGCTTTTTTAAAAAGAACTTAATACTTTTTGGTCAAAATGTGTACTTTATTTAGGAAAATATTGTGACAGCACTGATTACATGCAATGGAGCGATGGAGATACAATGCCTGGTTCGGCAACACAACTGTGGACTTTTTTTACAGAAAAACTAAATACTAACTTCGCGGAAAGTTTTATGTATACGCGTCATGGCAGAACATGGTAATCACATTTAAAATTCTTAAAGCAGATAGAACATGGCCATGATGTATACCTAAAATACCGCGTAACACGGCTAACATATAGACAACACTAATGGCAGAACATGACCATTCTATGTACACATGTCATGGCGGAACATGACTTACATTGGATAGATCGTGTAAATAAATAATTTACTCTCATATCTCGCCATATTAGCATCGAAGCCACGTTGATGCGGCCTTTGTAAGTTAGTTGCAATAAAACCAGAAAAAAAATCAATACTATATTGCCGCGTTGGGGCCTCAGAACACGTTTAACACGCACATCGCCGTACGTCTAACCCTCTCGTGGTTCGTTAATAATAAATGACCGATCCCACGGTGTTCAACAATACCGATGACGTCATCAAAATTTGTTATCTAATTTCCAAACTAGCCGGATTCCTATAGCCTATCACAGCCGGCTATCTTGTACCCGGCCACTGTACTCGATATATCGCTCAGCGTCACGCAATCGTTTGATGGCAACTAATTTATCAATTATAGTCGTGATAAGGAAACTCCAATTGAATACCGAGAAATCGACATCACGTTAAGCTTGACCAGGTAAATTGACGATAAACCGTGGATAGTAGCATCTAATGTCAGATGGGTAATAATAGTAATACTGATAATGATAATAACAGAAGTAATAACTATTAATTAGCCCGCTTGATGGAACAGTGTAGTTTAGTATTCATCTCGCCGCCGTAGACAGGAAGGAGTTATCAAAAGACGAAGACATAAGGTAACATTCTTGTTTTGGAAAATAACTCTTCATTGATTTACTGTTGTTGTTGTTATTGTTGTTGTTGTTGTTGTTGTGGTTCTAGTTGCTGTTGGTGTGGCTCTTGTAATCGGATGTCTCTAAATGGTCGCGGTGAAGGACATTTTCGATTACATTTAGGAGCACAGCAAAGCATATCTTAGGCAAAAGTCATTAACAGGTCTTCAATTGGTCCATAATTTGAGTTGGTCTTATGAGGTAGGTGCTGATACTAGGTGGTCTATTAAAGAAATTGAGAAACCATCTCCTTAAAACAGCTGATTTTATGGATAGGAATTTGCTAAACGTCATTACGTCTTATCTGATTTCGGCATATTTCTGTGATTTTATCATTTTTCTTACGAATCACTTGTTACATGTCAAGTTGGGGTCCAGGTCTTTTACCTCCTAGGTCTTTTGGGGGGTCTTTTTCCCTTCGGTCTTTTGCCCCATTAATAATTGACCTCCAATCAGCAAAACACACAACCAGACACTAATGGGCCGAAGTAACTAAGGGCCTAAAGACCGAAGGAGCAAATTACCTAAAGGGCAAAAGACTAGGGGGCAAAAGACCGAAGGGCACTAACCGGAGGGCAAAAGACTGGGGGGGAGGAAAAAGACCGGATCCTGTCAAGTTGACCTCACCAATTTCTACGACTTCACGTTATCAGTTACGAGATTAAACAGCTACATCCCTGAAATATAGGCTGTTTTATAAAGAACCTTATTAATTATGTTCTAAGATACACCCAACCTTCTCCTTTGCCCTCTGCCTTCTCCTGAATCATCTACCTTTAAAACACTCCGATTCCCTCCTCAGCAACCATTTTTTTTAACATATCCATATCCACCCCCACAGCGTATCATTATTTTCCTATACCCACACTCTTTGAACATTAAAAACCCTTTACGGGCGATATTCTCAACGTGAGCCTCACATTTTACTTGGTACCTCTAATTACACACTGTAATTCCCACTGTAACCCACGCCTCCCTAAACAGAGACATTCTACTGTATTCTATATCTCCCACCACACCCTCTACCTCATGCTTCACACTCTATTCCACGTATCCCACAAGAACTCGTACCTCCCACTATATTCCATAATTCCCAATATACTCAGTATTCCCCACCACACCCCATACTTCCCAACCCAGCCCGAAGTTCCCATCATATCCCATACATCCCACCACACATTTTACCTCCCCTATATCCCGTACCTCCGACCACTTTCGGTACTTCCCATAATATATCATGTATCCAAACTCGCTCCGTACTTTCCATTTTATGCCGTACCTCGGACTTCGTCCGTACCTCCTACAATATCCTATGTATCCTACCTCACTCTCCCCACCCACTTTATCCCGTACTTTCCATTACACCCCATTCCTTCCACAGTATCTTGTAGCTCCATTCATACACCGCATATTCCAATATATCAAGTACTTCCCACCACTCTCCCCACCTCCCACAATATTCCATGTATCCCACCTCATCCCGTACCTTCCATATCTCCATATCTTTCACCACACCCTGTACCCCCCCCCGTTCATATATTGTCATAATACCTGAGATGTGCTATCGGAATGGCTATGGATCGTATATCACCATCCACCCCCACCGACAATGATCTTGTATATTGATGACCTAGTCCTTATGGAAGCTATATGATTAGATGAAACACTCGCAGACACAAGTAGCACTGATATCAGAACTCAGGCCCCACAAACTCTCACATAACGCACTACTAACAGCCCTAACAGAGCGCCTATATAATTTATGTTTTACATACTTAAAGGACTCTTTCAAAACTGCTGCCATCTTGCGAATTCGATCGGCAGTCGGGATATCACAACCAGACTAGTATTTTTCATCACATCAACAAATGACTCCGATATTTGTCTATGTCTCTGGATCAATCCTGTGTTTCTTCTATTCTGATCAACCGGTCTTATTGGGGACGATATAGTTTCACTTGTAATGTGTGGGCGTGTCATGTTGACGTTGGTCGAGTATGAGGGAGGGACGGCATCATTCTTCGAAATCAGATTCATATCATATTCGTGTTTGTTGGACAAAAGGCGTCAAGCAGCCCTCATTTTTTTCGAGATAGTGGGGGATATACATTAATCGAAACCTCCTTTCTAATTTGATATTGCCACATCCGTACACAACACAGCCCAACTTTCAAGTTTCACGATGATCTTATAAACTCCTAAATACACCGGTCTTAACATACAACACACGCAATTATCACTATCACACTAATTCACGCTGTAAGCAAAACCAATTCGACAACGAAACAAGCAAAGACGGTACTAACAGTCCATCATAACCCATGATTTGTGGTATATAGCTCATTAGGCTGTCAAATGTCTCGTGGGAACTGCCGATAATTTCATAAAGATTTATTAGAAGGTAATTATGATGAACAAGGTTTTAAAACTTATCTTAAGAGAGTACATGTGGAACTACAATAGATGGCTATTGTATTACATAATAAGAGTCTATTAAATCACTTCATTTATCTCTCTCCCTCGCTCTCTCTCTCTCTCTCTCTCTTTCTCTGTGTGTGTGTGTGTGTGTGCGTGTGCGTGCGTGCGTGTGTGTGCGTGCGTGCGTGCGTGCGTGTGTGCGTGTGTGCCTGCGTGTGTTTCAGTTAATCTATAAAACTAATTGAAAAACTCTGTTTGACGTAATATATATATATATATATTACCTAAAATAGTAATTACAGAGTCCGTGTTTGTGTTGTCCTTTATAGGGATGGTACCTTTAAATAGGTGGTCATGGGAAAAGGCTTCATCCCAAAAGTCTTAACGAGAAGATAATTAAACGAACCGATCGCTCCAGAGTGGTGTCACCTAAATGAAGTGCCATAAATCTATCACGAGCCGTACGTTGATCAACTGTAAATCAGCAACGGATATTTTTTATTCTTTTCATGCCGAATCCATATTTCTTACCAACGGCCTATTGCCGGATTGCTACGATCCCGATAGAGGGATGACATAAAAAATCTCCAACGAGGTAAAACAATCTACCCCCTCCATCACTCGGAGAGACAGATGAAGATAAGCTCCACGTAGATAATGATACAGACAAGTGAATGATTAATGTCACTGGAGAGATTATCGTCATCTTACCAGTGTCAGTATTCACGCTGATAAATGGCCAACGTTATGTTAATTGGCGGAGGTACACTTGAGTCACGGTAGCCATTTAGCTGGTGTGTAGATTTAATATGATACAGATGTTTGTCCTACCCGAATCCTTCGCCGTAATTTCTGCCACAGATGTAGGTCCTGTCTGAATCCTCCGTGTCGCTTCTTGTCACAGATGGTTGACCTTCAATATATTTGTCCCTCTCTTTTGGCGCAGTTACTTCTCCTTTCCGAATCCTTTATAGATCATCTTCAAATCCTTCCAATCTTTATGTTTTGACAGAAATATGATTGTGATGAGAAGGTCATCAAATGTCAAGGTCAATTCTGTTAACCGCCCTCTAATGTGCCATCTTTTATTCTGTTTTTTCCAAGCCATAAAATTATTGGATTCCTTCTGGAACATAGGATGCCAGTGATTGGGTTAAAGGTATTGAATACCCCCCCCCCCCAAACCACTCTACCCGGCCTTCAATAGAAGGCAAGCACAAATGATCATTATTTATATTAAGGTAGAATCATCTCTGATTAACCGTTATGATTGTTGATTATATGGAGAAATAAGATGGAGGTAAATATCCTGATTGTCAGTTTATTTCAGGTTATCATCATCATCACCATTATCATCATCATCAGAATTTTTTACGTTTCACAAAAGGCTTTCTAGGTGTCCATGTTTACACGATGTCACTGAGTTCACGTAACGATGACAATGATGTTACTGGTCTGAGGATCTGTCTCAATGTTGTTGTCCTGGGGTAAAAAATATGTCATTAGTGTAATTCAATGATGATAATAATAATAATAATAATAATAATAATAATTATTATTATTATTATTATAGTAGTAGTAATAGTAGTAGTAGTAGTAGTAGTAGTCGTAGTAGTAGTGTACAAGTGGTGATAATAACTGTGAGGTTCTTGGTTCGAACAATTATATTTGACATAAATATGGATGTACTTAACTGTTGGTGACTCCCTGATGTTAATAATGATAGATTATTGTAGAAGATGGGTGTAGATAGAACAATTAGAGATTGTATATTCCTCGGGGTCTATATGATGTTGTTGAGTTGTACAAATCAATACCAGCTCGTGATAAGATCTAAATATTAGTAAATAAATTATTGATTGATTGATTGATTGATTGATTGATTGAGTGAGTGAGTGAGTGAGTGAGTGAGTGAGTGAGTGAGTGAGTGAGTGAGTGAGTGAGTGAGTGAGTGAGTGAGTGAGTGAGTGAGTGAGTGAGTGAGTGAGTGAGTGAGTGAGTGAGGGAGTGAGTGGACAAGAAAGTAAAAGATTAAGTAAACGCCTTTAATAATTTAATAACTGCAATCAGATTTAGGTCACCTTATTTAACATCATCCTGATGACCACATTTTGTTACCAGTCATGATCCTGATAGCTTCAAAAATCACTCCCTCAGAGAGATAGAGAGAGAGAAAGAGAGTTGTCACCTAAACATCTGCTTCTCCGGAAGGGATGCCACTTGGCCGTTTGATTATCAGAGTGCCTGTCTTCGAGAGGACGTCGGCAGATTCATTGAGCTCTCTCTCTCTCTCTCTTTTATTGTCCAGTCTAAGTGTTCTGGGACTGACTGGACATAGAGTAGTGACTCGAGCAATCTGTCGGAACAGCTTACGATATGTTAATGAGGGCGTGACGTCAGCTATAATGTCCTGGAAGTGATAATGACAGAGAACCTGATCTGGCTATCATCGGCAGTCTTTTCGGTGTCTTAATAGAGCTAACATCCTTGAGTGGAACTAAAGGTTATATTCATATGGAAGTAGCAAGGTCGAATACAATTGATACTTATCTACACATGATCGGATGACATACCTTAACTTGTGTCATCTGTAATCATCCGTCGTCTCCTATGGTATTATATTAATATGTGCGAGATGGTTCCTATGTGATACCACTTCATTCTCTGTCCACGTGAAGATCTGTTAATATGGTTACATTTATGATTCAAAATTAATGTTCCACCGAGGTCACATCTTAGCCATATTTTGATGAAGTGACGTCAGTTAATCAGACATCAGGGATGTACCTATTTCTGCATTCCCGTTACAGATTTTTGTCTAAGAACTTTGGCTAAAACATCACCGATTAAGACAATAATCGGCTTCAAAATGAAGCCATATCTCGGTTATCTTACCGCTGTTATTATCCATCGGTTATCCAGTCCAGCTGTCTAAGCTTGGGTTGTCTTAGTTAGGGTTATCCTAGTTAGGTTATCCAGCTTAGAATATATAGGGTACTGTTAATGTTATATGTGACTATTAGAAGTCTGGAACGAAGCAGATAAGACAAAAACAATTCTGTTGTGTTTTTTTATAGATCTAAGGCATACCGGGGTACATCATTTGTCAGTATAAAGGATAATTGTTCTCGTCTTCAGAGCTACTGAATCTTGATATATTATTTTTATCTTAATGTATTTTATATAAATTGCGGTGTTTATCGTTTGATGTTTCATCTGATGACTCACTTAAGGATACACTACACAGTATTGTTATGTAGATAAGTTTAACATAGTAGTAGACGTTTGCGTATCACAGTCAGACAATAATTAGGGAAGTAATTCAAATATTAATTATTTGTGTTTGGAACAGTTTATCTGCTGATGATCATATTCTTCATATCACCTGTAGATGTATCCTGTGTGACGACAGTGTCTGTCAGAACTGTGGAATAAAGGCTTACTTTGGTACTTCCGGTCATCAGTTAATTTCTTTATAGTAAACTAGTCCAATATTATTTAATCAGGTAATTTTTCAAAATTTTCTATAACTCTAAGCTAACATATAGTTCTGCTAATAAGTATACAATTTAAAATAAAAATTAGTTTTTTTTTATTTCAAACTTGTTGTTATATAGGTTTTTATTGCAGGAATACTTTAATATTTCGTATTGTTTCCTTCGCGGAGTGCAGAGTTTGTTTCTCTATACACGACTGTCCTTGGATGGATGGTCGTCCCTACTTCATTAATCATAAAAAAATGAATATTTTAAAATATAACCGAGAAAAAAACCTACTTTAAACTATTTTTCATGCATATCATGCCATTCTGGGATATAAAATGGACCACATACCTTGCCTGGTTCATATAATATAACATATCAGATGACTTAATGTTATACAAAAGATATCTCAAGGTGAAATGAAACCATTACCTGGATATTTTGATATCCATTAGTCACTGGAAGCCACACTGAGCCATACACCTGTCAGGTTTCGGGGTCATCAGAGGATTATAGTGAAACCTTCACGTGGAAACGTTTCATCTCCACATCCCCGTAATCTGTCATTGTTATAAAGGGAGTGGAATCTTTCTGTACAGGTAATATACCTGTAAATGTGTCATCTTGAATCATGGCCTCCACTGAATATCACTTATGATTATCTATTTTATCTATCTATGTATCCAATCTCTCTGTTTATCTATCTGTCTATCTATATGTCTTTAAATGTAAATCTCCCTCTATCTATCTATCCATCTATCCATCTATCTCTCTCTCTCTCTCTCTCTCTCTATATATATATATATATATATATATATATATATATATATATATCCCTCTATACCTGTCTAGCTCTAGTTCTAGCTGTAGTTCTCGTTTACTCTGTTTGTGTATGTGCCTGCGTGCTTGCATGTGTATGTTCCTGTAATGAACCGATAATTACTTTAGCATTTCTAATTCCCGATAGTCCTAGCCGTACTTAACACTAATGTAACCATTGTCGTCTATATCGAGAGATCCGCTTATGAAATGATGAACGTTAAATAATCGATTTCTAAAACACCTTTTATGAGAGCACGTTATTATGTGCTATTGTTATATAAACAATCATCCTGCCGACGTCGTGATGTATTTATGTGTAATTGTTGTTTTCTCCATGCTCGTCATCTGTTCGGGACCAGGAACATATTGTAGTTATTATAGCACATTCTTCAATAAATGGCTAATTTATTCCTCTGGAACAAAAGCGGAATTATTTAAAAACAGAATATTCAGTTTGGGAAATCCCATGTCTTTATGGAGGATATAAGGACAGCATCCGGAGAACTGTCATGGTAATAAGACTAATTACTAATATCTAATGACTTAGTAGCCGATAATGTTTACATTATCAGACGGAAGATATCCATAATTCCACGGAATCTACCATCACGTGACGGAGATGATGTGAAGTATTATGAATAAGCGGATAAAAACGACACATTTATGTGTCGTTACGCAGTAACCTTCTGCTAAAAACGGGCAGACAACCGTTAAACATTATATTATCTGCGTAGAAAATACCATTTTAGATATTAAATATCAGCTTCAGAAAGAAAGTTAAACATCAATATTTTGTTAGCGGGGCAGAGGTTATCCTTTTTATTTATTTTTACATATCCAATGAACCAATTTGATCCAATTATTTTTGGACAATTCGTGCGCCAAATTTAAACATTACACAGCTTTTAAATAAATTTAATAATTTTACCCTGTTCGGTGACGTCATAAATAAAAGACTTGAATTTGCCCGAAATGACTGTAATTTTATTGTATAAATAATGGTTAATCGATGATAAATTGGATACAAGTGACCCAGAGAAATAACTACAATCATATGATGTTGGGATAGATAATCCATTTTAATACATATTTAATGTATTCCATGCTAATAGCTGAACGAAGTTACCTGTTCCAAGATTAGTACAAATGCTTAAATATTCCAAGTTTTATCGTTGATATTCACAGGTTGCTGCCACCTTAATATTATTTCAATTTATTTCGATTTTCTTTGGTAGATTTTCCCGAAATTGAATTGTTTTCCGTCTGATTGTGTTAGAGATTGTTCTTATTTGGAACTGTGTGATTAGCAATTAGCTTCTGGTGCCACTACGTTATGCGATTATGACGTCAAACGACGTAATATCGTTTAAGTTCGTGTATTGAGTTACGCCAGATAACATAACTAGCGGGTAACCAAAGCGAAATGGCTTCCATCTTCCACGGGAAACAAAAATCCCAGCAACATGTTCTACAATTCGGCGTCCAGAGAATCTTTGTGTTGGTTTGTTCAAAAGTGTCTGTCCAAATAATAGTAAACAGGATATCAGGTGCAGCAATTAGTAATTAAGACGTTTGTTATTACCTGAATTCACGCACAGATAATAGACGTAAATATGGTGAAAGTCGGCTAATTATGTAAACCGATGCAGTCATTATTGTTTATGTCTAATCGATTGGCTAATTTATTTGATAGATAGCTAATGGTAGTGAGGATGCCACCTATAATGTGGCCTGGTCTCCACTGGACGTTATCTATATTACTACACACAGCCTTTGACCATTCTGCACACCATAGATGACTCCATTCCATTATTATGTGTACTGTCATGATATGAGCATCGCGCTTTGTGTACTATATTGTCCGTTTCTATATTAGTGGTTGTCTACAATAATGGAGGTCCGTTGCTGACCAAAGGGCTTCCCTTCTCTTGGTCATGATATACAGAAGTACACACTGGCATTGTTAATCCCTCGTGTACGCTAAACCGTGTGGATTTATCGAGCCGTTGCCAACATATGCATCTCGTTGCCATTAGAAACCCCGAAAGCCGCCGGTCACCTCGCGTACACCGCCATTAGACGAGACTTTGGCGTGATCTGAACACCGACTTTCGACCGGTTTGGCGCGAGTTGGCGCTCTTCGACAGACGAATTGCTCGTTGTTCCAATGGACGGCGCTTGTTCTGGTATTTGTGGCCAGTAATGTTGTTAGCTTTTGGACGACGATTGTTGATGCTACGATAGCCGAGGGTCAAACAACACAGAAGATAGCAGACGATATCTCATATTATCTATTGACCATCTGGCAAAAGGGGAAAAGAGACGTCCAGAGGCATCATGGTGCCGTGCTGCTTCTAAACCACAATAACAACAGTATTCTCATCACCAGAGCGCTATATTATCCATCATATTTTCTGCCATTACACACTATGCGATACTGAGGTTCATGTTGGCGGGAAAACTATCGATTCATCAGCGATCGCTTGGACATTTTGGCACGAGAACGAGGCCATACCAGAGGGAATACTGCAGGCTGGCTTCGGGCGCAATGACGTCACGATTGTGGTAGAACGGCGAGTGAGCTTTATGAACGAAATATGACGAAGAAAGATGGAGACAAAATGGCGGAGAAGATACTTCCGTTGTCACACTCCGCTGAGCAGAGGACGCCGGAAGTGAAGACCAGACCAGAAAGACGCGGTCTGGAGCACAGGCCACGTGGTGTGCTTCTTATGGATTCTGCCGGTAAGTGCGATCACTTCCGGGTCAATAGTTCGTTGTTCCTCTAACCCACGCCATGCGGCTTTAAATATCCCTGTCAGAATATACGGTGTATCGCCTATAAAGATGCACACTAACGTTTAATATTTGAAGATATTATACAGGGAGATCGAATCCGTGGTCTAGCGGTAGCGTGCTGGACCACAGATCACTACCACCCGTGTTCGAATCCCGGCGTGGGCATATCTGAAGGTTGTTTCGTCTTTCACTTCGTCTTATTACCTTTGGAAGTCGCTCGGCCCATTTAGCTTACCTTGTGCACAAAAGTGGCCGTAAAACATCAATCATCATCAACATAATTATCACAAGGAGATCGAATGGATAAAGCAATAAAGTTTATTATATTAACCAAATATAGTAAACAGAAGGCAGAATAAGGGAAGATAAAAGAATAATTAATGTAACTATATCTCTGAACACCCTTTCAGTTGTTTGTCTATCTGTCTGTTAACCGCCATTAATCCGTACCATTGCGATTATCGTGCTACCTGTGATAATTACTGGTCGTTATGGCAACGCCTCCCTTAATGTCTGTTCTGTCCCACTCTCATGATATATCTGAGTAAAACAGCTCTGATGGCTAATGGGACAGGTGTTATTAATGGCTCTAATGTGGTTTGCTCCTCTTCCTACAATATTACCACATTAATCGAGCTGTATTTGGTGGTGTCATCAAATGATGACGTCACCAGCCAATCAGAGAACGTCAAATATTCACTGCTTCGTGAATCTTTCTGTGTGTCTGCCTTTCTGCCTGCCTATCTGTCTATGACTGAGTGCTATAAAGTGTAATCTCGTGTCCCTCATGCCTTGATGAGATATTGCCTTAGCAGTGAGTGTGATTACCGTTTGATGTCTTCTCTGATGTTGTTGTTCTCAGAATGTTTAGCTTCAGGTCACTTGCTGCTGATATGAGTAACATTATTGTAGGCTTTATTATAATATTGTGTCAGTTTATTGGGTCATTAGAGAAGGTCATGATGCCATATTGAGAGATGTGTATATAGTAAACTAGAAGTGGGCATGGATCTGAAAACAAACTGTAACAAATGAAACACCCACACCTCCATCCACCTACATACACACCCATATATATATATATATATATATATATATATATATACACACCGATAATTAACATTTCAAAATACAGTAATATGTTATTGTTCACAAATTTAATGATACACGCGTGTGCACGTATACAAGCAGAGAGAGAGGGGGGGGACCATGTCTGTATTAATCTGTGAATCTGTTCAATGGACACTACGTTAACACACATACTCACGCATGTGCGCGCACTCACATACAGGCGAACATACATTAATGCTTGATGATAAATATTTGTTATAACTGTTGGTACATAGCACCTACATAAAAAAAATGGTTACGCTTCACTAACTTCATGGTTGATATCATTTCTCCATATACACGTAATTCTAAGCTATAAATATTTACCTTTTATGAACCGAGCGAGGAAATCATCCGACATGATTCTTCGAACATGGACAGACGCTTCACCGAGATCACTCGAATAATCAATAACGATGAATCGACTCGCTTTTTAATCGTCTGTCAATAATCGACCACTTGCAACTGATATATCGTTTCCGGTTTCGATTCCGCTTTCCAGGCACTTCTAGACACGTGACCCGGACGTCGATCACATGACTAGTTGTCGGAAGTGGTCACGCTGAGCTCGCGTGTTCACGCACACGAATGATCTAATGTAATTTCCTGAAGTGGCTTTGTTTGTGTTATTATTTATTATTCATACGTTTTATATATATATATATATATATATATATATATATATATATATGCAATTCGCGGGTGTCCGGAAATAATTGATTGTCAAAATAGATACCTGAAATAGGTTTTAATTAATTATACTAAATATTATCAGACTAACTCAATATTTAGATTTACATATTATGGTAATTTCTCTAAGTTATGCTGATCTAGTACTTCGCTCAATTTGATTAACTACAGAAATATTAACTAACTGAATTAATTAGCCTGTGATTAAGGTCAATATTTATTAGGTAATAATATTTACAATAATCTGATATTTTGATCACTGGTTCGAATTTGTCACATAAACCAGTTCTTCTGATTACTGGTTCTAACTGACAACTGGAACCAATCACTTTGCTTCGTTCGCTTTTAGATCAGTTCAATTATCGGGTCATATTAACTGATCATTCATTTATATTGAATAAATTTCCTTGAGTAATCACTCTAACCAATCATTTGACCAATATCATCAATCACCTAATGTCCAGTCTGTGTTCTCGAGATACAATGTACAATCTACATATATCGCTGTACTCGCGTACAGCCAACTGTAAGTCGGAGATAGAGCAATTATCGATCACATTTAATGACCTACCTTTGTTAGAGGATGGGATTTAGTACTGACATTTATTATTGTCATTCGGTGATTGGGTGGAAGTAGATCAATGTCTCGTATTCTTCTCTATCTCGCCTGTTTACAAAATACGATCTATTTATTACGAAATGCCGACCTTGACATTTATCGAGAGCATAGCGTAGGGCGTTTATCTCGTGTTTTAGATGTGATGTAAGCAAATATTTATTATATCGTGTACGGTGCTTAAATCTGTTACCACTAACACTTATGATGGTGAATAGTGTTTCGTTGTCCCTGCCATACAATCATTAAGTTATATACTTCCATTACCTATTTCATGATCGACCAGATAGAAATCATCAACATCGTCGAATCCTAAATAATTACACGGTTCTAATCCAGAATAATACATCAATGTCTATTTTACGTTAAAATTGCGAGCGGCCAAGTTATGTGTGTGTGTGTCTATGTGTATCTATCAGTTGAGTGTCTGTCTGTCTGTAGGTATGTCTGTCTGTAGGTCTCGCTGTCTCTACTTTTAGGTGTGTGCGTGCGTGTGTATTATCACTCACTCACTCACTTACTGACTCACTCATTCATTCACTCAATTAATCACGATACAGTCAAATAGATAATCTCATCCTATTTGTGTTTCTTTCCATCTATCTGTATCTGTCTGTCTATCGATGTGTCTGTCTGTATGTCTGTATGTCAGTCTGTCAGTCACTATATGGCTGACATGTTTTGCCACAATGAAGACGCCGCAGCCCCTCCCCCCCCCCCCCCCAACTCCGCTGTCAGCTCCTCTCTCACTCCCAAACCCCTCACTTACCCTAACCGTTCCCTGTTCCTATCCAGTTTTGTCATCGGTTTCCAATAGAAAAGTTGACAGGAAATCAATTAGAGAAAAATTAAGTTTTTTTCGTGTCTTCTCGGTCTCTCTTCTTCTGGATTGAGGGAAGGAAGATAGCTAGACTTTATCAGATAAAGGATCGCTATTAAGTCTCCAGAGATAACACTGACAGCACCCGAGGACGAGGGGGGGGGGGGTTAAAAGTTAATTTGGCAGCAAAAATGGCTGATGAATCAGAATGTTTTTTGTGAATTAATCTTGGATTATTCTTAATATTATTACCATTTTTACTATTATAAGGTTATTTACATATTCAAGAAATCATTTCTAAAATGAGTTATGAGTTATGTGTGCCTCTGTATGTGTGTGCGTGTGTGTGTGCGTGTGCGGGTATATATATATATATAAATATATTTACACCTTAAAACAAATTTACTTTAAATCATATAATGTCTTCATTATTTGATTTCTCTTGCTGACAAACGAAATAGTATCTAATTAATATTTCTCAGTTAGGAGTAATTATATTCTTCAAATATTTAAGGCTACAGACCACTGTACAATACACACTGTATTATCCGCTAGGGGCACTGTGGTCACGTGGTGTACCAGAAGCGGATGGTGTATCGTGATTTTGTCACGTAATCATGACGCTATAAATTTCTCATTTCGCCGGAAAACCTCCGATAAATGGCGGCCAAAATCTCCCGAATTAGGATCGCCGCGTATGAAATGGTGATCCAGACTTGTTCCATGTATCCTAATTTTGTGTAGTAAACATTAACTAGACTGTCTTGTTGTTACTAAATAGAATGATAAATTTATGATATTTGACTCAGGTTTGTGGCCTTCTCCATTTTATAATGCAGTGAAACTTGTCATCTCAACCATCTAACGAACCACCTCAGTTGGTACCTTTAGTATATTTGTCTGTATTAGGTGCGCCACTGAGCTCGATTCTTTACGGGGATAATGGCGCAATAGAAGTTTTCTAATTATTATTAATAATATTATTAAAAGGGGATGGTATTTATATACATGTTCTGCTGCATATCTGATATATATATATATATATATATATATATATATATATTAATATATTATTAAAATTTATTGTTCGACTTCGGATTAATTTCTTTGTTCTCTACTTTATGAATTAGTCATCATTATCATCATCACTACCTCTACCATCATCATCATCATCATCATTATCATCATCATCAACATCATCATCGCATACATCATCATTATCATAATTAAAAGCTAACATGATTGTAAGATTATTACAGTTATCTAAATACACGGGGGGAAGATGGGAAGACGGGGGAGATGGGGAGACAGGGAGATGGGGAGATGAGGAGACGGGGGAGATGGAGAGACGGGAGAGATGGGGAAGCGGGACAGGTGGAGAGACGTGAGAGCTAGAGAGATGTGGAGACAAGAGATGGGGGGACAGGGGAGATGGGGAGACGGCAGAGATGGGGAGAAGAGAGAGATGGTGAGGCGGGAGAGATGGTGAGGCGGGAAAGATAGAGAGACGGGAGAGATGGGGAGATGGGAGAGATGAAGAAACGGGGGAGATGGTGAGGTAGACAGACGGGAGAGATATGGAGACGCGAGAGATGGGGAGACGGGAGAGATAGGGAGATGGCGAGACGCCTATTACTATTGACTTTAGGTTATGTGGTGACTGGGGGGGGGGCGATATCTCCCATCCCTCACTAATAAGGGACACAGTTTGGTACAGGAATAACGCCAACTAGTGATCATTTTAAATAGGTATATATTGATCTGTGGCGTGTCGTACTAAGAAAATTAGCCAACAGAAAGAGACATCGGGATCACGATGTTATTGGCCAAATGAAGGATCTAGATAACATTAATCAATATTTATGTATATTATCTAAGGGTCAACATAGGGCCAGTAAGATAATCTAGGTTTCTGTAATATATACAGTCAAACCTATCCCTATGATCACCTGAGTTAACAAAACCACATTTTTCAGAAGTTCACTTAGTGTTTCTTTCGGATATCTTGCAGTTACAGATTATAAACAACATCATTATGTTGCGTAAACAGGAGTAAGAGATCAGTGCATACGCGTGCGTGCGTGCATGCGTGTAATATAATGCTAAAGATGTGTCTGCCGATAGAGATACCCACGGAAACATACGTATATCATATATATATATATATATATATATATATATATATATATATATATATATATATACTATATATCTAACTTCCGACCTAGTTCTAGTTGTCATCTTAGCTTCCGACCTAACCATCGTACTATCTACCACCCTAGATGTCCTAGGTATCGTTTTTTAAAATGACTATATTTAGTTACACTTTTATACGTCAGACGTGCTCGACGGTTGACACGGTGAACGATAAACGAAAGCTCGACTCATATGATGAACTCAAGGTATCAAAGCTTGGAAAATGTCACGTGACATCATTAAATAAAACCCTTCATCCGAAAACATGGCGGCCATCTTGATCAAATGAAAGGGAAAATTCCGCCTCGTAAAAACGTGTTTTATTTGCCAGCGGAGACTTTTTGGCTTTATTAGGGAAGATCTTCGAGATAAGAGAACAAATTACAAGCAAAATAAGCCAAGAAAGTCGAAAGCGTTTCCGGATCTCCCCATTCGCCCTCCCCCCTCTTCCCCATCATTTGGTGTATTCAATCTTAATACGTTTCTATGGCGAGCGATCCTTAACGAGTACACTGAGATTGAGATTGTCTATTGGAGATGCTAGGAGAGAGTCGAGCAATGATTTATCTTAGCCCTCTAAGACCTAGCCTCTATCTGGAGCTGGCCATCTTTTATATGGGAATGTCGGTAGGGCACTGAGACGTAGTACGTCAACTGCTCAGCAGAGAACGTCGATGTGACGTTAGACAACGTTGAATTGACGTTAGGAGTCTGACATCTATTTATCCGGGTTATGGCGAGCTCGGCGCGAACTAGTTGGCGATGTCAGAAATTGTATTTAGCGCGTTACAAATCTCCGGCCACACGTCGGCAATGGGATTTGTCCCTGGGATCCAGAGCTCCATTGTAAGTGCGTGTCGTCCTGGTTATGCTGATGTTATACGGTATGCGGAGGGGCGGCGTTTTGTCACCGCCTATTGGTTGGCAGTTTTTGGCCTTCTAAGGCAGTAATGATGCTGGTAATGAATAGAGCAATGCGATTTCATACAGAGATGTAATTCCACGTGAACGTCAACAGCAATCAGACACACAATCTCCGGAAAGGGGCTAAATCCGATCACTACAAAGACGCCGACGTACGTGAAACGGCTCAAGGCGAACTGGAGCGGCATAACCGAGGCCAAGATATTGTCATACATTTGGCAAATGGTGGCATTTAATGTCATCCTGGCTGCAATTGTACGCCTACGAATTGGCTTGGTCTACAAACTGACTGACTAACTGATTATCTGTGCGTGTGTGTGTATGTGTGTGTGTGTGTGTGTGTGTACGTGTGGATGTGTGTCTGAGTACCCTGAACTCCGCGCTAGTGACAAATCAGAGCTCTAAATAGCCGCTCCACTCGGCCAAGTCGCGGTGTCTCTTTGCGACTCTTCGCTCTGTCACCCGCAGAATAACGGCTTATTGTGAGATTTGTTTACTTTAAGTGATTAAATCGTGATCTAAATACGAAGCTTCGCCGGCGTTAAGCCGTCTACCATCCTCCGCTAATCGCTCATACCAAGCTCAGACCTGATCTCACTGAAGCGGAGAAACAAATGGATAACGTTGGTCCCACAGAAGTGTTTATCCCAAACTGGAACTTGCGGGATTGGTGGAATGTTGCTAGACCAATCGGAGAAGAAACGGTGGATGCTCTTTTTAGGCTATGTCTGTGATTGTGGAGAGTGGATTGCTGTTTCTGTCGGTAAATCGCAATTATAGGTGTCTTGGTCGAGTAAAGGTTATGCACTTTTATTTGATGACCAAATGTTTGGCTGGAGTGCCACTTGGGATATCGCTCGTCTCCAAAACTGGAATAATTTCCTAGTCTTCGTAGGGAGATATCCTGATTAATGATAAACGGGATACGCGCTGGTACCATCATCAGGATTGTTCATTGTTCTGGGATCTCCTACGGCAAATTGCATTACTCGCGGATTATTCGGCATCTAGACTCACTACAGCGTGACTGTGATGGACAAAGAATTTGCCCCTTATCCCTAGGATGGGACCAGTTTATGATTTATTTGTAAACAAGTCACCAGTATTATCACGAGACATCAATATGTACTTACGTCGCAGTATCACACTTGAGGGATGTGATATACTAACCTTTGGAGAGGTAAATCTTGCCAGAATTTTAGAGAAACATTCTGTTTCACACTTTATTGACTACAGTAACTGGATAATGGTGATAAGTTAAGGTAATTTTACTAAGTTAACTACAAATTTATTGGTCAAAGTAAACAACGAAGAAACAGAGAGGATGAGAAATTAGAATTATTTTCCAACTCGATACAGGTACTAAATGCAATTAGCTATCGACGGTGCTACTGTCACTTCGTTCAGTTATTGGGGAGGTTTCGGTTGATAGGAGTTTCTCTAAGTGCTGCCTCAGCCATTCACCGCGCGAAGGTGACGAGGCCTCCGTTCTCTACAACAAGCATTAACGCCACTCACGGTAGTATCGTACCCGCTAGCTTGCTCGTCCAGTCGGCGGCCTGGCGCAGTATCACCGCAAGCTCTCTGTAGACGTTAATGGGAACCGGTTAATGAGAGATACGCCGTGTATCTCCGTAAACGGTGGGACGGGGGTGACTGTCTTTGGATGTGGGAGTTAGACAATTGTCTGAAGCAACCAGATCCTTCTATTCCGACAATTGCTCAGACATTGGACGCGATTTGAGGGAGTACCAGGTGGCTGAATGTCCTAATGTCTACATCATCTGGGATAGCTCATAAATACATATGAGCTGCTGTCTTAATGAAGAAGATGAAGAAGATGGTGATGATGATGACTATGATAGTATTAATTAGCTGGATGTATGAGAGCCGGTAGCTGGAGCTTTGACAACATTCTCATCATTTACTTTACGATGTCTGAGGATAGTATCAGGATTCTAGAAAGCAACGAAGACAGTGCCGAACCTGGCACGGCCACGCCACCGAAAGGCCAAGGTCGCGGCAAGGACAAAGGTCTAGGTCGAGGTTCCGGTCGGAGTCGCGTGAAAAGCGGCGTCAAAAGTCAGATGCAGCCATTACTGAATACGATACGACCTCGGCCAAGGTCATACGTCCAACTGATTGATTCACACGGTAAGATGGTGTCATTAATTAACTCCAGGTTTGTTCTTTCCTGATGGAAGGAGAATCAGATTGTGTTTATTCTGTGATCTGGATTTAGTACAGTTACTTTTTATTGTTTTATTATAAAGATGATGTATTATAAATATAAACTGACACTCTCTTATGTCTTTTATTAACATCGAGCTCACCTTGCGTTAAATTAAATGTATTATTGTAACATACAGAAGTGCTACATCAGCTATTTTATATTTACTTTGTAATTTGTTTCTTTGATCGTTCGTTCGTTCGTTCGTTCGTTCGTTCGTTCGTTCGTTCGTTCGTTCGTTCGTTCGTTCGTTCGTTCGTTCGTTCGTTCGTTCGTTCGTTCGTTCGTTCGTTCGTTCGTTCGTTCGTTCGTTCGTTCGTTCGTTCGTTCGTTCGTTCGTTTTTGGTTGATTATATTAACTGAAATGTTTTACGCATTTATTTCTACTAAAACGGATTCATATGAATTCACATATTTCGATTATAACACGGTTGTACCACGAGTGGCTGTAAGGTTCTGCCTATGGACACATGCTGTGTTCTTTCAACAGAACCTGTGTACTTACAGATTCCATCCATAGACAACAGTGTTATGAAGATTAATAATTCTAAGATTCTTGCTTCATAAATCTTCGTATTTTCTGTCGACACTAAGCGAGATATTCAACAGTTTTGTGAATAACTATTGTCCTAGATGATAGTGAGAGGAATATCAATGAAACATCTCAGCCAGTCACGTGTTATACTTCTACTGATTTATTATCCCATATCCCCCCCCCCCGACACGTTACTAATCCAGAATACTCCTTACTTCCTGTCTGCCTTTCTCGAGTTTTAGATAAAACAGGATTGTATTGTTGTTGTTTGTGCTGTTATTGTTGTGGTTGTTGTTGTTTCGTTTGGTTGTTGTTGGTGATGGTGCTAGTGGTTGGTGTAATATTGTTGTTGTCGTGGTGGTGGTGGTTGTTATGTTGTTTTTATTCTGTTATTATTATTATTAGTAGTAGTAGTAGTAGTAGTAATATTGATGTTGTTGCCAGTGTTGTTATTATTACTATTTTGTTGTTGTTGTTGCCGCTGCTGTTGCTGTTGTTGTTATTGTCCTGTCTAGTTTGTCTAAGTAATTCACATTTCAATTCGAGTTAATGGACTTGTTCATTTGCACACCACCATTAACTACCAGGATAGCAGACGCTTTCTGTCATAGCATATTAAAATCGTCTAATTCACAATAATCAGCCTTCGTCGTTCAAACACCTACACTTACTGAACTATACCTCAGCCATTCAGCCAGTAAACAGCTAAACAATCAACAGCTAGTTAGTGAATTCGACCTAAGTACACCCCTTTTTCTGGTCGAATTCATTAACCACTGAGCTACCACCATCTTCCATACGGTAAGATAACTCGGGTCTATTTTTCTGAATTCATGCGGTCGTTTCTTTCCGATTCATTAACTGGCATTAACATAATCCAACTTTTATATTACAACCATCTGTCTCTAAATCCTCAGATTTTTATTCTTCCTCTCATGGAATTCTACTTCTTTGCTTCAGAAGACGCCATGACGTCATTAGGGTAAGGACAACTGTCCGAAATATGACGTCGGTTATATAACGGTATATGACGCTAGAAAAGGCAAAAAAAAGGCCACGGTAATATCCGGATATGCTTAATGGAGAAATATGAACGCGTTGACCTTTCTCTTTTGAAGAAAAATCGGCAATTTATAATTATGCTTCCAACAGAGGAATGGCTCGTCTTTAGCGAAATGGTAGCTTTGTGATCTACCGGAGTAGGCAGATTGTTTGGTTATTTACTGGGACGATGTAGATTTCGTGAAAAAGTAATTCGCGGTTTTCATTCAGACATTAATTACGTCTCGCCATTCGACGAAACTCTTCTTTTAAACTTGCCATCGGTATTGTACCGACGATCCGTAATCAGATCACGTGACTGCTAAAGAAGATCAGTTTTCCCATGAAACTCTTCTCGCCAAACAAAGAGACTCCGATGCGGCAAAGCGGAAGCCATTGCTGCCATGACAACGAAAGCAACGGACGCCATGACTTGACCTTGCCGTTTAGTCACCGACCCGTCTCCTGGGAATCCGGCTACAAAATGGCGTCCGACCTTAGCAGACAGTTGGTTGAAAAAACGATTTGCCTTTTTTGTTCCTTCTTCCTCCCACCTCCCCCCTCGCCGCTGGACGATGAGGCGGATCAGTTCCGGAATGAAATCGTCTCCTTTTTTTCTATTGATTTTACGTCTGCCGTTCTGGACTCCTAAAAACTCCATCATAACCCGAATTATATCGCAGATTACATTTCTTTTTCACACCAAGATGTTCTGGATAGAAAGTTGATTTGATTGTGTGTGCGCGCGTATATATATATATATATATGTGTGTGTGTGTGTTTGTTTGTGTGTGTGTGTGTGTGTGTGTGTGTGTGTGTGTGTGTGTGTGCGCGCGCGAGTGTGTACATGGGTGGGTGCGTATGCGTGTGTGCGTGTGTATTGGTTTATGTACGCGTGGGCATGCGGAAATAATGTGTGAAAAGGCACTAACAGAGATAACTGTGATCGTCAGTGTCACGCAATATTCCTTCAATATATGAACGTTTACTGATCAAATGGATATCATTATTGTATAATCTTATCTTAATACAAACATGTTTACTGATAACAACATGAATATAATTGTTGTCAATTAGTATAGTATATAGAATGACCGTTGTCACTGAATGTTACCAACGTTAATAGAATCCTAACTGTGATTGAGATGCTCCTAGTTATATGTCTATCTCTGTATAGATCGATCTAATTAGTCGGATGTCCACTGATAGTCAAGACCGATTGCTTTTTATTATCGATTTTGTCGCCTGCAAATCACGTTTTTGCCTCAACTAGACGGATACGGCGCCATTGTGTCTCAATTTGATAAGTATATAGGGTAATGTCTGGACAAAGATTAGCTGAAGACTTGATTTGAAATTAACTCTCTCTCTCTCTCTCTCTCTCTGTGTGTGTGTGTGTGTGTGTGTGTGTGACGTGTCGGTATGCGTGCTTCCCTCTCCTCTCAGATTTGCTATAACACACACACACACACACATAGAGAGAGAGAGAGAGAGAGAGAGAGAGTACATTACGGTCAATTGATTCGAGAGGGTAATCAACAGAAGAAGAGATAATCTGTTATCTATATTAGATATAATATTTCCATCAGTTTGTTGTCATCTGTATCAGAGGTGACCTCATACACAAGACCCCCATCCCCTTCTGTTGTTGTCATTAATAAGTTTCTGGGGTAACATGGCTCTGGCTCGCTGTACAAGTTGATCAGCTGCTGTCAGGATACGATTATCGTCAGGATTTATGGACCACCGACACGAGAAACAGCCGAGAATTGCACAAATTGTTATCGGGGTGCCTTCACCCTCGGCTGCAGATCGTACCTATCAGCGTTCGTCCATTTCTGCCACGGGCTTCATTCTATCGGGATGGTAATCTGCCCTACAACCGACCCCGAATCACCCCTCCCCCTATCCCCCCCCCCAACACGATCAACCCTCCCAGGAACTTGGTATTCCGCAGCAGATCCTTCTCACCCCCTCCCTCCCCCCCAACATCTTCATCTTCATCAGCCACACCGTCATCGTTCTAATCTCGTACCTTTGTCGTTGAAGCTCGGGTGTAATTAAGCATAATTCAGTTGTAACACCTTCTCTCCGACTACCCCATCAAACTCCCCCCACCCTCACCCCCGCCCCCAATAAGAGCTCTCTTAAGGGACTGTCTCAGCACACCCTCTGCATATAATATCTGCCGTGCATGACAGAGCCTCTGATAGATCGGTCCAATATTGTCATACTGCCACAGTCCCGAAGATAATACTGCAATACTTCTGATTACGTGGCCATATTGCCCATGATCCAGACGGCTATACTGCCAGTATGTTAATCCCGGTAATATTTAACTATACTGCAAAAGTCACTTTGATTAAAGACCTATACTGCCGGTCAGACTTCTATTATCTTATTGTTAGAATTATGGACAAGGACTGTCAGTTTATTTACTGGTGGTGCACTTTAGAAACTACCAAAGTCTATGGGACTGGAATGTCATAGGACACTAGCCGAAGCATAACAGGAACTATATCGAGTTATAGACGGAGTTACGTACTGAGGTAGATCTGCTGATGTAATTTATCTGCTGTGAAGATGTACACCCCGAACCATAGGCCGAAGTAGAGGGATCGAGGTATGATGAGGTACACACCGAGGTATGGCCCGAGGTACTATATAATCTATAGCGAGGTACTCACCGAGGTATATGCCACGGTATAGAGGAAAGAGTACTATAGAATCTATGGCATGGCACAACTGAGGTAAAGTGCTGTAGTAGACAGGCCGAGGTACTGGCATTATAAAAGCAGTTATTATATGGTGAGAACGAGGCTAAGATGGTTGATAACCAGAGAAGGTGATTACTGGTTGTCAGTAATGGAGGCTTACAGTCAGCTCTGGGGCAACTGACTACCAATGGCATGAGGGGATATATTCTTATCATAGACTGATAGCTCGAGGGGGAAAGGGAAGGGAGGGGTGTTGTCGTAAGAGGGGGATGTTTGGGGATGAGGCGTATTGGTTCTCGACGTTTAATATCTGTATATGGTGTCAGATTTGGGACAATTTGTGTTATTTGGTGACGATGGCTCCAACAGAGTCACCATAAATATTTCTTATTGTTTCCGTGATCTGTTGACAATATTGGAACAATGATTATTGAGAGATATTGCTGATAGACAGACGGACGGACGGACCGACCGACCGATAGGAAAAACTCAAGATAGACAGATGGATTGCCGAACAGACAGACATATAGCCAAACAGAAAGTTGGACAAATAGATAGATAAATACCCATATGCCTACACACGCGCGTGCACGCACGCGAGCGCACACATATCCACACATACGCATACACACCGTGAAACTCACTCAAAGTAAATAATAAAATATGGCACCCAAGATTTATTTTCCATTACTGCGCCGGCTTTTCTTTCCCAAAACCGCTTTTAAGTGACGTCAAAAAACATTATGACAGACCAAGTCAGGTAATATGTCAGCTGACACACAGAACTGTAAACATCATAACATATCTATCTATCTATTTGTCTGTCTGTCTGTATATCTATCTATCTATCGATATATATATATATATATATATATATATATATATATATATACCCATCTATATCTGTATATCTATCTATATTTATATCTACGCTTGTCTCCCTCAATATCCCAAACGTGTTTTTCCTAACAACTAACAATTCTCCATTAATTCCCCTTCGCTCTTCCTTCGTCAAACCAGGAAGTGGCTTTGTCTGGTCCGTTCTCCGAACAAAACGACAGACATCTTATGGTGGCGTGGCTAAATGGCACTTGGTAAGGAGTGGTACGTGATTATGGCTCAGTCTGTGCATCGTAGACGTGATGGCATCGCGATGGCATCGTGCCAGGGGCGCCACTGGTCAGCGTCTTGGTGTGGTATGCATTCAGTTCTGTTTCCGGCTCGAGTTCGGGTATGTGTGTGTCCGTCTATGTGTGGTTTGTGTATTTATCGGTGCCGAAAGTGCCCCTAAGCCGTGAGTACACAGGATAAAGCCAACTTGTGTGGGGTGTAGGGAACGGATTTTTGGTCGTAGAGCTTCTTCTCGGTGTGTTGGCGACAGTAGGAGAAACAATTGTCGATAGGGAATGTGTTTTTGGCGAATTGTTGACACGGTAGTTTGCTGAATATAAGAAGAAGGCAAGAGAAGACGTTGTTAGAACGTTAACCAAGGAGACTATAAAGGCGCTTACGTTACAATGGGATTGAACCTAGCGCCATATGGAACGAGCACGTGTCCTAGCACGTGATGACTCACTGATCTCTTTGTGAAATATTCTTCACCAATCACTGCTCGGCACTACGTGAGTAGGTTACTGGAAGGGCTACTCAGGGTACATCTACTCGCTAAAGTAGCTTCTTCTAGAAAGTCGAGATAGGGAGAAAAGAGGAAAAAAGGGGGGAAATGATAAGGAAAGGACAATTTCTTATTAAGAATGTCTAACGTTGACGTCATTTTACGACGAAGATGCTCGCAAAGACAAAGTCACAGACAATAAAACTGTCATTAGATGAATGACTATTTGGTGTAAATCGCCTTGTTACATGTCGCCTTTGTTATAATTCGAATAAACAGGAGAAAAACCATTTTATCGAAACTCGAGGTGTAACGATTAACGAGTAAACGCCTCGTTTTCGGCGAGTTATTGACGTCATCCTTTACTCTTTGAGCGACAGTTTCGCTGGAGCATCGTTTTAATCTTGGAATACTTGCTGGCCACCGTCTGACGTCATGAATCACGTGTCTGCCTTCGCTCAGAGCACGAGCAGCAGTCTTGTTCATTATCGCGGTAAGTGACGTCATAACAGATTGTCGTCGTAGAATACTAATGTCGTTTATCATGCTATGTGCTCGCGCATGCGCGTTGACGGTTCTTACGGAACGCATGCGCGGATGCCCGAGAAAGCGTTGCAATTAACGGTAACTCCACTTATGTGGAAACAACCTTGCGCATGTGTAACCCGCGTGAGCAGCGTCAAATGTGACCAGAAGTGGTTTGAAGTATGTCGACATAGAGGCGTTCATATTGCTCAGATGTGTGTGTTTTATTAATAAACGTCTGTCACTCGAAGCTAACCAATCATATTTCTAATTATTGGTACGTGACATTGCTGCGGGGTTTGGACACTGACCAGATGTCGCTATTGAAAAGAAACCACTCACATGGGTTATCTGTGCTATGTCCGCCAGAGGGCAAATGTCATAAAAATAATACCACATACAAAATATAACACCTTAGATTATCAAGTTTGAAATCGCGCCCCTAGTATAATAATAATACTTAACATTAATATAATTGGCAATTCATGCGATTATGATTCAAACAAATAAAGAATGGTTTAATTACAGTCATCAGTTTCTGTTTTTTTTTAATAATAAATAAAAGCTTAGCAGTAAACAATTTTACTTACCAAATATGTTAGTTAGGTGAGAAGAGCCACACAAATTGGAACACGTGCTGAGTACAAATTATTGTCATTGTTTATATACATTGTTAACTCTTCAAAAGTTCAGATCTTTTAATGTATTCAACTAATTCCTTATTTAATCAGATGTTGTTCATATGTTGTGTTTGTTTTAAAGTTTATTTTACCATTTCCTTCTATCCATCATACTGACCAATCATCCCACGTGACGCCATCCAGTTATTATAGTTAGTTTATGTTGGTAACTTGTTTTGGATTAGAAATGCAATAAAATATTGTCGGCTATGTTCCCAGCTAGTGATCAGTTTGTGATCGTCATGTTCCCAGATAGTGATCAGTTTGTGATCAGTTAGTTTATGATGATCATCTTCTAAATCCTATCTTCTCATCTGATGTTTGATGTCTCAGAGAGAGGTAAAGATGGTACGTTTATTGCTATAAAGATGACTTGCCCTGACAATGAAGAAAATTAAGTTTACTCCATCTATTAATTAATGGTTGTCGTACCACCTTTAATATTGTTATTGGCCTGAACACGATTTCCTCCATCATCATCATCATCGTCGTCATCATAATATTCATCATTATTATATGACTAAGATAATGTCGTGCATTATCACTAACTTTATCATGCAAATCATCATCATCAACGTCACATTCACTATCACCTTCATAGAACTACACCACCACCACCACCACTCCCATCATCATCATCATCATTATTATCATCATCATCATTACTGTCATCATTACAATCATAATTATTAGTAATTCAGCTCAAACATGACTTTACTGAAGTACCTTCACAATCTCCGACTTATCTGTGAGTGAAATGAGTCCCCATTTTTACCCTCCGACTTATCTGTGAGTGAAATGAGTCCCCATTTTTACCCTCCAATATACCGTGTGACGTAGTCCTTGTCAGATCTATATCCCATTATGACCACTTGGCGATATAAAACATGGCTACCTTCCTCTGTAAACAACAAAACTGATCTCCTATATAATGGCTCGAACCATGGTAAATAGATCACAGATTTGTCGACTGACTATGTATCTGTGACAGTTATTGGCAATAAAAGTTATATTTAACAGAAATGGCCACAACTCTCTCTCTCTCTCCATGCGTGCGTGCGTGCGTGCGTGTGTGTGCGTGCGTGCGTGCGTGCGTGCGTGCGTGCGTGTGTCGTGTGTGTGTGTGTGTGTGTGTGTGTGTGTGTGTGTGTGTTGTGTGGTGTGTGTGTGTGTATTTACATGAAGCGGACCCACTTGTACCCAGCTACCGATCCTAGGTCTGTTGACATCGCCTTGATTGGCTTCGAGAAGTTTGCACTCTGCCCCCGAATTTAGTGACATGTTTGCAGAGTACGCCGCCTCCCCCTTGCCCGGGCGTCGGCGAAATCCTTTATTTCCAGCGGGAAAATGACCAAATATCCCTCTTCGGTGATAACAGATTAGATCAACATAATGACAGTTTAATGGCCAATGGAATAGCCATTGGGGAAGGAGTGTAAACAGGAAGAGCATATTATAGTCATCGTGACAAAGTTAGGCTGATGTTTTAAATCGTTCCCAAGTTTTGTCACATCGTCACAGGAAGTAGGGATGGGCTTGATAAGTAGCTGGTGTCGTTTACGTTCCTATTATAATTACTATCGCAGAAGGACATCCATCATACGAGAACGTATTCGTTTTTAATGACGTCTCGTCTCGCAAGGAAAGTCAGTCAGCACTACTCGTGTCTAGGAACACGGATAGAGCACGGGGTGGAGATTCTTCTGTCAATGGAACATCCTCTCCTAATGTGGCAACTTTGATTATGTATGGACGAGCTGTGATTTGTGTGGCATCCGTGAAACAGAATCGTCGCTGAATTATTAGTCATCGTCTGGGCCACCTCACAACGCCACCCCCCCCCCCTCGAACCGCCACCCATCTACTCCTCTACTAGACAGATAACTATCCCTTAAGTATCTGGGTAATAATTAGAACTGTTAATTTAAATAACAATTGCTTTGTTAGTCTCCGGGTTAGTAAGTGCAGAAGGTTAGAAAAACGATCACGACACAAGTGTTATTTTGTGGCTATTATCACAATAAGTTTAATCAATAATGGGCTATATTTTAGCCGAACCACATCCACACACCCCGCACCTACTATGTTTATAAAAGAAACAAAATGTATTGGCCCGGTACGTATACAAACAAGCACGCACCCAGATACCCGAAAATCTAGCTTCACTTATACGTACACTGATATACGTAGATGGACATATAGTGCACTCACAAAGACACTCAAACAAAATGTCCTACACCTATCCTTATCTTTGTTTCATATATATAAACTAACATAATCACTGACCAATCTGTTATTTCTGTGTTTATTCTTAATGAGAGCCTTCTAATAGCTGACTGGTTAGAGCAGTGATCTTCAAACCTCTAGGTTCCGGTTTCGAATCAGTCGTACCGTCGGCCGTATTTCTTAGATGTTAGCAACTCTGAGCCTAAGCGACTTAACAGGTAAACTTAATGTTGCCACAATGCTAACGACATATAACAATGTGAGTTAATAATTAATAATTCTTGGAAATGTGAAGTTAAGTTATCATTTCGTTATCCTGGTGTTTCATGCTAGAGAACAATATTGATATAAACATACGTTCATCTTCACATTAAGTACTATCTTCGTTTTATACGATTATCTAAATCTATTTTTGCCATGTATCCATTATTATGAGGAAAACCTCTCATAACGTGCTCATTGTGCTCATTAAGTGAAGAGTCACAATCCATCCTTTTGTAAAATCCTTCTCATTCAATTAAACGAGTCTTCATTATATTAATACGTAGTCAGATACTAAATAAGGCGGAGTAACGTATATTACTTTATTAGCTAATTCAATATTAACTATGAAATGAACCATATATTATATGAAATGGATGTTAGCCATAATACGATAACTCGCCTTCACCAAGGGACACAAGATTGCTAGCGAGCAATCTATCAGAAGGGTCACTTAGAGGTCAAATAGACCGAAATCCACATCGGAGGCGGACCCAATGTTCCGTGATAGAAGGACGGTTGGTGTTGGGGGTCAAAACATGAGACTAGCGACCAACAACTGGAAGTGTCCGGGTGACACAGGGAACTACGGATTAACACGGAAAATCCTTTATCTGTAAATAATGAACTTGATGGTTTGTAATTTTGTTTTCTTAACAGAGACGTTCTATTGGAGGTAATTCTCGACGCCACGAAGGGAGGAATCCCGGGTACTTCAAAGTCCAGCAAAATATAAATACGGTTATTAACTCTGCGGTATTTGGCTGATCATGGTTTTGGTAAGATCAGTTCCCTACATACACACCTACCCCAAACGGGGCGACCCAACCACTTACCTGGACCCGCCTCTCTGCATCTTCGCTTGTGGCGAATTAGAATCACCCTGGCTATGTCCCGACACCTGGAGAGCGAGATATAAGAACAACGAACACCGGTTTATGTGAGAGAAAAGGCAGTTATAGCCAATTAAATGTACAAAACATGAGACGGTTGTTTGAAGAGAACATGACACGGGCAATGCGCCTTAACAATAGAAAACAAAGAACATGGGTGGTACATGCTGGTGTATAGAAATGTCTTAATTCTGTGTTTATCATAGTAAATAGTATGGACGATGAGGTCTGGTCATGATTCTATTTCAACTCAGTATGACGTCTCCTTGTTAAACACGGCATGGTGAGGGCAGAAAATAATAACTAACTGGGCATGCGCTATCACGTCGTAGCTATGGCAACAGTGTAATTTAATACTTAGATGGGTATTAATATATTATAAATTCATATACGTTATACTAATTATTGGTATCACTGTCATTGATCTATCGCTGCCGACAGGATAGCCAACAAGCACGTACAAAAATAGACAGACACAGATAGAATGGCGTGGTGAGTGAAAGACAGACAGACAGACAGAGAATGAGAGTAGAGTGAGACAGACAGACAGAAGAGAGAGAGAGAGAGAGAGAGAGAGAGAGAGAGACATAGAGAAAGAGAGAGAAAGAGCTGGATACACACACTGGCACTTGTCCAGACACACACACACACACACACACGCACCCACCACACACACACACACACACACACACACATATAATATATATAATATATATATATATATATATATATATATATATATATATATATGACAGCCATAAAGAGACCAATATGGTACAGCTTCCATCCAGCAAACGCCGCTGGTGGTCTATTTTTCCCCCATCAACAGATATAATCGCATGAACGTGATATTATCTTATCTGTTATTTATTGTAGATAATCTATTCTATTGTTGTATAGAATATCGATAGAGAACAGTGATAACATCTTATTGAACTACGACTGTAACTCATCGTTTGCTAGACCAAGTAGCTAACATACATCTTTAATGATGATGCTCATTAAAATATTCCTTTAATATTCTCATATATCACGTCTAACTAACACTAATAGCAATTATTAGAGGTAATTAATTATTCAATATGACATTTAAACAAAACAATCGGTGTCATAATTTGTTGTTGTGGACTTACTCATGGTCATGCTGTCTGGGAGGTCAGAGGTTCGAATCCCGCTATAGTAGGAGGTGTTATTCATCTAACTGGCAAAGTTTTCTCCGCCGAATATGCCATATATTGTAAATTCTAAATTTATTTAGATTCAGCCCTCGTCGTGAAACAATAAATTGCAGACCATACGCGTCTCTCTCATTTGAGGTTGCCAGCCACGTAAAATAATTGACATTTGGGCTATTATTGTTATTGTTATTATAATTATATTATTAGTATTATAGATTCCGGGTTTATAGAGGATGAGTATTTCATCTTACAGTTCATCCCCTCATCTGCGCAGGTTATTACGCCCTTACAGCCTAATGTCTATATAAAAAAACTGGACATCAAACGACTACAAATAAAATAAATGCTGGCATAGTTGCATAAAGCTATGAATAAACATTTAATTGTAATTTTAAATAACCTTCACTGGTATTGTTGTCATAAAACAGCAACTACCCGGATTGGGGTTTATAAGACATGGGGGGGAAAATGCCAGTCTGAAACGCCATTCAGTCAAATCCTTTCTTAAATGAAACGATTAACGAGTAGGCTAGAAAATTGGTTTC
Organism: Paralvinella palmiformis; assembly: GCA_025642065.1. Lineage (NCBI taxonomy): Eukaryota > Metazoa > Annelida > Polychaeta > Terebellida > Alvinellidae > Paralvinella > Paralvinella palmiformis. The sequence continues at coordinate 460,212 of JAODUP010000095.1, read as the reverse complement.
GAGATTTTACTAACGAACCCAATTGATAAAGGCCGATATTTCAGTAACATTACCATTGGCGTATCCCTCGCCTATGGAACAATGACGCAGAATGTCTCTAAAGGACAATCATTCTTACACGTCTGACAGGAAATGGGAGGGCTGGACTGCGTGTAGCCGAACTGACAACACTCGAGCACTGCGTCATTGTTTCGTCATACCGCCCAACAACCGCCATTATGCGTCTGTCAGAAGGAGAAGAAATGGCTATTTGGTCCGAATATAAACTGATTCTACCAAATGGCCTTCTGATGTTAAATGAGTTCCGTATTCAAATGAATGAATCATCGGCGGAGAAAACAACAAAGAAACAAAATCCTACATGAGGGGGGGATGTCCCTTGTACCAAGCAAAGAAATCTCTAGGGGACGGGGAGGGGGAGGAGATAAATGATTTATGGTAATGTTACATTTGGGGCTAATGTCTGTCGGTGTCTACATTTGATTGACGGAAGAAACATTGTTTGTATTGACTTCAAAGCAAACGTTTTATTGGTGATGACAAAGATAATTAATAAACTGACAGCGGATGAGTATTTAATTACTGTACCTATTTCTAAGTGAACGTTTCAGGTTTTAATGGCGGCATTCGATTGTTTTTTTTCCACTTCTCATTTTTCTTAATTTACTTAAATTAATTAGTGACATTTAAGAAAGATTTAATCGTTCATTCGTAATTTTATTCTAGCTCTTACCATCAAAATTAGCCCGTAACACTATGGTTGTTGTTGTTATTGTTGTTGTTGTTGTTGCTGTTGTTGTTGTTCTTGTTGTTGTATACTGAGTATACAAACATATTATTTGGGGTATTATTATATTACATATTATTTGTACAGCGCCTTTGAGTGGCTCCTGCTAGTAAGGGCGCTTTATTAAATATATATTATTATTATTATTATTATTATTAGGAAGGCTCTTTAGCTTCCTCGGTCTTGCTTTAGAGGGTTTTTTTTGTGGAAATTGACATCCTAGTCCAAAATATATAATACATTATTTAAACTGTAGATAAGATTAATTCTAATAATTATATATATATTGAGTTTATCAACACTGTGATTTTATTAAACGCCGAAGTCATTACAATACGTGGATAATCTAATCGCGAATATGGATATGCTACGCAGTTGTGTAGTGACGTCATCAATATGTACACGTTTTCGGTTATATGTGGAACGTCACCACTCTCTGCGTGCCAACAGTGTGTATGTTCTGTTGTATAATTAATTAGTCACGTGGTGTCCCGGTCTACAGACAGAAACATAGTTTATATATAACTTGTAAGATATAAGTATTAAAAATGTGACTAATAATGTCAATAGAAGTCATTGTTATTAGATCCATTCGGAAAAGGGTATATTTTGCTTTAAGTTACGCGTACTTTTGATAAATACGTTATGATATCATGAGGTTTGACTGAAGTCTTTGTGCGTTCGTTATGATTATAAAGCTGGCAGAGTACATAACTACATCCAGGTCTGAGGCTTACGTCATCGGAAAAGAAATTGGATTAGATAACTCTGAGCTGGATCAATTTCAACTTAATTACAAACAGCTGTCAATATTTTCCTATCATTTTAAGGTAATTAGTAATACTCGTTATTCTATATTTTTGAGCTTATAATTAAATACTTATAACATTAATAATAATAATAACAAACTTCTATAGCGCCAATTTCCTTGAAGGGAATCGAGTTATGTGGCGCACCTAGCACACCTGGTACACCTAGTACACCTAGCACACCTGGTACACCTGGTACACCTAGTACACCTAGTGCAAACTTTGTCCTTTGAGCAGACAACCAATGGTTTCAGAAGATGATTCATTTCTATATTTTAAAGTTTACGTTATTATTTTATTTTCCACCAAATAACTACTTTTACATACAAACAACTAATAATCATCAATCATCCGGGTTCTACTTCAGTTCAGTATATGGACATTCTCTTCAATTCCCTGCTTGCTCACCATAGATCAACTGATTGGGTACGTTCCTCATTATAGATCAACTGATTGGGTACGTTCCTCACCATAGATCAACTGATTGGGTAAGTTCCTCATTATAGATCAACTGATTGGGTACATTCTTCACCATAGATCAACTGATTGGGTACGTTCCTCATTATAGATCAACTGATTGGGTACATTCTTCACCATAGATCAACTGATTGGGTACGTTCCTCATTATAGATCAACTGATTGGGTACATTCTTCACCATAGATCAACTGATTGGGTACGTTCCTCACCATATATCAGCTGATTGGGTACGTTCCTCATTATAGATCAACTGATTGGGTACGTTCCTCACCATATATCAGCTGATTGGGTACGTTCCTCATTATAGATCAACTGATTGGGTAGGTTCCTCACCATAGATCAGCTGATTGGGTACGTTCCTCATTATAGATCAACTGATTGGGTACATTCTTCACCACAGATCAGCTGATTGGGTACATTCTTCACCAAAGGTCAACTGATTGGGTAAGTTCCTCACCATAGATCAACTGATTGGGTACGTTCCTCATTATAGATAAACTGATTGGGTACGTTCCTCACCATAGATCAGCTGATTCGGTACGTTTTGAGTATTTTCAGTTCAGCGGTTTGTTTCCGGTTTTAAGAGAGTTGACGGTTAGACTAACACAAGCACAGATAGGATCTACACGATTATAGATCTGTAGCCAGTTAAGGGGCCCAACTAATTTGAGGCCTTCGTCATACTGTATTCTGTAGGGAATGGAGTCGGTTACGAGCTACTGACAGAACAACAATCATTCATTACTCACTAAATTAGCTTTCTTGTTGCCTTTTGGTTTACGAATAGCAAGTGTTGCGTATTTATTATCCATAGTAACAACAATCACGGGAAACCACCAGACGTACCGAGTTGTAGCAAGAACTAAATACAATGATCAACTTTTCGTTTCTTTGATTACTTCAAGCTTTCATTTTATTGTGTTCAGTGAATTGTGTTTTTTTAATAAATCCAACCTTGGTAATATCGATTGTAATTGGGCATCAATCAACTTTATTTTTGTCGAGAGTCATGTTACCAATTAGTTGGTTAATAGTTGTACTGATCTAGTGGCCATATTGACACATGTCCCATATTTACATTTGTGTCCTGACACAATATTGACGACCGTACCCAGAAATAGGCTTTTCCTCTGCGTCTTCTGGGTCTCAGCCTATTTCCGTTTTGTTTGTTTGTTTTATGTTTACTCAGCACGAACTCATCCTAGACTTGGTCAATATAGAGCGAAGACTAACCGCTGTTAGTACTCCTGTTAGTATTCACATATCTAGAATCTAACATTGACAGTGTTATGTCAATTTCATGTCAATCCCGTAAAAAAGTATGATATTATTTGAGTATTTAAAACGGATGCCTTTTTTGAGATCCTCCCTTATACTTTCAAAGTGTACAAATGTAAATGTCTCAAAGTTGTTTTGCTAAAAAAAAACTGCCAGCACTTTCTGTCTATTATTAATAATATTAGAAAGATGGCTGCAATGTAGTCATTTTGAAGATCATTATCTGTCTAGTGGTGTGAGAACTGATGAGCGAGCGATTGATGAGCACTTTTTGCAGGGGGATTCTCAAAATTTCAGAAGCGTACATTCTTGTCTTACCCCTCCCCAGCTACGCTAATGTATGCTATTGAAAATGTTATGTAAATGACCCTAAATCACTATATACTGAGTAATACCTTGTTAAAATGTAATGCCTTTTTTCTTTCTTTGATTTAAAAACAATTCCGGAATATTAGCATTTATTGTTATGTAACAAACACATTGCGATGATTGGGGTGATGTGATGTAAACTGCATCTTATACCCAACCCGCTGTAACCTGCATTAAGGATAACTTGTCTCTCGATTAGGCTAACCTGTCAAGGGTTAACCTCATTGCTTTCTTTCCAATACGTCCAAATGAGTAATCGATTCCTCAAATATTTACATTCTCGAAGAGATGGAACGACAAGTGGTATTTGCTAGAGAAGGCAAACACATCACGAATCCACCGCAAATCGTTGACAAATCCGGGGGCAATTCTGACAAACAGAACAGACAAGTCACTTCCTTTGGCAGCCAGATGCCAACTTGGTCAGTCAGTTTACGACTGAAGTCTTGGCCAAGTCTTCGGTATTCTCCTTTGTCCCGTTTGAGACCAAGCGAGGGACGGCGGTCTGTCATCGAATTACTGACTTGGTCTGACTTGGGACACGTTTGCCGGCTTTACGACTCGCTACCCGCAGGCTGGATTCCCTGGACGAGGGGGCACGATTCCCCAGCCAGGAACAACAACAGTGCATCAACACAGCGAGCCGGAGATATACTGGCCTACAAACCACAACTAGTCGGTGAGTGTAGTTCGAGTGGAGGTCTCTCTATTCCGGGATCAACTTCGTGATGTTGGCCAGAAGCTACTAGCCTCGTGTGATCCGGTATAGCACTGGTTCAGTCACAGCTAAATCTCTGTCGAGAGCGGATCCCGAATCTAACTATCCGGCGACGGGTATTACCTTCCAACGATTGGATTATAAACGGAATAGGAAAATATTTCCGCGCAATATAACGTGCTGCGTGACTAAATGTATTATTGCCGACAACATATAGATCCTGGATATTACTAATTTATATCCATGTTAGAGCTTATATGTAGCGGATGATGAACCTGGCTGTGTTTGGTTGACAATCGGTTAGGAAAATGTTTGATATTACAGAGCAACCCATAAACATATATAACAGATTACTAGGATATTAGAACGTGTCATTACCAGCTCGCTATCATTAATATGTCAAAGACGAGAAGACCAGAAACTCCACGTAACAGAGAACAGTATATTCTGTTACAAAGTATGGCAGGTCATAAGGACAAGGATAACGAGTCTGATGCGGGATATTGTACATTAAAGGGTAAGGTAGAAATATTATAGAAATAGATAGATAGATAGATAGATAGATAGATAGATATATAGATAGATAGATGAATGGATCGATCGATCATTGATAGGTAGATAGTTAGATAAATGAACGGTTACATCTATAGATAGTGATCAATATAAATATATAGATAGATAGAGATGGATGGATGGACACACACACAAACAAACACACACACACACACACACACACACACACACACACACACACACACACACACACACACATATATATATATAGAGAGAGGGGATAGATAGATAGATAGATAGATAGAGAGTGAGTGAGTGAGTGAGTGAGTGAGTGAGTGAGTGTGTGTGTGTGTGTGTGTATGTGTGTGTGTGTGTGTGTGTGAGAGAGAGAGAGAGAGAGAGAGAGAGCTAATAATCTAAATATCTTATGCTATATAAGGACAGATAGAGTGAGAGTGAGATAGATAAATAGATAGATAGATAGATAGAGTGAGATAAAGAGAAAAAGAAAGAGAGAGGGGTGGGTGGGGAAGACACACACACACAGAGAGAGAGAGAGAGAGAGAGAGAGAACTACTAATCTAAATATCTTATGCTATATAAGGACAGCTCACGTGCAGCTCACGTGGCAATAATTATTTTCTCGTATCGGATAGACCACTTTATTAAGTGACCCCTGGCGGACGATCTATTAACCACCAGCTGCCAGGAACCATTCGTCCATCACCATATCCTGGTTCCTATCTTGACGCCGTTTGCTGCCCATAAACCAAGACAACTAATATTCCATTCGTCCAGTTTCACGTTTCGTTCCTCACCAACCTTACACACTCCGTTAATCTTGTGTTGTCAGAGACGTTTTTGGTATCAGTACCACGTCGTCTATATCCCTGGCTGATGATGAGAGCCCATTGTTATTGACAACCGAGATGATTCCCTTGTCGCCGCAAGTTGCCTTTATGGCAAGTTTTATGTCATTCGACACAATGACTGGGGGAGATATCTCTCTCTCTCTCTCTCTCTCTCTCTCTCTCTCTCTCTCTCTCTCTCTCCTCTCTCTCTCTCTCTCTCTCTCTGTGTGTGTGTGTGCGTGTGTGCATGCATGCGTATATGCATGCGATATGACACGCATGCGTGCGTGCGTGCGTGCGTGCGTGCGTGTGGTGTGTGTGTGCGTGCGTGTGTGTGTACTGAATGCCTCATCCCAGATTAGCATTTGGATTGCTGGAAACAAATCATGCGCCACGATGAAGATTATTGAAGCTTGAGTGGTGGTGCTTTAGTCTCTTCATCTTGGGATGGAAGAACCAAGAAGGACAAAGCCATCAAATGATGGGTCAGGCGAGGTTATCGTGACATTTGTGGATTTTTGTCACGACAACTCCATTTCACTTGCTAGAAGAAGCTGTTTATTTACCACGTCTTTGGGTGTATAAAAGATGTTAACGTATGATGTAACATTTATTGTTTGTTGTAGTTCTTGTTTGTTGATATATCGTTGGTAACAAACTCTGATGGTCTGAGTGAGAATTTCCTAGTTTGTTCGGACTAAAAAAACGCATTTCTACCAAATAGTCGCTAACCGTTAATAATTGGCAGCCCTAGAGCCCTTAACCAAAACACCGGAACTTGTCCGATGGAATACTCACTTGTGGTTGAGTAAATCAGAGAGCACGTGAATTATCACATTGGTTATGGATTCAACCCGGGAACCTCCTAGATTATAATTCATCACTGTACCTTTCAGACCTCATTTCTGTAGTCTCCATTTTCACGAGACATCCTTATCCACCCTTTAAGTCTATCTTAAATGTCCCTACTTGTCCTTTATTTGCCTCGGTCTCCCTGTTCAATCATTCTACATAATTAGTTCAATTCGCGTGACACAGCAATGAACCAGTCTCACCTGGGAATACACACTTCCTGTTAGAGGTCAAGGCTTCACAAATTGGAAATTGTGATAAATGTTCACCTGACATTCAGTTCTAAGAACATGGATCGGTACTCAGCAGACAGCCTTTCCTGTAGATGGTTCTCAGCAGATTTTATTTTACCGATGATTTTGGTTCTCACACGTTTTCTTTATTGTAATATCAGGACTCTATCTAGTGACTCACTTACGGGTGATGTGTAGTAATGAATGTAGACATTAACACGAATTACACCCCCACTTTCCCTCTGTTGTCTGTAGATTTGCCTAAAGCGTTATCTTGATTTGTGTCTATCCAAACACAAAAAGAATCGTGTTCCAAGAACATGGAAAGAGCTATAAATATTGATGGTTGTTGATTAGTTCATGAATATACTTCTAGTCTGCTGCACACTGATACTGTTTGGTAATCTTCACATCAAATTAGCACACACATACGCGCGCGCGCACGCACATACCCCCCCCCACACACACACACAGAGAGAGAGAGATAACTGTGGTATGACAACTCCCTCCAGCATATGGCCTAACACGTTTACTCAGCATCAACCTGTGTCTATTTATCTTTATTGTATTCCAATGTATCAAGTCAATTTCTACATATCGTGATTTATTGCTGACATCATCTTATTTATTAATTATGTTAATCAATCCAATGAATAAGAATTAGATTCAGTTAAATCTATTAATTTCTGACATCACATTTTATATTTCTTCAATAACACCTCAGTGCTTTTTTTATCGGGAGACAGTAATTATTAGGAACGCTAAATCTGTGACTTGATCTAATTATATTGTAAACAAAACCATAAGTCAATCAACTATGACATTATGTATGTCAGTCACCGATGATGTTATATCAAGCAATGTTGGTGTTATGTCTGTTAATCAAAGTTCATTTTATATCAGTCAGTCATGAGTGATGTTGATAATGGTGTTATTTTTATCAATAAATGATGTTATAATTGTTAGTAAATGATGATCTTTATCTACCAATCAATGATAACATTACGTCAATCAATTAATAACGATGTTATTTTCACCAGTCAATGATATGTTATATTTGACAAAGTGTTATTTGTTTAAAATCTGAGTTTAATCTACTTTTTACCACTGAGCCAACACTATCTCCTAGATCATAATCCCAATGATGACATTGTATCTAACACGTAGCTACCTGTCAGTGTCAAGTGTCAAATATAATAAATATTGATAACAACAATATAGAGTCATGACAACAAGGAATCATTAAGTAGAATCCGCTAACGTTGTAATGAAGTAGTAATGGAGACTGTTATAATGATAAATATGGCTGTCGTGAGGAATATTCATCACGTGATGTTGTTATATAGGAAGCTGATGATAAACGTCCTAGTTACGATATGAGTCATGTTACCATGGAGATAGCTCTATGTAATTACGGTCTGTAAATTTGCCTTTTGTGGTTGTTCTGACGTTGATAATGTTGTTTTCTATAAGACTATTTTTTTTGATCAGTTGTTTTAGGTAATTCGCTGTTATTTGGGATAATATTACCTTCGATAATTATATTTTTGTTGTCGTATTGGTTGTTAATATATGTTTATTGTAGAGTTATCATTAATAACTATCATTGAATCATTTACTTTCCACTGCAGTTTGAATATTTATTAATGTAAACAATAACATGATTCTATGGCAAACTTCCTTCATTAAAGGTAATTTATATTAGCATACACCTATATTATGACTTGATCAAATCCAGCTGTATAAGCCATACTGTTCTAATAATATACAATAATAGTATTTTATGTGACATCTTATTCAACTCTAATTTAAAACACATTTCAAACATATTCTGGCTCGCATAACGGAAATATATTTTATGTATAAATGCGGTAGGTAATAGTTATTAACAATAGGCTAATTTAAATAACATTACAAAATATTTCTTTACTTGCTGCAAATTTAATATGATTAAGCAACTTATTTCACATTCTGGTAGCTGATGTTCGGAAAGATTTCTCGCCGTATATTATTGTGTGTTTTTTTATATCGTTTTTATACCTCACTAATATATACTTTTGGATCAAATCCCTCAGATGCGGTCGTACTGTTCCAGTGAGTACACTGAACGTGTGAAAGAAAATCTGATTTGGTGATCCAAAACCTATAGGAAGCCAATATTGTTACCGTATAATATCTAAGACATTTGCTCTTTAGATAATTACGTGCTGCGGATTTATGAACTGAGCCTTGGACACATGTTTGTGCCTTAATTTCTGGTCTAATCTTCACCGCTGTAGACCTCAAGAGGTTTGTATATCGGTATATATTGACCAATCCGACATCCTTAGACCAATAAGATCGGCACATTAGTAGCTCGGTAGACCAGGGTTCAGCCGTAGTACGATGGCGAGTTAAATAAGTAATTGGACTTTGTGATGATTTCTGATGGCCTCGTTTACTTCACTGTCACGATATTAGTCATGGTGCGTCTTTGCTCGATCGGATGGTTCAGCATTCTCATCAGGCACGCCACAGACGTACCATCTAAGTCGATATTTTGTAGTTTTGGTGTAGCGTAGTGATGGTGGCTTCGTGGTGAGCAATCAGCGGGGATAGAAAGGAATTACGCGTAGCCGACTTTAAAATATTTTCCCGTGTTCAGACATGTTCCCACCTTAATCGTCTCGTAGAGGACAGACAAGGTCTTCTTCTTGATTGTCTTCTATTCAGAAGAAGTCACAAGTAGATATGCAATGTTGGGTTGAACTAGGGAGGACTATAGTCCGCTGATTGGTCAACAAGTTTTTTATGTCAACATCAACACAAAACTGTCAGTGATTACCCAATTATAGAGAGGACAACACCTCAAGGTTGATTATTGTGATTTAGTTCAGATTTTTATTTTTAATCCATACAAATCATCATTGATCATCACTACGCCTCAGCACTACTTTATTATCATCTGAAGCAGATCATCTTAAATGACCTCTATTTCCCAGGTCAACCTTCCCAATCCAGACAGAGCATCTTATCAGACATCACCACTTGCTACCCCTACGTCTCGACTGAACCCTCTGACCTTATTATAATCATCACCATAGTCATAGGCGAGTTTCATCATTCATCCCGACACCTTCCACCGATACACGCACGCACACACGCACACACCTACGTACACGCACACGCACACACGCACGCACGCACGTATATAATTATATATATATATATATATACGCCCACCAGACACACACATTCACACACATTCACACACACATATTCCACCCACCTCCTAACAAATGGCTTCCGTGTTAAAGTTGAGCTCGGAGATATCCAGAATGGTTCCTGGTTAAAATCGATGAGCTACTTAGTGTTCGGCACAATAACACTGACCACTATCTTCATCCAAAACCTCCCCCCCCCCCATATCATGGGCCTGGTTTATGTCGATAGCTGCTTCGCATGGATCGAGTGGGAACTAAATGACGTTAAGAATAGACGGGACAAAGGGGGATATGTTACTTTGGAGTATTTTAGACACGTAACACCATATTGACAATGTTCACTCTATGTATATTTCTTGATTGTTGTTGTTAATAATCTCCAATCATTTATTTTCATTTATTTTGTCATCTCGTTGTCATGTCATGAACTATTGCACTAATTGTTCTTCGTGATAAATAAACATAGTTCTCTTGTTTTTGTTATTTACAATTCATCAACTTTAAAGTAGTTTTATTTGTGTGAATATAGGATGTCAACAAACAAACCAACACGCAAACAGTGAAAAACTCTTTTTATAGATGACGTGAAATGATTTCCTGGGTTTCGTCAGTTAGCTGGTAGGGGTCTGGCAGCCATCGTGTACTGGCAGCCGATTGACATCATCCACAAATCTTAGCCAGCCAATTGACTTGATTCTGTAGCGGATATTCTCCTGGATTATGCCGAGATCCAGGTCTTACCATAGGCGCTAGATGTCACTACTAGTTGACTCTACTAGACTTGACCTGGCGATTTAGCGGTGGGAATGAACAGTATTTAGCCCAGATGAGCTCCCTTATAAATATTCATCCTCTATATCATGACAAGATTTAGCTTTTTGTAATCTTCAGCGACAACAACTTTCTGTTGTACTTTGCGGTGTGACGTCCGGATTAATTCCCACAGGTCATACATTTTGATACAGGCCTAGAAATGACCACCAATTTAATCTTTCCATCTCATACCACAACGTCTCGGCCATATTTTAAAGTCGTCCTATCCGGCAGATCACGTGACAATAACAATTAATTAACAACACTAACAATAAAATCTTTAAAAACATTATTTGTTAGTCCTAGCTATCAGTCAGTGAAAATTGCTTGTAAATATGAAATTCATTATCACAGTAGAACGAGAAATGGCACGCTTTTACATATTTAGTCAGCATCATCATCATCATCTTCATCATCATCTCGATATAGTTATAATCATATAAAAAATTCATGATCTTCGCTAGATAAATGACTTGTAAAGAACATATACAAATAAATATGATTGAGGTTTGTTCATTCACTAGTTATGTCTGTGCGTACTTTTTACATATCTATGACCTTCACCAATAACGGATCGATTTTTATACATTATCGGAGCTGATTGGTTGGCGATTTGTTTTGATGGAGAAGATTACGGAGATGATTGATGATAAGACAATTAGTCGTTAATGGGAATCTGTTTATTTTTGATTGCAGACACTTGGAGCACCCCCCATATGGCGCAGGCTATAGCGAGGATGGCAGAGAGTGGGAGAGCTAAGGTGAAAGAGGTAAGTAATCCCTCATCAAACTAGAGTACACAGATAGTCTACTCTAACGTAATATATCTTATATAAAGCTGAATCCTACTCAAGTATGTTATGCCTTTTTAAACTATATCCTCACGTAATATTGAGCTTACTAGATATATGCCTCAAGAAATTTAATCTCACGTTAAATGCCTTCAACACTACGACATGCGATATCAAATTTCGTAACACAATCTCATATCTAACATTATTTAATGTCACATTAAATGCCAAATATAATATTAATATCTATAAAATATCATATCCAACAACCATAATAACTAGGACAATCTCTACCATGTTTAGTGTTGTATTTAATGCGAAAAATAACGGAAGGTTTAATCTATAAACCTTGGGATAAGACATGTTATGGGTAAATGGCTGGATATAAACAATATTTTATTGGCATTTATATGTGTCCTATTTAATGCCATATGTAATTTCCAATGAATAGCACCATCGGTACTACATGTAATTGCATATAGAGTGCCACTTCCAGTCACAGTCTGACATGAACTATTTTCATTCCATTGGCAGCTCTTGGCTCGACACTCGGAACTTGAACAATCAGAGACCAAAGCTCAGGGCGCCCTAGTTACCATCCTGTCGCTGACTCAGATAACAGAATTGAAGCTCTTACTAGATATAGGTCGTATGGGCCATCGTTTCTATGAGTTCGTGCTCACCTTATTGATAGCGTGCATATCGCTGGAGATCTTCGTCGGTATGATTATTATTTATATCGGCAATCTACATTACTATCAGGCTTCGACACGAGGAGGCTGGTGTTATGACATCCTCAGCTGTCTCTTCTGTTGCTGTCGTCCTTGTCAGTGGCCAAAGAGGAATGGCATCTATCTCAGCGTCGGCTCGGCGACGGGAGGCCGCGAGCCGCTACAGAGGTCACATTCAGGAGCGGGTCATCATGACGATGAAGACACGGCTGGCTGCTGTGAGTGGCCAGCCGAGCCGCGAGTCGAGACACTGATCGATCTCGAGCGAGCCGACAGTAACATCGAAGTGGCTCGAGTTAAGGTAGCTGACGCCGACGTGAAGATCGTCCGGGCTAATAACTACGTCAAGGTCGTCGAGGACGCCCTGAAGAGGTCACCGGGAAATCCGGATCTAGAAGAGGAGTTGACCAAGGCACGTGACGAGCTGAGCTCCGCCTTGCGGGAGAAGGAAGAGGCGGAGGCCGAACAGAAACTGGCCGAAGCTCAGCAACATCATGCCTTCTTCATCAAGGAACAGCACGAAGATCGTCAGGAGCGTATCACCTTCCGAAAGGTGTCCTTCTGGCAGCACATGGCCACCTATCTTCTTTACTTCATCATGTTGATGAATGTCTTTATCACAACATTCGGCATCTCGGGCGGCAAATACGGCACCGTCATCAACACCGACAGCTTCCACACCGGAAACGGAACACACCGGTGATCTCGTGACCAGCGTCGTGACACACGTCAGGGAGCTGGTATCGCCGATCGCGGAGGAACATTAGGCATGACTGGAGATTGTGGCAAGAGCGTAGTTCTGAGATGTGTGTTAATGTCGTTGTTGTTTTTTTGTTTGTTTGTTTGTTTGTTTGTTTGTTTGTTTGTTTGTTTGTTGTATATATACACACATATAAGAGACAATACTTTGTGCCATTGCCTTATATATGTCAATGCTTTTGGCCATGGTGCTCATCATGCCTGCCACTATGATATGTCAGCTGTACCATAATCAACATTGGATAGTTCCGACTTTATGGTGTCCTGCCCTCGACAGCTGTTATGTGTTTGTTAAACCCTCCATTTACATGCTAGAACGATCACATTAATGATGGGCTAGATCAGACATAAAAACTTGTTGACCAAATATTCCCACTTGCAGGTCAGAACCACTGTAATACTAAATACATACGAAACTAAGCGATTTAGAATTGAAGAAGTAAAAAAGAACCGATGATATTAACTTGATCACTTCCGGCAAACAACCGTTAATCAAGCCATCACGGTTCAGGTTCTGCATGACGTGTTGATCTTTGTGAAATGTTCTGGTTTTTATTTGGTGGCGTGATCGCTTCTGATGTAAATGGCTTCTGTGAGATGGCGATCTCTTTGACATGAAGTGGATCATCTGAAACATGCATTCCTTCATCCTGTGGTTAGATCTTCCAAAAGGTGACCAATATATAAATATTCACGATGGCAACTAGTGTAATGGCAGCCAAAGTCTATAACCAATACGGGAAATCATCGGATTATGGGAGAGCATGAATTGTTAACGGTTTGATAACTGCTCAAAGATAGTATACCTCAAGTTTGTTAAAACTTTGACATTATCCTTACTTGCTTATATTATTGAGTCTTGTTTACATTCTTTGTTGAGTTTTTTTTTCTGTGCCCATATCCACCCACCCCCACATGTTTGACTTACGTCTAAATAACAAAGGGATAGATTCGTTGGTCATTAACCCAACAAATGATATATCTTAATATTTTAATATCATTAATCAGAGAAGACGACATATTTTGATGCCATTTTCACCTTAATGTTATTATCATAAATTTATGCAGTCTTTATTCTAAATGTAAAAAGTCCTTTCCATGTTAAAGTCATGCCTCACGTTGACAGACAGAAGTTTCACACACTATTTTTTCACCTGTTGTTTCAAACCGTTCGTTATATATATATATATATATATATATAAGCCGCCCACCGCCACTCCAGGTAGCCGCTAGCAGCAATATGCATCTTGTATTATTGTAACCTCTGCAGGGAATGGAATGTGGCGTCCACTGTTTGGAGTAGTTTACGGACCAGTTTGTGTTTTATACAGCGAGTATTTTGTAAATATTGTACCATATGAACGCCGTTGTTGGTATCAATCCGCCATGAAACATCCCTTTGTGAGTGCGTTTTCTAATCCTACAAGGATTTCAAGCCGATTTCCGGTGCTGATGACGACAAATGTTCAGATATCAGCTTTACAGATGTTAGCTGCCAGTTTTTTTTCTTCAGCGCCTCATATCATGTTTCCTCCGAGGACATAGAAGTGTGCAGCATATTCCATAGGCTGTATAATGTACCATAAGTTGGGTATTTTTGTACAAATTGTAAATAATCATTTAATTAGTCTAGTCGATAGAGATAAACAAGTCACGTGTCCAGCAGGTGACCCATCTTTGCCGCTATCTGTACAATTTATGTCACGGACTGCTGACGTCAGCTGTTTTGAAAACCTTGATGATGTGTATCCTATTTATAACGACAACATTCCGTATTTAAACTGTGCTGGTAATCTTTTATTTATTTATTTATTTACCTGTTTGTTTACTTATTTGTTTATAAACACTGATGTCCGAGAGGTTTATAAGTGGTTAAGTGTTTTTGGTAATATTTAGCACGTAGAGATAGAATTATAATGTTGACTTGTCTCTGTTCACGTGTCGTAATGTTTATTATTGATTGATGTTTCCTACGTCCAATAAATAGCACACTCAATCTATAACACCTTATCAGCGTCTAATTGTATAATAATTATTCAGATTCACAAACCTAGTGTCTAATCTAATCACTGCTGGCAAATATTTCAGTATTTTACGCTTCGCCAAATTTTGCAATACTTATATAGCTTCTTACAAATATTCATTATTTCAATATTTCTCAGAAGATAGAATACGTGTACATTTTCGTTTTAATCACATGATATTTTAAACGGTTTGAATAAAATGTGATTCGCTGGTGTTCCATCTAAATTAGTTGATTTAGATCAGTATCGACTGCTAAATATTGATATGTCAACATTGGAAGACTAATGTTACATATTCAATGTTGTCTATATGTCTAGGTCAGACATGGGGTCAATTTCAGTTTGTCAATTCCGATTCCACACAATTCCATTTACATAGACAAATTTATCAATTCCATTTCGGGAATTGGAATTAGAATTAACCATGAATTCCAAATCTGGACTTGAATTGACCCCATGTCTGACCAATTATGTAACAGCAGTAGGAGTAGATACTTGAAGATGGGAAAAAATACAAAAAGGGAAATACTATTTGGGGCAAAGTCTTACCAACACATAATGTTGTTGCTTATTTTTAGCAAAGGAAAAGTTAAATTGTAAATTATTTTTGTGGACTTGATCAATTTCAATTACAAATTACAATTACAAATTCTAAAAACTTTCTAATTCCAGACTTGGAATTTATGGCCAATTCCAACTCTGGAATTGCAATTGACCCCGGTTTTATCCTATACTGTATGTGTGCGTGCGTACGTGCATGCATGCGCGCGTGCGCATTTATGATATTAGATCATTTTTATGATAACCTATTCGACGTTTTTCGCAGTCAGAAGGCAATACACTTTTATATAAATTATACAGATCGCCCATTAACAAAATAACCATCTATTACATTAGAGTATGTCTTAAGAAACAATCATTTTATATTAGACATATAGCTCTCTTGTATGTTGTTATGTCACCATATATGTGCACAATATGTTTATATGAATAAACGTCAACTTATATGTGATCTACTTGTATCGTCTGCGCGACATTAGCAGCAGTTGTGTAGGACACATAATGTTTAAAACTTGTTCAATGGACATCAGGTAAAATGGAGTTATAAGGGGATGAGATATAATAGAAAAAGGATACAGAGACTAAGATACGATGGTTAGGATCAGATAGATGACATGTAAAATAAGACAAGATAGATAACATGTAAAATAAGATAAGATAGATAACATGTAAAATAAGATCAGATAGATGACATGTAAAATAAGATCAGATAGATGACATGTAAAATAAGATAAGATAGATGACATGTAAAATAAGATAAGATAGATGACATGTAAAATAAGATAAGATAGATGACATGTAAAATAAGATCAGATAGATGACATGTAAAATAAGATAAGATAGATGACATGTAAAATAAGATAAGATAGATGACATGTAAAATAAGATCAGATAGATGACATGTAAAATAAGATAAGATAGATGACATGTAAAATAAGATAAGATAGATGACATGTAAAATAAGATAAGATAGATGACATGTAAAATAAGATAAGATAGATGACATGTAAAATAAGATCAGATAAATTACATGTAAAATAAGATAAGATAGATGACATGTAAAATAAGATAAGACAGATGACATGTAAAATAAGATAAGATAGATGACATGTAAAATAAGATAAGACAGATGACATGTAAAATAAGATAAGATAGATGACATGTAAAATAAGATAAGACAGATGACATGTAAAATAAGATAAGATAGATGACATGTAAAATAAGATAAGACAGATGACATGTAAAATAAGATAAGATAGATGACATGTAAAATAAGATAAGACAGATGACATGTAAAATAAGATAAGATAGATGACATGTAAAATAAGATAAGACAGATGACACGTAAAATAAGATAAGATAGATGACATGTAAAATAAGATAAGACAGATGACATGTAAAATAAGATAAGATAGATGACATGTAAAATAAGATAAGATAGATGACATGTAAAATAAGATAAAGGTAGATGACATGTAAAATAAGATCAGATAGATGACATGTAAAATAAGATAAGATAGATGACATGTAAAATTAGATAAAACATTGTAAACTTTATTTTCTTTCGATACAAATAAACAAAGAATTAACTAACAGGTATCTCACTGAGAAAGATAATATTCTTAACGTATATTTATTGATTATTATTTATGACTGGGCTCATGTTATTTTCAAGGCCTTTAATCTCTGCCTCAAATTTGAGGGGAAATGTTTTTATTTGACTCAATTAATGATGTTCATAATTAATGTTCACAATTAATGTTCATAATTAATGCTCGAAATCAATCAGCTTTTTTTCTTAATTTAGTAAACGTGATTAACACTTCCATCAAACAGTTGACTGTTTATATCTAACACCTCTCTTGGTCGTACCCAGTAAGAAGTAACTTCTATTCAGGATGATTGAACACATTAACAAGATCAAAATTGGATAGTGTTTCGTATATTGGCTTTACCATGTCTAATAGCTTCGGTGAACACACATATGTTAGGATAGTTCGATAATAACAGAGGATATAGAAAAATATTATACATAATAGATATGTTATTACTCATAATAGAGGTAATATTAACTGATATAGAGATAATATTAATCAGTTTTTATCTCCATTTTAGTTTCAGTGTAAGATGATTTGTTTTATCTAATGCGCGCCCTTAACTCTCATAGTTCTTTGATATAAAATCTTGAACTCATCTGGGAAGAAAAACACAATGTTTAAGGTTCTGTGTGGGATATAGACAATTGAAAACTAATATTTAAGGTTTTGTATGAACTATAGACAATTAAGGTTCAATCAAACAATTAAGAAGACGAATTATAATATAATAATAATAATCTATATTTAAAAGCGCCACAATCAAGTAACCATGTTCTGAGGCGCTGTACAATACAAGAAAGAGATTTTTAACAAAATGACTAAATATAATGAGTACTTTAACAATCAAAAGCTTGTTGAATAGGAAAGTTTTAAGATCTATTTTTTTTAAAAACATTTAGTGACTTAGAATTCTGATATGACTAGGTAACTTATTCCACAATGTTGGCGCAGCAACACTAAATGTATTCAGTCCATATGTTTGGAGTTTGTATTTAGGTACGACAAGGATCATTTCACCAGATGATCTTAGTGTTTGAGTGTTTGCCTTCTCATGAATCAGTTTTGTCAATATCGGGTTCCAACCACAACACTGTTGTTCTTTGATAGCTCAGTTACTGTATGAATAATCAACGTATCTGCATCTGCAACAGCATGATTCAGCTCTTTGCCAGCATGTTCCAGTCAGAGCTTGAATAAACCTGGCTTCATTCTTTCCATTGGTCAGGAATCTGTCTTGGTGGATAGTAGTTTGCATATCATTCACGGGAAAGACTTCGGTGTTGTAGCTGCAATCATAGCATGATTGATAACTGTCCACTTTCGTGTTTTAGCAGCCATGTTGCCTTTCTTCCGTTTGTTGATCACATCATCTGTGAAGGTTTTCACTGTTTCCGGGAAAAAACATACATTTCATTGGATGCTGCATCCGTCTCGATTAACTTCCCTTATAATTGCAGCAGCAGCAGTCTTCGCGATCGTTACTTGTTATTAAGTTATTAAGAATCTTGAATCCCTTATCTTTGTTAAAATGTTGTTCGAGGTTTTTTTAATGTCTTCTCAGAACAAAATTCAGCAGATTTTGTGAGTTTTCGAAGTAATTCGTCAGCTGAGTATTGATAGTCCTCATTTCCTCTTGGGAATGAGGACAGGTTTTATAGGACTCGGAGTAATTCCGTATCAAATGACGATGGAAAACAAAGAGTTATCTGTTATTGATCACGGGTGGGGGGGGGGTTAGACAAATGCTGCATATGAATTATAGTTATTTTATGGTAATACTGTCACCGTGTTTACAACAACAAGAATTCTTTAATCCATTGTATTAACTAGTGTCAAGCCTGATGCTTCAAGAAATCAGTGGGTATCAAAGTTAAGTGTATACAATTTCTCAATCCCGTATCGACCCAAGAAAAGAACTGATACCGAGGGATTGACTCGGGAACCACACGATGAGACTCTAAAGGATATAATCCAGGAAGTGATATCTGATTCACATATGTGATTAGTAATGCATTCTCTGTAGGCTGTTTGTCATATATATATATATATATATATATATATATATATATATATATATATATTATATATATATAGGTTTGTATAGTGTTATAACTCATTTTGGTATGGTTTAAATTGTCTTTTTGTGCAATATTTCTAATGTACGCTATGTCAACTATACTCACCTTTCTTTCAATTAATCAACAATTGACCATTTGTTTCATATGGGTTTATTAATTACTCTAAACAATCAGTACTATATCGAATAATGAAATGATCTAATAGTAATTTATATTTAGCAAAGTACCTTTCCTAGTAGGAACCATTCAAAGGCGCTGTACAGTAATACCCCAAATAATGTGTCTAAAAACCCAATAAGACTTTTTGAACGATAATAATTATTTGACGGTGAAATCAACCTTAAACAGGTGAGTTTTTAGACACATCTCTAATATCTACTGGCAACCTATTCCATAAAAGAGGAGTGAGGGTGCAAAACAGGTAGCCAATGAAGGTTTTTAAGATTGGGTGTGATATGATAACATTTTCGAGTATTAGTCACTATGCGAGCTGCACTATTATAATTTCGCTGAAGGCGATTGATATTATAATCCGATAGGTCATATAATAGGGACTTACAATAGTCTATACGAGATGTAACAATGGCATGAACTACAGTTACAAGTGCTTCTTGGGTCAAGAATGATTTTAGAAAGGAGATTTTCTGAAGATATTCATACACGTTAATATATTTGTCAAAAATAATTATTTGATATTTTACTTACCCATTCGAGGTAATGGAATATGCTCCAATCTGTAATATTTGTTATTAATACGATGACTTAAACAAATAATATTTTTAATCGTCACTTAATTTTAAAAAGATTTTAAGTAATTCACAGCCCGATTATTAACAATGTAATGTTCAAAGAAAGAGTGCCAATGTTAGTCTTTGATAAGATCCAGTAAATCGAATAAATAGTAAATAGTTTGTTTACCTTGGTCCCTGATCACTTGTTAGACATATCGATGAGGGACTACTGCCTAGAGAAATATCCGATAAAATAAGAACATTTTGAAACCATAATCTGGAGGTTGGCAAGAAAATGTTATAACCACTCCACTAACCTCCAGATTATGGGCTCAAATTTGGATCATACTTGTGTTCAGTTTTATTTGTTTCCATTAGAAAACATCGCTAATATCATTTCAAAATGATTTTAACGGGACATGTGTAAATTATAAAAACCAAATGGCTAGGAATTGAACTACCGTGGTTCACAGATAATAAAAATACAAAACACTCTGGGATCATTGATCCAAATAGTAACGAAACTACGTTAAGTGCCTTACCTGATAAACCTAGCAAATCTTTCAACCTGGATAAAGGTACATCGCAGCCAACCTTCTCAAATACAACAATCAGATCCAGCAGTTGTAATTCAAAAATATTAAATAAGACAAAAGTTGTTGTTTCCAATAAGAGATCAGAATAATTCAACAAAATCATATAAATAATCCTTTAACTTATCTAAACTTCATGATAAATACAGCGATGAGTGGTTAAGTGTATCAAGCTAAACCAGAATAGACACTGTAGTAGTTTATGGAACGAAATATCAGCAAATTAATGTCTTTGTTTAATACCCAATATCAAGTCTCGTTTTCATTGATCGTTATCCTTTTCTTTAATGCAACTTATTCAAGATAATCACATCAAATAATATAAGATGATACTGTTATAAATAGACCTTAGAGAGAAAATTAAACCCATAATTAATAAAACATTATTTACCGCACTATTAACCCGAAAGACAATTCTGCTTTTGTCACTTGTGTGTTTGTATTTGTGTGTATGTTTTAGGATACATAAATAGAGTATCACTAGCTCAGAACATCAACCCTTAAACATCCCTTAAACTATACATCCACAAATATATACATAAATATATATATATATATATATATATATATATATATATAGCGAGCGAGTGAGTGAGTGAGTGAGTGAGTGAGTGAGTGATTGATTGAGTGATTGAGTGATTGAGTGAGTGAGTGAGATCAGTGAGTGAGTCAGTCAGTCAGTCAGTCAGTCAGTCAGTCAATGAGTCAGTCAGTGAGTCAGTGAGTCAATGAGTCAGTCAGCGAGTCAGTGAGTTTTTATTTAGCCTCAGTTTTGGTCACATCATGAACAAATGAAATAGGACCCCATAACTAATTCTGATCCGGAGCTTTGTACAACAGTGCTCTAAACACTGTGGTATCACAACAGTGTTCGACGCACTATGGTATCATAACAATGTTCTAAGCACTGTAGTATCACAACACTGTTCTAAGCACGGTGGTATCACAACGGTGTTCTAAGCACTGTGATATCACAACAGTATTCTAAGCACTGTGGTATCACAACGGTGTTCTAAGCACTGTGGTATCACAACAGTATTCTAAGCACTGTGGTATCACAACAGTGTTCGACGCACTTAGCTTTCAGAGCGCCTTCCATGATAAATTAGTGGTTAGTTAATTAACGTAATCATGTCTTATGAAACACATGGTTAAACACACCTAATTACTATCGATGTAGCACAGATGATAGAGTTCTCAAACACTTGGGCGTGGGTTCGGGATTAAATGTTATTTGTTATTGATGGAATTATTGAGACTGTACTTCAGTTTAACTAACCATCAGCGATCAATAACTGGCCATAAGTAAACAAAATAATTTTGGGATCAATGAGTCTCATAGATCTATAGCTGAAGAGATCTACTAGGAATGCTCGATTTAATTTTTAATCATCTCAGATTTTATAATATTTATGAGATATTAATCAGCTAGGTAGATGTATACATCTATAATATAATACGTAAAGCCTTTTTAACGGTTTCCAATCCATCAGCGTGAAAGATCTCTTCAGATCGATCCTGTCGACCGCCATCTTTGTTCTTATCCGATTCTCCATATATCGGGATCTATTAAGCAGCTATATCCAGTCGACTGTCATACGTGGTTCGCGTTAAATATTGACGTCAAAGACTTTCGATAATGAAATGTTCCATGGGCGCAGCCATCTTTCGAACTCTTCCTGAAAGAAGTGTAGATGTTTTTTTTTCATTTAGCCACCAGGGGAATTCGCCACCGAAAATTTATCGGCATCTCTGAGAACATCCGCTTATCATTGATGATTGGGTATACTCGCAGCAGAAAACCGCGGGAGCTTTGTCAATGGCATTTGACGAGCGTTTTTCTGTGAAATGATATCTTGGAGATAATAATAATAATAATAATTATTATTATTATTATTATAACGGTTATAATAATAATGTCAATGTCATCTGTGGTATAACGTTTATTATCAGAAAATGACGTCATTTGTACGATCATTGATTTGAATTATTATAATGTACAAATTTAAAGGAACGATTCATCTTCATTTCAAATGTTCAGGACCAAGACGAATATGTTGACACAAATTATAAATGACGTCAGAGTGCGAATACGATCAAACACATATTAAACCATTTAGTTCAAAGTGTTAATGAATCGACTGGAACTCGTTTGTCGGCGCCACTATTCTCAAGCCAGATACAGATCTGATGCTGATTTTGTCTGATCCGGTTGATCCTAACAGCTTATTATGTTAATGAAATGGCCAAGGAACATTTTACCATGGAACTACTTATGAAAATTGTTCTGTACTCTGGTAACACGAAGCGTCTACCGAGTTGTCAAATTTGTGTAAATTAACTGACAACTGTCTCAATTAGCAATAGTTACTAGGTTGAGAACGGGGCCAGATAAGTGCAATATGAAGGGCCAAGCCAGATCATCTATGACTTTACTTGGTCGAGATGAAGATGACTACATGATCCTTGTGCCAGTTTACGTCAGAAGACGTCACTTTTCTATTTCTCGAAGTACTATCTGGCATTCAAAGAAGCTGTAATTATTATTGTCCAATAATTAGGCTTATTTCTTTATAACATAAATTATAATTACTTTCGTGGGATTGTTTATTACTTTTTAAAGTTTTGCACACTTAAATTATATTATTTGAAGTTGAACTGTGACCTGAGGGGAAAATGACGATTTTCTTTTTCAAACAAATACGATAGTTATCTTTTAAGAAAACTCTAAGATACCAGAATACTGTTCTTGGTTCTCTTTTTAAGTCTTTCTCCACACACTGTTGTTGTTATTATTATTATTATTATTATTATTATTATTATTATTATTATTATTATACATAGGCCCTTTGTTGAAAAATGTTCTGTCTGTTTAACCTTTGAAGTTAAATCGTCGAGGCAAAATTTGGATATTGTCATGACGTACTTATTAATAAAATCTTATTGATGGCGATGCTGCGTTATGATAAACCTTTTATTTCGTGAACTTTTTTTTTCAATTACATGTCATTGTAGCGATTCTCTGTTGTTGACACTCTTTCGAATACATACTCACAAATAAATAAACAAAGAGACTGTGTACAATATGCAAATGTGTAAGGTTTAAATATGTTGATAATAACAAATACGGAAATTATTAACAGTTTGAGCTAAACGGATTAGCATTATTTAATATGTAAAGTGGCAATAGCAGTAATAAGAACAACAATTACTACTATTACTACTACTACTACAACAATTACAAATACTGTATTATTATTAATATGTATTGCTATTTTAAGCTTCTACTACTACTACTACTACTACCGCTACAACTACGGCAACTACTACTACTACTATTATTATATAAAATATTCGATGAAAAATGTAATCTGTTCTAAAAATCATCTGCTCAATGTTGTTTCCTTTGGTAAATAGTATTGATCATTCAACTTTTCTGTTGGGTTATAGATTATTTTTAGGATATCACTCTATAGATCTGAATTGATCCTGTTAGTAAATGCGCTTTATTAAATATGATCAGCTCTTGTATAAAATCATACTAACTTTACAATTCGATTGCCGCATTATCTTGGATGTCATATGAGACAAATGAAAGCATATGACTCTTAATGATCTTTTAATTTGTTACTAAACCTGACTCACTCACCTATTCACATTAGGGAAATTCTATGGCCTAGCTTTAGCGTATTTGTCCATACATCTTCAGAACCTGGGTCTAAACCCAGGCCAAGCTATGTTAAAAGGGTGTTTTATCTTTTAATTCGCCTCATTGTGTTTAGTGGTGGTTCAACCGATGTACCTTACCATGTCCACAAAGGTGGCCGTAAATATAAATATTTTATTGAATTTTTAATAACATGCATTAGAGGGGATCTTTGTCAAGTTTTAAGTTTGTTTAAATGGTTTTGCACATCTACAGCCAGGTTTTATATCATATGATAAATATGATTGTTGATAAGGGATTTAATTATACATCATTTAACCTTCATGCCTAGGGTGCTATCACCAACAGGTTTTAGTGATGCATCCGCCAGAGAAGGCAATTGATGTCAAATAACGATTTCAAGTTAAATGCATCCAAGATGGGAACTCCCCTAAGTGGTAACTCACATAAACCTCCCGAAAAAAGGTTATGCATCTTTTCCGATGGGCGACGGGATTTATTCACTTCTAAAAACACTATATACCATAATAGATTACAATCTTAGTATGGGGTCGCATTTAAAATAAATATAAGTACAGCCTATAATATATTATCTACTACAACTGATATAAAGAACTGATAATCCCGGAAGGATGATGTTAAATCCAGACTGATGTGTACGTTCATCTTATCCAGATTAAATTCTAGTACTTCTAATACAACTACTATTGAACTACATTACTGATATAGAATAACGAGTTCAACTTTTTCGGCTTTTGTTTCAAGGAAAACATTTTCCGCACCCATTTAGTCATATTTTATTTGATAAAAATCTATAGAAATTTAATATATTTGTAGATAAAGCAAACCTAGAGTAGCCGCCATTTCTACTTTATCTAGATTTAGAAGACCTTCATAGTTGTCATCATTCTCAAGTGACTACTAGGTAGTAAATTATCAGTTCATCGCCCTGTATTGCGTAGATCATCGGGTGTCCAGTCAACTCGGCCCATTTTAAACTCGATCCATATCAACCCGGTCCATATATGAAATAACTCGACCCACAAACTAACCAACTCGGCCCATTCTTACGCACGATACACCATGGATGAGCCAAACAATTGTTTGGAAGGGAAGCTTCATTTATCAACAACTTATTTACTCTAAAATAGAAAACATTCAACTCGAATGAAATTATATTGAACGAATAGCAAGTAATCAGAGCACTAAACGCTAAAATTTCTCAACCTGAAAATCGATGAAACTATTTCTTGGAAAACTCAGATTAACTTCTTGTACAGTAAAGTTTCACGATCAAATTATTGATACTTTTGATTTATTCGGGATGGCTTTAATCCAATAAAATGTTATCTATTAGTTATCTCACAGTTACTTATCTGATTTTAGATCCAATAACGTTCGAAAGACCTCTCATTACTAACACATTTCTGTCCAAATCGTGGTCAAGGTCAACATGTCAAATAGCACAAAATGGTCAGCATTAAAAATAACAACAACAGCATCACGTGTTGTCAGTGACCAGGGGCCGAGTTACTTACGGTAAGGGCAGAGGTTGTGTTGAGCGAACGTGAAATGGGCCGAGGTGATCGGAATTGGCCCCCCCCCTCCCCAAAAATAAATGCCGATTGGTTGTTCGTTATCGAAATAAATGAAATAATAATTTCCTGGTTTTTTAAACTGCGAAATGGGAAACACTTTGACATTATTACTAAACTCTGATAGCTTGCTACATGTGGCTCACCGGTGGCTAGCCACCAGTGGGCCACTTCCGCTTTGTCCAAGAAATCCAACAGTGGCCCACTGGTGGCAAGCCACTGATGGCAAGCCACTGACGGCCCACTGTTGGCAAGATTGATCAAATTGTATTGCAAAACACGCAAATAAAAACAAACGTGAACTAATAATACATTCATATCGAAATATTTAATTTCTCTATAACTGTTCTCTAATTTATCTACAACTTATCTACACGGATGTCAATGTCACTCTGTAACGCATCTGCAAGATTTTGCATCTCCGGCACCCCTGAAAATAAAGATAAAGTTATTTTTCAGCATTTTAATGAGATTATCATAAAATACCATAATGAATTAGAATACAATGTATAAATTTGCCCTTGGTTTTACCGGATAGCTACAAGTATAAAGTATCCAATATTTTCAATTTATGACTTTTTTGGCTGCAGCACGACGTCTTATTTATTGTACGCTCACACACAACACGCATCACCAGATCACCAGCTATATGTGTAGATCTAAACATTTGCTACACAGTGTTATGCAGGTTGTAAAACGTCTCGTGATGTTAATTAATGCGATAGAGTATACTCACTTCAATCGCAGTCGGTGTATTAGTTCCAAACTGGATAAAACACTTTTATATTCAACGAGAAATATTCCAGGAAACGCGCGCTATTCTGCAGTATAGTCTATAGAGAACTAGATCAAGTCAGCATCAGGGAACAGGTGTCCAGTACAATGATAGGCTTACAAACACTGACTTAGAAGTATACTAGTCTATCTAGCTGGAGCGGTTGATGTTCACAACGGCCTGACTGGCTCGGAAAGTTGAATCCAGAATTTTACGACCCGATATTAATGTTAATAAATATCGTGAGATTTCATATAAAAAATACGATGTCAAATAAAAAATGTGAATAAAACGCAAACAAATCGCGCAGTTTCATTTCTTTATTCAATAACTGAGCTAGAGATATCAACCCTCTGCCGGTAAAACCTGTATTTGTGGTGCGTTAAAGGGATAGTCCACCCTCAGAAAAACGTTTGAGGACTAATACAGCTATACTCACAAATATCATAAATAATGTCAAAATGTGTCACCACATATTAAATAATCCAGTTCAAAGTGCTGATTAATGTACTTTTAATGGCGTGTGGGCGCCGCCATTTTGAAGCTAGACAGAGACCGGAAGCTCCTGAATGCTGACGTCACTTCAACGCATCCGGTTGACCTGAAGTCTGTAGAGCCCATACAAAAGCATGTAAGCAAGTGTGAGCAAAAAATTATTCCAGAACACAACGCAACTGCGTTGTTAAAATTACGTCATGAATGAGATCGCCGATGTGACGTCAGAGCATTTCAGTTTGTCCCTTCCCGCCTTCGAATCTGGCTTCCGGTGCAGCCGTAATGGCGGCCCTCCAGTAATTTAGATTATTTCCCTATATCTATGATATCAGGTATATTTCGTGATTATTATTGTGGAATTTTTGGTTACTGTTCTAAGCATTACATATTTTTAAAATATTTTCTGACTGTGGACTATCCCTTTAAATCTGTATTTTCAAAGAAAAATCTGTATTTCCAATGTGTGACCTGTATTTCTTTAATACGATCAATTAAACCATATGTCCATGTATGTATGTCAGTGGGTGGTTTGGTGGTTGTACGAAAAATCCAGCTTAAACTGCATATTATAATTAGAACAACCAAATTAGATTTGAAAATTATTAACTTAACTTAATTAATTATATGAACATATATCCACTACTTGTGAAACATAACTTATACAATACTAATATTCAATATAACTTATAAATTACTAATACACATGAACATACCAATAATATTCATTTTGGCTATGACTAGTTCATATCTTCTAACAAATAATAGGGCAATATCAGAATTGGAATAGACTATGGTCTAGAAAACTTGTAACAAACAAACACATCGTACTTACACAAGTATCAAGCTTTCATTATTATTGATTTCAATCTTACTTTTAGTTACATTTAGTACCTGGATGATCCAGGAATTAAGAATCGAGGGGCTGCCATTTAACAAGTGAACCGACAAAAGTCTCAAAGTTTGAGCTTGAAACCACAAAGTATTCTTATAGTGTCGTGTTGAATGGCAGCCGGGCTCTGTATGATGAACCTTCGCATAGCCAATGGGATGAAAACATCAATTTGCTTGTAGGAACGATCACTGCAATCGCAAATGCATCCTGTACATCAACGTCTGCTAGAATGTTCATTTGGCTGACTTTCCGGGGTTGTGTTCGTCGGTGAACTTTGCTCCTCGGTGGTGTCAGAGATTTCGCATGAATTTTAATGGCTTTCTTTGCTAGAATGAAGGACAGCCTGAATAAAAACGTTCGTATTGCTGCTCTGTAGCATTGTAGGTCCATAACCTGCCTGGTATTAACATAGGAAATAAATCTCAAATAGCAAAGTTTAAGCAGCTTATACTTTAGTTGGCGTGATGATAACGAAAATGGGTCAATTGTCCTATAACGTTGTATTGAGACAATAACCTCATAGTAATTAATGACGTCACAAAAGATCTAGCACCAAAATATATATTCTGTCCATGTAATCACTTGGCTCTAATACCCATATTATACACATTTGTGTTGCCTTATGCAGCTAAAGTGACGCAGTTTGCTGATATATTAAGTTTACCATGTCAAATATTTATAAAAATCCGTAGAATATGTCAAAATAAGTTTTTGTTCCATAGATTGATAAAGGGTAAAAAATCCGAATAACACGGATTATTCCCTACATTAGGCATCCCTGAATACGGTAACATTTGGTTGTTAGATCATGTATTTTAATTTACTGATCTAGTAATACTATTTTATTTCAAGTACAAATAGGAAATATTTAACATCAAGTTTACTATTTACGTTTATATTAATGTAATTTCCTAGTACACATTGCGATACCGACTCGGTATAGTTATAAAGTTACCTGGCTTATACCGGACTTTTACGGTATCGACCCAATAACCCGCTTAAGCTTTGCTTCGTTATCATCAAATGATATTTGCCCTGCATGTCTATTGACAGAACGTGATGATCATAGCCAAAGGCCCTGTCAGTCTTTTACATCGGCAATTATTTGTGCTTTTCATAATATGTCTGTAAATAGTTTATATCAACAACAACATAAACAAACTAGGATTTGTCAATAGATCGATATGTATTCATAATATTTATAAACAAGATCTTCAGTTTCTTTTAATGTATTTAGCTCACCAAAACTGATCAAGTTGTTACTTCAGCGTCCATATAATCTGCCATTTTGCTTCAAAACGACAGTTTTTGGCCGATACATGTTTAATAAATTTAAAAGAAAACGAAGATGTCACTTTTAAATTATCTCAATAGACTACATAGTTCTATAAGGATATGATGATTCATAACTGACAAGTAGCTCAAGCTAAATAGATTGGGAAGCATTTTTTCATCAATATTTAAAATGTTTTCTTGAATATTCAACATTTCTTCTTGAATATTTAAGATTTTAAAAAGACGCGAATGCATTCGGTATATTTTAATACTGTCCCAATACGACTCATTACTCCAGTAATACAATTATTAATCCATGTTTGGTATTGGTTTAGTACTGGCTCAGTATTACGAGTATTGGCTAATTAATTACAATTAAATGGTATTTAATTAATATAAACAAGAGTGCATTTTATAGCCTTTATTTCAGAAACGAACAAAAATACAATTAATTAGTGCATACACTAAACAAACAAACAAAAAACAGTTAATTATTTATATGAAATGAACACCATCACCCTAAATATTATCAACAATCAACACTCTTGTATAACATGAACTACTGGAACAGAAATATATGTTGACGTTAGTTCCAGATCAAACAACATTTTTAGTTAGCCTATAGGATAATTTATTTGATAAATAGCATAGTGACATTTACGAAGGTGTTCGATATAACCTTACGATGTATAAATGTAATAAGAATAACAAAAGAGAGATTATAATTTGAAAATTGGTTCAAGTAACATATATCTGAATAAGTAATTAATATGTGTGTATTCTCAAATGAACACTTATATGTGTGTGTGTGTGTGTGTGTGTGTGTGTGTATGTGTGTTGTGTGTGTGTGTGTGTGTGTGTGTGTGTGTGTGTGTGTGTGTGTGTGTGTGTGTGTGTGTGTGTGTGTGTGTGTGTGTGTGTGTGTGTGTGTGTGTGTGTGTGTGTGTTCGTATGCATACCAGTGCATTTCAAACCGTGAACATCAAAAGTACCACATCGTATAATGATGTTTCTATTCGATCTACGATGACACAAGATCTTTATTTTAATTATTTATCAGTCACTCGAAAAAGTGATCTTATTGTCATTTGTTACATCAGAACTATTCATCAGGATAGAGTGATCTTATTGTCCTGGGATACCCAAAACGGGATCTGTTTTCAGTCGGGATATCATCTGAGAGATCAATCCCTATATGACTTGCGGAATTTGGTCTCGACATAGCAACTGTTCCATCGTTTCTGGCTATTTCATCTTGTTTGTTCTCTATAGTATCTTTTTCCTTCCTTAGTGATATTGAAGACACCAGTCTTAGCCTCCTAAAATAAAACATATTTGATATAATCGACTTCGTGTGTAATCACGATATCTAATCCGCATAGTATTTAGATATTCAAAATTTAATTAAATATCGCAACAAACCCAAAACATCAACAAAAATAATATAAAGTGAATAATTCTTTTCATTATAAATTATATTGGAAAGTATTTATTGTTATTCTTAAACTCGTGTCGGTATGACAGAAATAGGTCACTCAAGACACTTCTTGGATACCATCTAAAATATTCCAGGGATTTGGTAATCCATAAAGACAGTTAATAAATCAAGATATTAATTTTAAGACCATTTAAGCATGAGACATTGTAATGATGTCCGGTCATGTGATCACGTGATATGTTATTATCGAATCCTCGTCAAACATTTGACTAAAAAGACAATAAGTAATAAATTATCGGCATCATCATGATGCGTTCTTTCTGTGCATGATATATAACTTATCTAAAACTTATCAGTCACGCAATGTTTCATTCATTTGTCGGCCACTATGCAAATTAGCCAATGTAAACATTTAAAACCTATCATAAAAGAGGCATCAATGTAATGTTAATATATATGTTGTTATGAATTGGAATAAATAACATAGCCCAAAAGAAGCCACATTTGTTATAACTAGTCGTGTAATTCTAACCCAATTCGACATTATAATTATGACAGATCTTGTTAGTCGTCTCAATAGCTATCATTGACCTGGAAAAAACTAGACCGTGCACGCCCGCCAATTTGATTGCAAATAGGTTCCAACTTCCGGTCGGGGCAAAAAGGAAAGCAGACTACTAAAATCAGGTTTATAACCATTGTGAATTATTGTTGTGTCGCTGGTTGCATAAGTCATGGGCTTGGAAGTAATACAAAAGGGACATCTTTTCATTGGTAAGTATAAGGAAGGCATTTCAAATGGCTGTTAAAGCGTTTTGATGAGGGAAATTAAGCTCAGCCATTGACCTGAAAGAATTCTTTCATACCAATGATAGCTATATAAAATAATTTTAATTTGCTGCGACGCTGTCCTGGTAGACTGGGGGCTTGTTTTCTGGTCTGAATTTCTTCTTTCATTAGTCACATACCAGCACTAACCGCTTTTTTCTGTCCAATGAGACGTACTTACTCACAAATTAGATTGTTTACCAAGGCAACAAATTTCAATTGTTCATTACGTCAACATGACGCTCGCTCACAAGAGTTTAAAGTACCACGTAATACGTAGATTATGACATCACGATTGTTGTAACAATTGTTGCTCATCTTAATAATCACGAACCGAAATGTTATAGTGAAATATGACTCAGAAACCAGGGTTAACATGACAGTTCCGCAGCAAATATCGCTTTTCATCAGATTACTGGCAAGTTTAACCCAGCAAATATGTGACAGTTATAATATCAAAGTGGGTTAGGAGTACATGGTTATCTTATGACGACGGTATAACACCCGAAAATGGCCCAAATGCACCAAATCCCTACGAAATCCGAGTATGTGTAACAAGATCTGAGCCAGTTTGAGTTGAATCGCTTAAAATGCAGGAAATTTGGTTTAAATAAACACAGTCGACTTAACATTTGTGATGTCTGATTTCTGGGGGGGGGGGTGACCGAAAATAGCCTAACAGTAACAGATATAAAATAATAAAAAAACGAAAGCAACAACAACAACAACAACAGCTGCACAAGGATGAGTTAAATAGATCAGACGCTTCCCAAAAATAATGAACTAGAACTAAACGATATATTAAACCTATAAATCGATATCTCAATCACCGTATGTCCTACACTTCTTTAAACCAACTAGTTCAACCAATTAGATAATAATGTTTTCATTTCCAATTATTTTAAATAACAACAACAACAACATAATATGTTATTGTTAATCTTTTAACACAAAATGTTGTAAACTCTAAGTCTAAGCATTCTTTCTAAGAAAATATGGTTTAGGTGAAATATTTGATCATAATTAAATAACGTAAATTAATTATTAGATATAGTAATTTATAAATATATATTATATCAGAATACTGGTATTTTCATGTAAAAAGGTGTTTTTTGTGGCGATTATAAGAATATTGGTAAAAGAAAATATAATATTTAAAAAAAACACTACCGGGTAGGTATATAATTGTTATTACTGTCGTTGTTGTTATTGTTGTTGTTATTGTTGTTGTTGTTGTTATTGTTGTTGTTGTTATTATTATTGTTATTGTTGTTATTATTGTTGTTATTGTTGTTGTTATTGTTGTTATCGTTGTTGTTATTGTTGTTTTTGTTGTTGATATTGTTGTTGTTATTGTTGTTATCGTTGTTGTTATTGTTGTTGTTATTGTTGTTATTATTGTTATTGTTGTTGTTATTGTTGTTATTATTGTTATTGTTGTTATTGTTGTTGCCATTGCTACTTTGATTAGTAATATATTTATTATATATGTTAAAGATATTGTGGTTACTTTTATATACTATTACTTATATATAAATGTAGATAAATACAATAAAACAACCAGTAAATATTAATATTAATAACTTACTTTCCTTTGGTGCAGTACAATGCCACAACAGTTATTATCACTATTATTACGCATACTCCTATCACAGAGGACACAATAATAATAATATTACGAACAGATGATGACGGTGAAGGGTTCTTATCTATAATCTCAAATTCGATGTAAACATCTTCATCTGTTATCTGGAAATTAAAACATAAAATGTATTATTTATAATTATTTTGGTTAAATATCATGCTTTAGAATATAACCAAGATTATAACAAATATGCAGTACCTAACATGTATTCCTCATTATAAAACACACACACACACTCACTCACTCACCCCCACCCGCACACACAAACAAACAAACAAACACACACACACACACACACATACTCACTCACTCACTCACCCATTCCCCCACAGACACACATACATACATACATACATCGATACATACACACACATACACTCATACAAATACACACAGACATATACACACAAAGATATCCTTGTTTAGGAAATATATCTTTTATTTATGTTACGTTAATTGTTTTAGGATGAATATTTTTCTCCATATAGAATTAGTAAATCCTTCAGTTAAAATGATTGTAATAATAATAATAATAATAATTTCCATGGTCATCATTTTTCAAAAGCACTTAACATATAAATTGAGAAATTGGGGCTCATTTAGTTTGCATATTTATATGCAGCATATACTTGTAACATTCATGAAATGATTTTCGATGAGTGCCAAAGAAATGATTTTTTTACAATCATTTGTATAGCAGACAGTAGTTATAAAATCATTCATAAATATTACACACACACACACATTTGTGGTTATTTCTCCAAATCCGGAGAAATAATAATTATTACTATTTCATTTACCGGAGTTGTAACAATATTATACTTCTACTCCATAATCGGACAATTAATTAATCCAGTGTTTTTATATGAAAAACTATTTTCGCTTTCGATCATATGGATGCTGCATCTGTGCAGGCGCGTACACACATGCACACATGCACACACACACATGCTTAGGTATACACATGCTTAGGTATACGCACACATCTATCAATATGTGGAGGTATGGAACATTTTATTTTTAGATTAATGTATGTATAGTTGTATTTAGATTTATGGAGGTAGGTTTCGAAGGATGTTTAGATATGTTGATGCTCTGTGCCTGTTGCCTCTTACTATGTACCCTAAAACACACACACAAGCAAAACATGCCAAAAACCCATTAAGTAAACATATATAAAACATTCTCTTACCGTAGATATTTCATCATCTAGTCCAGTTAATGCCTTTCTCAAATATTTTCCTTTAACATCCCGATTATCACCTTGTACATCTCGTCGTACACGATCCTTATCCACGATACAAACACGTTGTACTCTTGCCACGTTAACCCTCGCTAGCAACACACACTATATATATATATATATATATATATATATATATATATATATATATATATATATATATATATATATATATTAGTCACAAATATTTTGGTGGGAGTAATGACAGAATTTATTTCTGTGAAATGTAAGGAATAAAATTTAAATGAGATCTGAAGTTAAATATTTAGCATCCAAATATTATGAGGAAAAATACATATTTTTACTGCTCAGTTAAAGCTATAAAAAAAATCGGAAATACAATCCTTCATCTACCTGACAGCTTTGGAAGATACAGTTTGAGGATATCCACTGGCAAACTTTACATCTCCAGGAATAAATGTGTCTAACAGAAAGCTTGAATTTTCCTTCAACCTAATTATATATATATATATATATATATATATATATATATATATATATATATATATATATATAATATATATATATATATATATAAACAAACAACTACACAAGCCAGTATGTTGTAATTAGTTCCATTTTTATTTTA